>CM061142.1:69483359-69730196 GCA_030789695.1 Scilla litardierei
CAAAATCACAAGGCAAGCATATGCCTCCCGGAACTTGGAGTGGGATGTTCTCCGCGATCCCAACCGGCCTTGTAATCCGACCGTCTGCGAGTTGAATCCTCATGTCGGTTGGCTTTAAATCCGTGCCGGTATTCAACTTCCG
The DNA here is from genome assembly GCA_030789695.1 of Scilla litardierei. NCBI lineage: Eukaryota > Viridiplantae > Streptophyta > Magnoliopsida > Asparagales > Asparagaceae > Scilla > Scilla litardierei. Next base: position 69,483,502 of record CM061142.1, read on the forward strand.
GAACATGGTGAGAGGCATGAGGCTCACACTAGTGCCCAAATCAACCAATGCTTTTTGTAAGGAGACGCCCTCTAGAGTGCAAGGAATCCGGAAGCTCCCGGGATCTTTAAATTTGGCGGGCTCATTTTCCTTCCTAGTGAACCAAGTTCCTTGTTCCGCAAACATGATCTTCTCTTTCCTTTTCCTTCCCGTAATCAAGTCCTTTAAGAACTTCGTGTAGGATGGGATTTCCACTATGGCATCAAGGAAAGGGATATTGAGGCTCACTCCTCTCAAGTATTCGAGGAACTTGGCTAGCCTCTTCTCGATCTTGGCTCTAGCTAGCCGTTGAGGGAAAGGCACCGGTGGCATGAATCGACGCTCATCAATAGGTTCCTCTACTCTAGATTTTGCTCCTTCTTGCGACTCCTTCTCTTTTTCCACCTCAATTGCCGGCTCACTCTCTTCTAGAATCTCCACCACGGGTTCCTTGACTTGAGTCATGACGGGAGTGGTATCCTTCCCACCCCTTGTCGTAACCGCAACAACCGCGTTGATATGGCCGGTGTTGCCCCGTGGATTTGGCCCGGGTTGAGCCGGCAATTGTTGGTTGTTTCTATTGAGCAATGCAAGTTGCTCCCTAATTTGAGTGACGACGGTGGTAAGAGAATCTTGTCCCGCCTTCAACGTGGCGTTAATCTTTCTCTGCTCCACCATAAACTCCTCCACCTTAGCTTCATAATCCGATCGTGGTTGAGCTTGCGGAGGGTTGGGATTTCTCCAACATTGATTATACCCGGGTGTCCTATAAGGTCCCACTTGTTTCCTAGGTGGGAAGTTTTGTTGCGGTGGCCCCCTTGGTTGATAATTCGGTTGTGGTGGTGGAGCCCGAGCTTGAGGAGGTTGTTACGGCGGGGGGTTCAAGGCACCATCATTATTAGCATAGGAAAAACCCGGATGGTTTCTAGCGGCCGGGTTGGCCCAATATCCGGAATTCCCCGCAACATACTGAATTTGCTCCAAAGCTCCTTCTCCATGCTCTCCTCCTACATACATGGCTTGGGATTGGTCTTGCCAATCACTCATATGGTTTTTCGGTGCGGATGTAGAAGGAGCTCTATGCAGCTCGGTAATGTATTTCTCCAATCTCTCCACTACCTTGTGGAGAGAGTCAAATTTGCTAACAAGCTCCGCCACGGCCTTGGCCTCATAAATACTCGTGGGCTTGAAGGAGGACGAAGAATGTCCTTACTCGTCGCCCCACTGTTGGTTGTTGGAGGACATCTCCTCTATCAAGGCCGTAGCTTCATCGGGGGTCTTTGACAAAATGGCCCCGTTGGCGGTAGCATCAATAATCTGTTTTGTGCCCGGTTGGAGTCCATTATAGAAAGTGTGGACAAGCTCCCAATCCTCTATGCTGTGATGGGGGCATTGATGCTGCAAGTCCTTGAAGCGCTCCTACACCTCATAGAGAGTCTCCTACGGTCCTTGCTTGAAGGACATGAGAGCACTTCTTATCTTCACCGTCTTGGAGGGCGGGTAAAATCGACGAAGGCACTCGCCAATTCATCCCAAGTGGTGAAGATTCCTTCAGCCTGCATCCTCAACCAATATAAGGCTTTGTCCTTGAGTGTGAAGGAGAAGAGGCGCAGTCTGATAGCATCTATGAAGACGCACTGCATTTGGAAGGTGGCACATTTTGATAAAAAGAGCTGGATGTGGTAATGAGGGTTTTCATAGGAATTCCCATGATTACTGCATCAGAACTACCAATCCAGTCTTCAACTCGAAATTTTTGTTGGCCGCCAACTCCGGCATACTTATGGACGAGGTCGTGGAGGAAGTCTTAGGCCGAAGCCTATCTCTAATGGAAATGATCCTCGCCATTCGCGCCGCCAATTCTTCGGCTGTCTCAGGATGTGTCATAAAATTCCCTTCCGTATCGAGTCTCCTCTCCGCTCTGATCCTCCTCAATGTTCGTTCGATCTCCGGATCGTATAGTATTTCTTCGGGGTCCGATGTGGATCTCATGTACATGCAAGGAAAAACAGAGTTTCAAAGAAATAGTTAGCACAAAGAAAGGGTAAAATAAAAATAGAACTAATAAAACAAAAAGAAAAATAGGTAGGTAGGCAGAATCAAACACTATCGCCTCCCCGGCAACGGCGCCAAAAACTTGATCGCGCCCCGGATACACACCCGGGACGAGACTCGATTGTCTTACCGCAAGCGCACGGTGTAGCGGCGAGCAGGTATCGAACACGAGGAGGGCAAATGACGGTGTCTTCTTCAATTCACCTTGTTATAAGAACAGTCGAGAAATATTCGCAATAAAGCGGTCACAGTCGTTCAATTGTATAAAGAAAATATCAAATTAATAAAAACGCCTAGGGATAGGGAATCCCCGCTACAAACCGTATCTCGTCATTGTGATTCGTAGGTTTCACAATTGCTAGACTTGAAATTCAGGTGAACTAGTTGCAACTAAATGTAGAACCAAGCTCACGCTCTCGCGCTATTGCCGGTCTATAGCAAACCTAGGGTAGGGTCCAATCTCTTGCAAACCCTAACCTAGGCAAGCTAGCGTGAAGAACAACATCATCATTCAATCGTATCTCGAGCCCACTCTCGTGCAAACTCGAGCTACGACCTAGGTTGGGATAGTTCCTACCCGTCCAATCTCTTGCAAACGGGTATTGGTATAGAATTGCAATCTAAAACCCTAGTTTCGGTCCAATCTCTTGCAAACCGATTCCAGAGAAACCCAATTGTAACCCAATTCGAATTTCTAGGGCTTCCTGTCGAGTTGGGATCCAATCTCTTGCAAATCCCAATCGGTATGAATCCCTAGCTATTCGTATTAAATCAATCCCAAACTAACCCTAATCAATTCTAGCAAGAATTTCACCAATTCATCACAAATTAGAAATAGGGTTCGTAGGGTTCATCCCTACGCCCTAAGACGATAAAACTACTCACAATTCATAATGCAAATCATTAGAAATTCAATAATAAAAACAATAGAATTCATTGCAATAGACAATATATCAATAAAAATGAGGTTTTTGATAGAAAGAGAGACAAACCAATGAAGATTCAATAGCATCCAACAAAATAGAACTTTTTATCTCCCTCCAAAGAACTAAATCTAATCTCCTAAAAAGTAATCAAAAAGGGCTGCCAAAAATATGAGAAAAAGCTCTCCAAACTAGGTTAAAAACTGGGGTTAAATACCCCCCAAAAATCGCCCAAAAAACTGTGACAAAATTGCCCCTGCGCAGCTTGAAAATCGCACTTTACGCTACAGGCAGCACGGCTCACTCGGCCGAGTGACGGACCCTGACGGATTCCAGTAAGTCTGGACTTTTGGGGGTCGTCTCCTCGGGAGTCACTCGGCCGAGTGACTTTCTTCACTCGGTCGATGGGATTTCTTCACTCGGCCGAGTCGGAACTCGGGGCTGACTGACGGATTACAGTAACTTGGGAATTTTGGTTGGCGTCGTCTTGATGCCACTCGGGCGAGTGGTGTATCCGTGCTCGGCCGAGTGGTCTGGCGATGCTCGGCCGAGTACACACTGATATGGAGTCTGTTGCGTGTCCGATCTGGCCGGCCGAGCGGGCTGTCGATGCTCGGCCGAGTGACTCCTTCACTCGGCCGAGTGGCATGCTGAAAATGCCCAATCTTCGTATTTTTGCTTCCTCGTCGCTCCTACGACGTTCTTTCGTCTTCCACTCCTCTCCAATCGCAGAATTCCCCTTAAAAGAGTCACGGGTGACACTCCGGAGTGGGTGCATCTTAGAATCACTCAAAATCGCTCCAAATCTCCTGAAATACGACAAAAACAAGAAATCGTGAAAAGCATCGCAATATTGTCGAATAATCGTGAAAAACTCGATATGGGCGATCTAAATGGCATGCAAACAAGCAGAAAAAAGGTGTAAAATATGGAGTGATCAACAAACATATGGTTCGAAGTGACAGTAAGTTTTTTGGTAAGAATTTATCTAAGTTATTAATAATATAGTCTACATTAGAACTTAGGTAAAGTCCTGAGACTTGATGCGAGGTCAAACAAGTATCGAGATGAGGATCTCGATCATGGAGAATTGATTGACAGTTTGTAGCATAAGTCTAAAATCATTCGTGGTCGTAGATGTTTCAAGAAAAGGTTATCGATACATCGGATAGACCATTGTGTCTTTGTCTTCACCATGGAGTGGTGACGATGATTTCATGGTCGTTCGACTTGGCGAAGTCTGAGATGAGACACATGTGCTCATTAGAGAATGAGTTCACTGAACGACCCAACGAGAGTTATCATATGGTTAACTTAACTAATCTATCAGTGATAACTCTCAGTGATGATAAGCAAGTTGGTCCTTAGACTTGAGGTCATTATACGAAACTGTACGTGAACGGTGTCACTTAAATCTCTGACCTAGCTTCGAGGCAATGCCTATCGAAAGGTCTTGGTTGGGTGACACTTGAAACGTGCGAGGAGAGTAATGACCAAGAGAGGATTCATCTCTCCCATATATGGGGAGTTAGTGTCGCTTGTGTTGGTTTAATCTTGAGTGAAAACTTTGGCCAAAGTGTGTTGGAAGAAGTCCAACATTGATAGACTAAAGACCGATGGAGACTAACCGAGTTCAAGCAATTGGGTTTGCCTGTTGACCATACACTAGGCTTGACTAAGCGACATGTTTTGAAGAAGTGACTAAAACTGCGGCATTCTTCACAGACACAGTCAAGGTGGTCCCGAAAATACTCTTGTCAATGAGTTAACCATATAATGATGATACCAAAACAGGGACGGCACCTGCTGCTCGTTGTCACTGCCGTCTGGGGTTTCGACCTATAGTATGTGCAGGCTGTAGGGTCTCACACAAAGTGAGACCTTCGTCAAGTAATATGAAGTCTTAAGGAAGATAATACATATGAATGTATGGGTATTTATTAAGTCGCAAAGAGTTTGCGATATAAGATTTATTGATGAGGATTAATTGCATTTGATACAAAAGAATTTAAGAATGTCGTAAAGTGTTTGCAAGTGTATTTTAAATAATGAAAGCATAGAAAGGTTTCAGGAATGTCCCGGTCAAAACTGGTATTCAAACGGTTCCAAGGAGGCTCAAATAGGAGGCAATATGGCTCAAAAATGAGCCAAATATTAAATTAAAAGCCCAAAAGCTTTTATAAAAGGGGACCTCCTTATGAAGGAGGTCGGCTCCCTTGTTGTTAGCAGCAGACCTGGCCCATTGGGCCGGGCCAATGATGCAACTAGCGCCCTAGTGGGGCACGTGCCATGAACGTGCCCAGCCAGACGCTAGGCAGGTGGGGCCATCTGGTGGGCCCCACCAAGCTGCTAATTTTATATGCCCTATTCTTTTTGGTCAGCTGTGTTTGGGAAACGCGTGATTTTTGGGCTATCTTTGGATGATCGTTTGAGGGGTTAAACGAAGTCGAATGGATTACCGTTTATTTCTATGCAATCATCGTTCAGTGTTTTTCGATTTAATATATGATATCGCTTGCGAAGCTCAACAGTGAGAGGGCGAAAATCCGTTAAATTTTGGCATTCTTGGAAGGCAAACATTAATTAATTTTTTTGGCTCCAACCTTTAGTCCCACATCAGAAATGTAGAAAAGAGGAGGGGTCAGTTGATCACTCCATATTTTATACCTTTTTTCTGCATGTTTTCATGACGTTTTGATCGCCCATATTGTGTTTTTCATGATTATTCGACGATATTGCGATGCTTTTCACTATTTCTTGTTTTTGTCGTATTTCAGGAAATATGGAGCGAGTTGGAGCGAAAATGAGATCAAAAGAGTTTCACACACTTTGGAGTGTCGCCCATGGTTTATTTGAGGACTTATCAGCGATTGAGGATGAGCGGAAGAAGAAGGAATTTGATAGGAGCGACGAGGAAGCAAATAGGAGAAGGAATAAGCTCAGGAGCACATCACTCGGCCGAGCAAGACTGCTCATTCAGCCGAGTGAAAGATCACCCTCGCCCGAGTAGAACGGATACGCACCGAAGATTTGAGACGTTCACTCGGCCGAGCAAGAATTTCCGTTCGGTCGAGTAAGAAAGTTCACTCGCCCGAGTCAGTCAGGGAATTCAGATAGAAAAGAGCCGAAGCTACTGGAAAATTTAAGGAAGCTCACTCGGCCGAGCAAGATAGCTACTCGGCCGGATGAAGAAGCATGCTCGGCCTAGCCACCCCGAGAGATGGACCCCTGAAAACCCCGAAGTTACTGTTATTTTACAGGGTTTGTCACTCGGGCGAGTGACAAGGGTCACTCGGGCGAGTGACCCTCTCCGCCTGCTGCTAGGAATGCGAATTCTGGGCTGCACATGGGCAGTTTTGTCGCGATTTTTTGAACGATTTTGGCTTGTATTTAAGCCCTGTTTTTATCCTAGTTTTAGGAGAGACTTGAATTATTTTTTAGAGAGTTCTTTTAGGTTTTTGATGGCTATTCTTTGGAGAAATCTCAGCTGGAGATCATTGGCTACATCATTGGTTTGTTCTTTCTTGTTAAAAACTCAATTTTTATGAATTGTTTCTCTATTGCAATGAATTGTGCCATGATTATTATTATTAATTCTGAGATTTTCATGATGATTAGTGAGTAGTTCCGTCGTTCTATGGCCTAGGGATGAACCCAATGGACCCGATCTTTTGAATTGTGATGAATTCATGGATTTGTTGCTAGAATTGATAATGGTTAGGTTATGATTGATATATTACGAGTAGCTAGGAATTCATATCGATTGGGATTTGCAAGAGATTGGACCCTAATTGATAGGAAGGCTAGATATTCGATTTAGATTGATAATTGAATTTCTCTAGACTTGGTTTGCAAGAGATTGGACCAAAGCTAGGATTTTTAATTATAAGTCTATATTAATATTCGTTTGCAAGAGATTGGACGAATACGAATTATCATAACCTAGATCGTAGCTCGAGTTTGCTCGAGAGTGGGCTCGAGATGCGATTGGACAATGATGTCGTTCTTCACGCTAGCGGCTTAGGCTAGGGTTTGTACGAGAGTGGGCCTTAACCTAGGTTTGCTATAGACCGGTAATAGCGCGAGAGTGTGAGCTTGGTTCTACATTAAGTTGCGACTAGTTCACCAATATTCAAGCTTAGCAATAATGAAATTCACGATTCACAAGGATGAGAGACGGTCTGTAGTGGGGATTTCATATCCCTAGACGTTTTATTATATTGATATTTCTTGCTATTGAACGATTGTGACGATAAACCAAATCTACTCTTACTCTTTTGATAGCTAGGTAATTAAAGTGAGATACTGTCAATTGTCCTCCATGTGTTCGATACCCGCTCGCCACTACATAGTGCGCTTACGGTAAAACTACAAATCGTTTTTTGGTTATACATCTGGACGCGATCATCAGTCCCCTATATAAATAGGGGCTAACCCCCTTCTTGAAACTTGCACCAAGCTCCAGATTTGAGTAGCTCTATTACATGTGAGCAAGCCCAGATCCAAGCTAAATTAATATTCTCTCTTTCTCACATTTCTTCATTGCTCCTGATCGGGCTCTGGCAAAATTTACAAAGTAATTTGGATCGGATCCGAAGTCTTGACGGAGGATCCACTCAAGGTGAAACTTTCTGGAGTGCGTGGTTGGCTCGGTGACAAGGGGATTGCTTGCCTCGGGATGTGGTTCAACTCGAGAGAAGCAGCTCAGCCCTAACGCGGGGCATCGCTTCGGGGATTAAAGACATGTTGCTGAAAATGACGCGTCGTGCGGTAGCAGCGAAGTGACAAATATGTAGTTTAATATTCATCCATTTATAATTGCAATAAATTGTTAGATCTATCTTTAGTGGTTGGTTGGATCCAACCCCAGTATATTAGAGATTATGGTCAGTGTTTATTTCTTTAGAGCTTAACTTAAAACCGTTTTAAGTTGTTTTCTGCTGCATTGTTTTGCTTTCGTCGTCTGACCGACTTAGGCCAGACGTCGATTTTATAGCTCTAAGGACCCAGAAATCCCTTCAGATCGGAGGGGATTCAGAGGCATTTCATCGTTAGTGGTATGCCACGGTAACATGGTGTAGCTGAAAGGATGAATCAGACTTTGCTGGAGAAAATCCTATGCATGTTAATGCCTGCCTGCAAGGACCGTCTATGCCTTGCAATACTAACAACAAACACTTTAGATGTGGGATGAATAGAGTAATGTCAGTAATCATGTAATTAAAAATTAAACTTGCAAATGTGGAATTATAAGTGCAAGAGGAATTTAAACAATAGAATCAAGCAAAATGCTAACACAAAGATTTTACCCTGTTTTCCCAACTTGGGTACATTCAGCCACACCAAATATTCATTATCACTACACAAGATAGTGAATACAATCTCACAATATGAACTCTCACAAAGAGAGTACCAAACTCCCACAAAGAGAGTACACAACCAACCAACCCTACACAAGGGTTAATCCCTCACGAAAAGAGAAACTAGTTCTCACAAAGAAAGTTTGGATTAAACTCTCACAACGAGAGAAAATAACTCTCACAAAGAAAGTTAGGGTTTCACTTCACAAAGATGAATTAAATATTCTTACATATGCCTTGAGATGAACTTACTCGATATGAAGAAGAAGGCACGGAAGAGGATCTCCAAGTGTTGAGATGAGCTTTGATGCACTTGGATGATTTCCATTGAGCTAGCTTCAATGCATGAAGAGAATAGTGCTCATGAGAGGAAAATGAGAGAATTATAGTGGTTTAATGATACTCTAAGATATTCAACGCTAACCAAAAGGTTCTAAATAAACTAAACCCTCTCCTATATAGGAAGCCAGAATAACCCCTCAAAACCAAGCAAAAAGGCCAAATGAACAAATCTGCAAGTGCTAGATTTTGGGCTGAAAGCTCTCGGGCAGGTTCCTGATGAAGAAACCCCAGGCGACTGATCAACGGCTAGAAAATTCCTAACGGCTATAATCTGAGCCAGGACAGGTGACTGAAGAAGACTACACAAGCGCATGTACAATGTGCAGGCGCCTGATTATACTTCAGCAGACGGCTGTCACCTGGGATGGAATGGAGCTGAGAAAATGCAACTTTCGCACTTGTGCATTTAGACGACTGATGACCAAAGTCCATGCTCCTAAAGATAGACATGCAACTGTAAACTCTACATCAGTCGGTTGTCACACAAAGTAGATCGGTGCTCAGAAAAGACAAGTTAGGCACATTGGCACTCAGACGACTGAAGAACAAAGTTCAGGCGCTTGATGATAGACAGGCGCCTGTCAAATGAACTTCAGTCGCCTGCACCAAAAGCTCAAGAAATATTCAAGAAAAAGTTAACTTGAGCTGTGCACAACAGTCGGCTATAGAAGGCTGGCCAGGCGCCTGGAGATCATCCAGTTGCCTGTCTTGCCTTCAGCAGTCGCCTGTTGGAAGGCCAAAAACTCCATTTTTAGTTTTTGGTATGGTGAATCTATTGGATAGATTTCTATGATAATTATAAGGCTCACTAAGATAGTTAATGCATGAATGGATGAGTATGACCATGTATCAAGGTATTACAAAATCCTAGACTCAAAAAGAGAAATGCAAGTAATATAAATTACATGGATTACTTTTTGCATCTCATAGAGTCTAAGGCTTCAAGCTCATGATACTTTGATGCTCCCATCATCTTCCAAGCTTTGGCACCTCTTGATGAGCTTCCCTTCATCAAGTTCCAATCTTTGGCAATGCTTCTCTTGATGTCCATCCTTGCACCAAGCTATTAGTCTCCAAAAAGCTTATTCTTCAATTGAAAAACATGAGGCTAAAACATTGAGATTCATTAGCAAACAACATAATATTGTAATCATCATCAAAACAATATTGGTCAAAAACACTAATACCTAACATTGCCGACCTACCGAAGGAGTTTTGGACAGAGGCCCTGGCATACGCGACCTACTTGGTCAATCGGCTACCATTTGCTGCATTGGAGGGAAGACCACATTTGGAGGTTTGGTCAGGAAAGCCAGTTCCTGACTATGGCTTACTAAGGATATGGGGCTGTTTGAGTTACTACGAAGTGAAGGAGGACAAGCTCGATGCTAGAGCCAAGAAAGCCATCTTTTTGGGCTTTAGCAATGGTGTCAAGGGATACAAGATGTGGTGTCTGACAGAGAGGAAGGTGATCGTGAGTGGTGACGTAACGTTTGATGAGTTAGCATTACTGAAGAAGGAGCATAAACCTGTGGTGGAAACCGTACAGACACAGATAAAGCAGGTCTACTTGGAAGTGTCTGAGGTTCCAGATAGGTTGGATACTAACTCAGGCCGACCTACACCAGAGGCTGTAGAATATGTACTCCAGATAGATGCTGGTGATGTTGGTGGTTCAAGCTCGAATGGTGGAGATAGCTCGTATCCAAAAAATGACTCATCTGACGGATTTCATTGCAGTATCGAGACCGAAGCATGAGATACGAAGGCATGCATGATATAGAGAGATGGTCTCGTTCGTTTTTTTGCTGTAAGTATAGACATTCCCACTTCTTTCAGAGAGGTAGAGCATTCTGAAGACCCTGAGAAGTGGAGGAAAGTGGTGGACGAGAAGATGGAACCATTGAGCAAAAATGAGACATGGGATCAGGTGAAGCTTCCAGAGGGCAAGAAGGCAATTGGGTGTAAGTTGGTCTACACCTAGAAGGAAGAAGCCGAAGCAGGAGAAGTTCGCTACAAATCTCGCCTAGCGGAGGGATATGCACAGATGGAATGCATTGACTACAATGAGGTCTTCTCTCCGGTTGTGAAGCATTGCTCGATTCGGATCCTATTGGCATTAGTGGCACAGTTCAACCTTGAACTAATGTAACTAGATGTCAAGACGGTGTTCTTGCATGGAGAGCTCGAAGAAGAGATCTATATGTCTCAGCCTGATGGCTATGCGAGCGGTGACGGTCTTGCATGTAGGCTGAAGAAGCCGCTCTATGGGCTGAAGCATTCACCTAGACAGTGGTATAAGCATTTTGAACACTTTATGACGGATGATCATGGTTATCTTTGCAGTCCCTATGATCATTACGTGTTCTATCGGGAGATGGATGATGGTTCCTTTATCTATCTCTTGCTTTATGTTGATGATATGCTCATAGCTTCATCAAATAAAGAAGAGATTCGAAGATTGAAGTCTGAGTTCAGTTGTGCATTCGAGATGAAGGATCCAGGCGAAGCACGAAGGATGCTTGGGATGGAGATAAAAAAGATCAAAGTGGATGTAAAGTTCATCTTTCACAAAGTCACTACTAGAAGTCTGTCGTACAGTGATTTGGCCGTGAAAGGATGAAGCCTGTAGTTACTCCGCTCGCACCTCACTTCAAGCTATGTGCCAAGCATTGTCCGAAGAACAAAGAAGAGGAGAAGCTCATGGAGAGCGTACTGTATGCTAATGCAGAAGGAGTCTTGATGTATGCTATGGTTTGTAGCGGACCCCGACATATCACATGTAGTCAACATGGTGATAAGATACATGCAGAACTCAGGAAAAGAGCACGGGCGAGTAGTACAATGGATATTTAGGTACTTCAATGGAACAGTTGACGTCAGATTGACTTATAGCCGAGGTGATGATGGCCAGCATGCTGTTGGTTATGTTGATTCCGACTTTGCAGGCGACTTAGAGGGGAGGCGATCTATGACATGCTACGTCTTCACCTTATCTGGAGCTCATATTTGTTGGCGGAGTATCCTTCAGTCTACGATGGCCCTACCTACTATGGAGGTAGAGTATATGGCATTGACTGAAGTAGTGAAGGGGCCGATATGGCTGATGGGCTTGATGGATGATCTGGGAGCTACCAGAAGAAGTACGACCTACATTGTGATAGTCAGAGTGCCATGCACTTGGCTAAGAATCAGGTCTTCCACGCTCGCACCAAGCATATTGATGTTAGATTCAACTTTTGTCTGAGGCTATGTGGGAGAAGAAGACGATGACATCAACTTGCTGAAGATTGGAACAGATGACAACCCGACGTACATGTTGACGAAGGTTGTATCAGGAGCCAAGTTCAAGCATTGCTTGGGCTTGCTCAATGTGGTTCCGAGATGATGTCAAGGTGGCTCCAGCAAGGGACATTATGGCTCGGTGGAGCCAGTTGAAAACCGGAAGGGCATTGGGCCCTTCGGAGCAAAATGGCGGGAAACACCAGATGTGACTCTACCAAGGTGGTGCAATGAAGGTTGCTCGTAAGTCAAAGACCAGAATCTCGCCAAGATGGAGATTTGTGAAAGTTGGCTCGATTGAGGTGTTGAAGGAGTATTGATCGGCAGTTAAGCTATCTTGTGCAGAGATAACTTGGATGTGCTTGGATCCGACCTATCTGACTCTGCATAAGTAAGATATGAGGATGACGAGCTATTGGACTTCTACAGTGTAAGGATCGCCTTACTCTTGCAATACTAACAACACACTAGAGGGGGGTGAATAGTGTAATGGCAATAAATTGTGCAATTAAAATTTAACTTGCAAATGCGGAATAATAAATGCAAGAGGAATTAATCAACACAATTAAAACAATCGCAAACACAAGATTTTACACTGGTTCCCCAAAACTTGTGTACGTCCAGCCACACCAATATTCATTATATTCCCACACAGAGAAGTGAATACAAATCCCACAAAGAGATACCTCAGCAAGAGGATTTTGCCCTACATAAGGACCCAACCAACCCTACACAACGGTCAAACTCCCACCTAGAGAATTACTAACTCACACTCAGAGAATTAGGGTTAGCCCTACACTAGGACACCAAACTCCCACAAAGAGAGTTACTCCCACAAAGAGAGTTATTCCCACTAAAAGAATATCCTAATCCCACTAAGGGCCTGTTCTTTTGCTAGAATAGGAAAAATGGAATATGGAAAAGTTTGTATTCCAAGGAGAGAGAAAATAGAGTTTTGTGTTCTTTTGGATGGAATAGAGTATCGAAAGTGGGGTTTGGAATAGAAAGTGGGGTCCACATTCTATTCTTGTGTTCTTTTGGGATTGGAGAGTTGGTATGAAAAAGTGGGAAGGAGATGAGTTGGAGGGGAGAGATAGAGAGAGATGAGAGAGTCGGGCCCACCATTCCAAGGATTCCATTGTATTCCAAGCAAAAAGCTTGGAATACAAAAGTGCCCATCATTACCAAATTGGAATAGCCACGTAGGATTCTATTCCACGTCCAAAAGAACAACCGCTTGGAATACAAACTTGGAATATGATGAATAGTGCATGAATAGTATCTCTATTCCCATTCCCGCTCATATTCTTGGCAAAAGAACAGGCCCTAAGAGAAATACTCCCACAAAGAGAGAGACTAATTTCCACAAAAAGAATTAGTGTTACAAGAAAACACCAAGTAAAATAAATACTCTTACCTATGCCTTGAGATGTACTTACTCATATATGTATGCAAGGCATGAAAGAGGATCTCCAAGTGTTGAGATTTGCTTGAAAGCACTTGGATGATTTTCCCTTGAGCTTGACTTCAATGCATGGAGAGGATATTAAGCTCTAAGAGGGAAATGAGAGAGTTTGAGAGTGGCGTAATCAATCTCTAATGATTTGCAATGGCATCAAGAAGTTCCTATGAACTCAGTCCTCTCATATATATAGGAACCATATATCAACTCTCAAAATCCAAGAAAACAGTCAAAAACAAAAGGCTGCAACTGCTAGTTTCTGGGCAGAAATGTCACTGACAGTCGACTGATGAACAAATGACAGTCGACTGTCCAACGGCTAGAAAATATCCTACGGCTATAATCTGAGCCTCGACAGTCGACTGATGAAGTCGATACTGTCGACTGTAAACAGGACAGACGCCTGTAAAACCTTCAGCAGGCGACTGCTATAGGGGATAGAATAAAACAGAGAGTTGTACTCTTTCTCCCAATAAGCATACATGCGACTGATGACAAGAATACTGTCGACTGTAAAATAGACATGCGACTGTATGTCCTTCATTGGTCGACTGCTGCAGGAGATGGAGAAAAATATAGAGAAGCAGATTTTGCACTTACGCTTCTCAGACGACTGTTGACCAATTCACAGGCGACTATACATATACAGGCGATTGTAAGTTGATCATCAGTCGACTGATACGAAAAGCTCAAGTAGAGTCAATCAAAGGATAACTTGAGAAGTGCATCATAATCGACTGTAGAAGGCTCGACATGCGACTGGAAATCACCCAGTCGACTGTAAAACCTTCATCAGGCGACTGTTGGAGAGCCAGAGACTCCAAATGAGTCTTTGGACAAGATGAGCCTATTGGATTGGATTCTATGATAATCCTAAGGCTCACTAAGATGGTTAAATGCATATACATGAATGAGTAGACCATCTATCAAGGCATTACAATAAACCTAGACTCAAACGAGAGAGAAAGCAATAAAAGAAATATTACATGGATTACAATGCTTTCCATAGAGTCTATGGCTTCAATCTATATGTCATGATGCTCTCCATCATCTCCAAGCTTTGGCGCCCCTTGAGTACAAGCTTTGGCCCTTCTCCACTTGATGTCCATCCTTGCACCAAGTGTTTAGTCTCCAAAAATGATATTCTTGAAATGTAACTAAGAGACTAAAACAATAGAGTCATTAGCAACAACATAATGTTGTGATCATCATTAAAATAACATTGGTATGAAACACCAATACTCAACAATCTCCCCCTTTATGATGATGACACACATTATGTAAAACATAAAGAAATAAAGCACAATGCTAATGAGCTCCCCCTACTTATATGCACCAAATGTAAAATGAGATACACAATTGTAAATACTCATTATACCAAATGAAATAATGAGACATCATGGTGACATATAATAGGCATGGATTACATAAACCAATTGCAATAGAAAATAATCGTGCACATATGAATAGTTTATATAATCCCACATATCTCTCCCCGTAGATATATATCTCCCCAAATGCATATGTATGAAATACAAGAATTACATTTACATAATGCATATATCTCTCCCTCTTGACATCGTCAAAAAGGTGGACATCATAAATATCCCCCTTTGTCATCTTAATCAAAGATGTGAGAATATGCAAGATATAATGAGATGTATGATACCAAATTTGTAAAATTTAGTGGGTATCAATCACTATCACATGCTCCCCCTAGATCATAGAAATGGTCAAATTTTGACTTCTAGGATCTAACATCAATTGTAAAGTAGGAGATAAACAATCTCTAACAATTGAGGTAATACCAATTGTTGAAAAATAATCTTGACAAATAATCCTCTTTGCCAACTGAAAACATTAATTGGAGCCATGTGCCTAAAGTGTATCAAAGCAAATAGATATTGAAAAATCAACCTTCATTGATACACAAGGTCATTGCCATACCAAAGTATAACATGTAGAATGTTGACAATAACAATGGGTCAAGATCAAGACCATAATAACCAATTGTAAATAATGATCTTTATCCAGAGCCTAAAATGAGAGTCAAAATATGTTCTAAAATATTTTAAACATAGTAGATACTATAACTCTCTCATTGTCATACATATGGATCAACAAATGCATGCATGACAATGTCTTCCCCAAGGTCCCATTTTCATGAAAAATAAGTTTGAAAATATTTTCAAAATCATGAAACACACACAAACAATGGGTATTCTAAAAATAAACATTTAAGCACATTACCCATGCAATATGCATATGCGTGAGAAACCTAAACATTAAGGAACCAAACCCAAGAGGAGTTTGATTTTCTAATGTAATCACATGAGGTGATCACATCCCTAACTAGAGAGTTGATGTAATTATCCCTCTCTTGCACACTAATCTTAGTGGGAATCCATAAACTCAAGGATTTCCTATGCAATGGTTTTGCCTTTGCAAGAGGGGTGGATGTGGCATGCTTAGGTGTAGAAAAGAATTTCTTGGCATGCATAGAATGAGGAGTTTGCTTCTTAGCAAAAAATGAAGAGTTTTCTTCCTCGACACCTTGTGATTCACATGCTTCTTGTTGATGTTATTGTTATACAAGAAAGCATGGTGATTCTTCTTAGGTGCTTTAGCAATATTTCTTGTATTAGCACAAAAGAGAAATTAGAGGTGGGTTTGTGTACCACATTTTGAATATATCCCAAGCCTCCTCTATGGTTTGCCGGATGTTGTTTTTCAAGCAAATCGTGGAGTGAATCCCTAGAATACCCAATGCTTTTGAGCTTACGGGATTCCTCTTCACATTTCAACATAAGTTATTGAATGCGAGTTTCTAAGCTAAGGTTTTGAGTAACAAGATTATCATTAGAAAAACTCAGTTCCTTAACTTGAGAGAGGAGTGTGTCTCTCTCACTAGTGTCACAAATATGCACATCATCATTGTCTACACTAGCTAGTTTCAGTTCATGCAATCTACTCTTAGCAGTCTTATATTTAGCTTTTAATCTATTGTAAGCATTGATGCACTTACCAGCTTCTTCAGAGACCATATCAAGCTGATATTCAAGCTCCCCGTATGAGATCTTCTCCTCAATCTCATCATCGTCTTCTTCCTCTCTTGAACTTGACGATGACTCCTCCTCGGTAGCCATGAGGCCCATTTCCTCACATGAGTTGAGCTAAGCTTCTAACTCTTCTTCATTTGAGCCAGAGGAGATTGGTGTAGGAACATCAATTGCCACAAAGCACGCGTGGGCTTTCTCCATGTCATCCTCTTCTTCATTACGTGATGTATCCTCACTCGAATCATTAAATGTCCCGACAATCCCCTTCTTGTGGTTTTTGGACTTGGACTTTCCTTTCCAATGCTTCTTCCCTTTACCTTATAAGTCTCTTTGTTGGGTTTGGAAGGGCATTCGGTAGATAGGTGACCTTTTCCAATGCAAGTGTAACAAGTAGGAACCTTGTTAGAATTAGAGGTAAACTTTGACAAAGATTTACCTTGCTTGCACTTGAGGATGCCTTGAATTGCTCGGCAAGATCCTCAATTTCTTCTCCACTTGCTTCTTCTAGCTCATCTTCTTCACTAGGAGCTTCTCGATGGAATTTCTTCCTCCATTTGATTGGCTCCTCCTTGGCATGGAATGCAACCCCATTTTGCTTTTCCGGCTTCTCGGGCTTCGATGGTTGAATCTCCTTCTTGGGTTGAAGCTTCACTTTGTACGCCATGAGATTTTCAATGTACTCCTCAACGGTGTATTTGGACATGTCATATGACTCCAAAATTCGTTGGCCTTTGACTCCCAATGGGGTGTGAGAGAATCAAGGATCTTCTCTACACGATCCTCTTGGAAAATCATCTTCCCAAGTCCCTCCAACGCATTCAAGATATCTAGGAAACTTGTGAACATCTCTGAAATGCTTTCTCCTTCCTATATCTTAAACATTTCATATTTAGATCTAAACATAGTTTGTTTAGATTTCTTTACCTTTGTATTCCCTTCATGACATATCTCCAAAGTATGCCAAATTTCGTTCGTCGTTTTGCACATAGAGATGCGGTTGAACTCATTTGCTGAGAGGGCGCAATAGAATGCATTCATAGCCCTCGCATTGAATTTGATCGAATCCTTCTCTGTCTTTGTCCTTGAAGCCGCATGTGTAGTGGGTTTCTCAAATGGCACCTATGTGATGTCTGATAGGTCTTGACCCTCCATGTAGATCATCATCCTGATCTTCCAACTTAGGTAGTTGGTTCCATTGAAAAGCGGGGGTCGAATGGTAGAGTGACCTTTTTCATGAGACGCGGATGTAGCATTGAATGCCATTGTTACAGTATGCTATAACCTCGCTCTGATACCAATTGTAAGGATCGTCTTACCCTTGCAATACTAACAACACACTAGAGGGAGGGTGAATAGTGTAATGGTAATAAATTGTGCAATTAAAATTTAACTTGCAAATGCAGAATAATAAATGCAAGAGGAATTAATCAACACAATTAAAACAATCGCAAACACAAGATTTTACCCTGGTTCCCCAAAACTTGGGTACGTCCAGCCACACCTATATTTACTATATTCACACACAGAGAAGTGAATACAAATCCCACAAAGAGATACCTCACCAAGAGGATTTTGCCTTACATAAGGACCCAACCAACCCTACACAAGGGTCAAACTCCCACCTAGAGAATTACTAACTCCCACACAGAGAATTAGGGTTAGCCCTACACTAGGACACCAAACTCCCACAAAGAGAGTTACTCCCACAAAGAGAGTTACCCCCACTAAGAGAATATCCTAATCCCACTAAGAGAAATACTCCCACAAAGAGAGAGACTAATTCCCACAAAGAGAATTAGTGTTACAAGAAAACACCAAGTAAAACAAATACTCTTACCTATACCTTGAGATGTACTTACTCATATATGTATGCAAGGCATGGAAGAGGGTCTCCAAGTGTTGAGATTTGCTTGAAAGCACTTGGATGATTTTCCTTTGAGCTTGACTTCAATGCATAAAGAGGATATTGAGCTCTAAGAGGGAAATGAGAGAGTTTGAAAGTGGATTAATCAATCTCTAATGATTTGCAATAGCATCAAGAAGTTCCTATGAACTCGGCCCTCTCATATATATAGGAACCCTATATCAACTCTCAAAACCCAAGAAAACAGCCAAAAACAAAAAGCTGCAACGGCTAGTTTCTGGGCAGAAACGTCACTGACAGTCGACTGATGAACAAATGACAGTCGACTGTCCAACGGCTAGAAAATATCATACAGCTATAATCTGAGCCTCGACAGTCGACTGATGAAGTCGATACTGTCGACTGTAAACAGGACAGTCGCCTGTAAAACCTTCAGCAGGCGACTGCTGCAGGGGATAGAATAAAACAGAGAGTTGCACTCTTTCTCCCAATAAGCATACATGCGACTGATGACAAGAATACAGTCGACTGTAAAATAGACAGGCGACTATAAGTCCTTCATCGGTCGACTGATGCAGGTGATGGAGAAAAACAGAGAGAAGCAGATTTTGCACTTACGCTTCTCAGACGACTGTTGACCAATTCACAGGCGACTATACATATACAGGCGACTGTAAGTTGATCATCAGTCGACTGATGCGAAAAGCTCAAGTAGAGTCAATCAAAGGATGACTTGAGCAGTGCATCACAGTCGACTGTAGAAGGATCGACAAGCGACTGAAAATCACCCAGTCGACTGTAAAACCTTCATCAGGCGACTGTTGGAGAGCCAGAGACTCCAAATGAGTCTTTGGACAAGATGAGCCTATTGGGTTGGATTCTATGATAATCCTAAGGCTCACTAAGATGGTTAAATGCATATGCATGAATGAGTAGACCATCTATCAAGGCATTACAATAAACTAGACTCAAACGAGAGAGAAAGCAATAAAGGAAATATTACATGGATTACAATGCTTTCCATAGAGTCCATGGCTTCAATCTAGATGTCATGATGCTCCCCATCATCTCCAAGCTTTGGCGCCCCTTGAGTCCAAGCTTTGGCCCTTCTCCACTTGATGTCCATCCTTGCACCAAGTGTTTAGTCTCTAAAAATGATATTCTTGAAATGTAACTAAGAGACTAAAACAAAAGAGTCATTAGCAACAACATAATGTTGTGATCATCATCAAAATAACATTGGTATGAAACACCAATACTCAACATACAGCGCATTATTCCTCGGTCGTCTGCTCGTTTGAATTCCACAGTTCAGACGCTCGATGGATCAGTGGCTCATAAGTTGGTAGCTCTACGGTCCGAGCTATCGGATAGCTCGAACGCTCGGCTCTGCACTTCTTTCGCTCGGTCTTCAGATGGAAGCTCGGTCGTTCAGAGGGAGCCCATTAGGATGCGACCCACTAGGATGCGGTGGAGGCCCACTAGGGTGCGGCGCATTAATTGCGTAGAGGTGCGATTGTGACGGGATTCGTATCTTTTAGGGGCTCCTCCTCAATGATGGCACATATTATACCCTAGGGGTATATATATGGTGTTTTAGAGGATGGTTTCTAGGGGAACACACAGAGAGAACTTTGAGCCGCCATTTGTGAGAGCCAACTTTGAGAGAATGTTTGTGAACTTTTGGAGAGATCTTGCGTACTTCTTCTTTGTTTGTGAAGAGAGAAGATCTGTTTTGTTCTCTCCTTTCATAATAAAGCTTACAGGTGTTCCATTGGCCGATCAACGGCCTAAATACATTTCTCATAAGTGATCTATTTGTCTATTGCTCCGTCGTCGGGGATCTTCGGCGATCATTTTCGCCGCCGCACATCAGGTTCACATGCAAGTCACATGACCTATGGATTTTAACGGGGCTAGATTTTTGCACGTGACCCACAGGTTTTATTAATGGTGTTAGATTTTTTTTTTAAAGATCAAAATGCAATACTTGAGCTTTTTAGCTAATTTTAATAATCAATGATTTTTTTCCTAAAACTACCACGGACTCCAACGAGAGTTACTGCAATTTATCCTTTTTGTTAAAAACCACCTTTCAATTGAAAAGACTAAAAGTAAACTAACATGGACAGGTAGTTCACATCAATTTTCAAAATGCAAAGTAGTATTTTTTTTTTATAAGGACAGACATTTGCCTAAGCTAAGTAGGCAGGAGCATGAGGTCGGTGTCTGTTTATTTACAGCTCAGGTTTTTGTTTCTGGTATCAAAAAAGTGGGGGCATGATGTCTGAGCTGGTGCAAGAAATAGGATACAATAGGGGCCACTTTCAACGGCCTGAATCCGGCAGGTTCCGCCTTTTGCGATTGGGAGATGCTACCAACACGTGAAAACTTCTGTTAAGTGTCACATATCACTGTGTCTTTTACCTGATTGGCTAATTTCATCCTTGACCCTATATTTTTATTTCTATGGAGAGGGAATGCCTAGAGGCGCAAAGCCTCGCTCAATTACCCAAGGTGGGTAGTGAGGCAAGAACAAGACGGTCCATGGGAGATTTATTTCAACCACCACGGAACAAAAGAACCAATTAAGAAACATATCAGGATAACCACAGCAAACAGCCATAGGATGAACGAAACGATAAGCATTCAGTGTCCTCTTAAGGTTCGCTCACATATTACTCTTCAATCATGTCCGTGGGAGGGCGAGACCATCTAGCACAACATACACTCTTCATTGGTAGGAAAAATCTTTCTTTTACCCGTTATCGTTCTGTATCACAGTTAGATTCTACAAGGAGGGCAAAACAGGCAAGGCGAGCATGCGACTATCTGTACTCATCAGGCAGGCGATAGCCGGTCATCACAATTTTATCGGCAAACATCTTCCCTGTCTTGGGCATGACATGCCAATGCAGTGTCAGGTTGAACTCTTTGCCCCGCAGGTTGCTTCCCTGTGACATGCAGAATGACAGCAAGTTATTCAAGGTTGCAAGACACGTCGTTCTGGTATGAAATCTATCGGCCTGCTTAAAGCAGTTGCATTTGTCGTCTTGATCATGAAAAAAAATTGACTTGAGTTTGAAGGTAATGAAGAGGAGAACGAAAGAACAATTCTACATCTAGTCCAAGAAAACACATCCAAATTGGCCAAGCATCCCGCATTGGAAAAGCTAAAAGATTATAATCATCGAAGGAGGTTAAAAAGCATAGAACCGCATAACCGAGCAAACTGAATAACATCTTAAACGGGGGTTTTGAAAAATGCATGGCTACGACATAAACAATAACTAGAAATAACCCGTACACAGTGCACGGCGTGAAAAAAAATCAAGATGTGTTGCACGCATGCAACCGAAAATGAGTGACAACTGTGGATGTGTGTGTCGTTATCGTCGGAGGTAAAAGGGTGCCAAAGCAACAAAAAAAAATGTGTGTGTGTGTGCGGGAAACCCCCTCCAAAACCCAACCCCAAACCCCCACCCCCCATTGGGACCCACCTAGGTGTGTCCCATTCAGCTTGTCCTAGTCAACTTATGATGGGGACAATCCTAGGTAGACATCCCAATCAGCTTGTCCCCGTCAGCTTGAAATGGGGACAATCCTAGGTGGACATCCCTCAAATGTATGATAGATTCTCTTTTGTATCCAATGGGAACCACTTTTCATTGTTTCATCTTTGGGGAAGGGGATATCTTTCATTCTTTTAGGGCCTGTTCTTTTGTAGGAAAGTATAAATGAGGAAAGTTGAGAAGTGTGGAATCTGATGAGAGAGAATTTTGTGTGTAGTGTGTTCTTTTGTTGGAAAGTGTGGTTGGATTGTGGAGTTGGAAAGTTGAGGTGGGCCCCATTCTGTGTAGTGTGTTCTTTTGGATAAAGAAAGTGGGATTGGAAAGTTATTTAATTAATAAATTATTTAATTAATTGATTGGGAACTGAACCAAATGAAAATTTAATTGCGAACGAACGCATCCAATTGGAGGGGGAGAGGATGGGCCCCACACGCCCATCGGAATCCTCTGTTTCCAGCGCGTTTTGCGCGGATTACTAATGTCTCCCTTAGATTCTCATCCCGTCTCCACGTCAGCTTTCCGCTCAAATTTTCCAAGCCCGCAAACGAACACATTTTCGCGAAAGTTAGATATGAACGTGGGTGGCAGGGCTTGGACAGTAAAATTTGCCAACTTTCCGCAGCTTTCCGAGCAAAAGAACACGCCCTTAGCAACATGCCTAAGATATACTCGATTATTTAATAAACTGAAAGTAAAAAATGGACACCATAACAAATAGCAGAAACTAAAACGTACACAGATGCATGACTTATTTAAGCCTTCAATTTAGATATAAGCCTGGAAGCATAAGATACCCATTGTCTTGTAAGACAAACAAGGTTAAAAGAAACAGCAGAAAGCAGATGGATATGTGGCTTGCCTGATCGATCAAGCGATATTTGTTTGTGGTGTGAATCCGAAACTTTGCATGCTCTTTTGAGGGTATGATACCATCCCAAAGCGAAACCTGTTAACCAAGTGGAGATCATTACTACCAGACAAGAAATTCAGGCTAGCATTTTGGACACCATTCATGCATCAGATATGACTTTTTGATTAATTTTTTTAAATAAAATAATTTTTGTCATAGCCAATACCACTCAAATGTGTCTCAATTAAGCAGAAACGAGAAAAAGGTGAGGAGAAAACCGATGGATAGATCTTTATAACACCAAGAACAGATATCATTTCATGTGCACATGATTCTCAATATTTATTTTTGTCAGCTTTCTTCATTTTCTACCACTAAAGATGCTCCAGTATCTAGAGCATATAAAGACTTTGCCTGAAGAGCAGACACCACCTTGATGCGATCAATTCATTCAATCAGCCTAAGAAATAGGCAATTGAATGGTAAGAAGTCTCACCCAGAAATCGTAATAGACCTCTACATGAATCGTGACCACGTTTAAACATGGCCTCAATCAGCCTAAGGAATGTGTAAATAAATGGTAAATGTCTCACCAAGAAATCGTAGTAGGCTTCTCCAGAAATCTTGACCAAGATAAAACATGACAGATCTAAACAGAGTCTACAACACTAGAATACTTGATAGACTTCATTCACATGGACACTTTTTATAATTTCCTAAACTCCACAAATTATTGATTGTAGACAAATACGATGTAAACACAGGGACAATGCACTCCAAATATGATACGGTTCTTCTTGACTTGATTAGTGTCTGCAAACGGCAGGTCTATTAGTCAGTTTGTCATGTTATAAAAGTTTAAGATACAATTACTGTATAAACTATGAGACCCTCTAAACTACTGCCTGCACCTTCGTATGGTGCTTTAAGAAAAATTAGGTCACCCTACCATTGATTACGAACATCATATAGTTTAAATGGTGGTTACTAAGATAAGGATACAAATTCCCATCTCTTTTGTTGGCACATGTGCATTTGGTATTTCCATAACAGCTTAACCAGTGTCCGTGGTGGTTTGGACATTTCTTTTTTGAAGTATGAGGATGAACTTTGCTTGTTGCAGTATCTCACTTCCTGCAAGAGACCTACATACAAAACTGGATTCTGGGAATTCCTTAGGACATATTAAAGGAAATATATGTGAAAGAATTAAATTCTCAGGAATTGAGTAAGCATATCCAGGAAACAACAGAGAAAAATAGCTTCTTGACTCACTCATCCAAAGGAAAGAAATTGATTTGCCTAACAGTTGGAGGTTCTTACTTCATGAGGATTTTTCTAAATCAACAATGCAGCTTTCTGGATATCTTTGTTATCTTTAGCACCATAGTTTTTCTACCCATGCATCACCTTTCTAAATCTCAGTTCCCTACACTAGGGGCCAAATGTTAAGAGTTTAAGAACAGTATAGAACCAAGAATAAGTGAATGGAATTTTATCGCATGTGCTATTCACTCTAGATTCATCGTTCTGCACTGATTGAGGTAGCATGTGGCTCATTATACATCTCTTCACTTGCAAAACGCAGCTATCAATTAGCAGTGGTCCCATTTTGTAACAGTTGTGTCAACAATTCTACATAGGAAACACATTGCCATGGTTATTTTACTTTCAGTTCTTTATGACAAGATCTACTTCACAAAAGCTTCCTGGAACACAAGCCAGTGAAACTACTGAGCATGCAGACAATCACATGTCTACATATACATCTATTTTGCAATCTTCTAGCACCAAGGTAAGTTATACTTTAAAGTACAAATCCACCAATAATTGAGTAATATACATCTATTTTGCAATCTTCTAGCACCAAGGTAAGTTATACTTTAAAGAACAAATCCACCAATAATTGAGTAGAGAACACTTCTTAAATCTTCTATGAGTAATCTACACTTTATGTTTTGTCCTCTAATCCTGTTAAGACAGCTTGTATTTGGATAGAACACCCCCCACATATTGTCTGAGTCTGATGATGCAAGATCTCTTAAAGATTGAGATAAGAGATTCTGGTATCGATCACTCACCTGTTCTTAAGAGTTTCATACGGTTCAAACTCTTAAGAACAGGTGAGAAGAAAGGATAACAAGGTGTAGTGCTTAAAAATGACAGTGTATGGTCTCACTCGGTCCAAACTCATGCTGAAAACAATTTCAATGAGTCATAATGTTTGGAATGCATGAGAGTTTAAATCCTCATACTCAAAGAAAACTCAAGTCTTTTTTACCAGGGACCATAAGGTCTTTCTACCGTGACTGATCCTATAGGCACGGTTATGGTGGATTGTAATAAAGTAACACCACTTTCCAGATCTTTGGGGTTTAATTTCATCCATGCTGTTGACAATTGTCTTGTATCTACTGCATATACAAAATGTACAATCATGTAAAGAAGAAATCTGTGGCGCGCTCTCAAATGTATTTCTTTATCATGTCATACTCAATGGCTGGTAGGCTGTAATGATTTTATGTTCTTACTAGCGAATAAAAAAGAGAGTTTCTAAAAAGAATCATAAGTTTGATGCCAAAGCATGAAAACCCATGTTAACCTCTTGATCTTGATGCTCACTTCATTGGTAGTCTGGCACACTATTTATTTGAAAGAAGGGGGCTATTTCCAATTTTCCACATACCCAGATAGGCATGATAGGTAATTTATCAATTCAACTAGGCACGACCCCTATCCAGGCCTAGTTGCCGAGAATTTTGCAAGATCTTGCTCAGATTATCATATTTTCTTCTAGGATACCAACCCTTATTCAGGGGCCAAAACCTTCCGACATCCATGCCACGTGGGCAAAGCACAATCAGCTCAGCAGTTTTAGTAAAGACTAACGAATGGCTGCTCACTTGTATCATGTTATCCCCATTTACTATGGTCTTCTACGGTCCAGAGACTGCAAGTAATGCTCCAAAATTTGGAATAAACATGTATTAGGCAACATATTTAAAAGAATTCAACAAGCTGAACACAAAGTTTTCAGAAACAAAATGATGAGGATCAAGTTATATTTAGTTGGATTTTATTTGGATTTTGGTTTGGATTTTACTTTTTAATTGGATTTATTTGTTATGATATGATATGATTTGATATTCTTAGAAGTTTGTTATCGCAGTATAGTCCCACATCGATTGTGGTGAAGCTTGTTTTAAGTTGTAATCCTATATAATGAGAACTTTTTACTATTTTTAGTCAATGGATGAAAAATGAAATTTTTTGAGTGAAATTAAACTCCTAGTAGGAGAAAGGTCTAATTTGACGGGAAATCAAATTTCTTAGTGAGAAGCCTTGGAATCTTAATCCTCCAATCATTTTCCCCCAAATTTTCTCCCAATTCTCTTAAATTTTCACTTGTCCTGCATCACAAAAGCCCAGCATCAAAGGACTAGCTGAAGAAGACAAAACTACTATGATTTTTTTCCCATGCTATTATGATGGTTATGCGCAAAAAAGAGTTGTCTCACCTAATTGATACATACTAAAGGTTATGGAACATTTGAACACGATTCTCTAATCATGCAATTCAATGCTGTGGAAAGCATGAAGAATAGCCGAGCAGCAGGCACCAATATGCTTCTTAGGGCTTAAGTGGGAAAATTGATAACGCCGATAATACATGTTAAAAAGTAGAAAAGTAAAAAATAGGGAAAAAATCATAAATAGGGAAACTTATGAAATATCCAAAAAAAATAGTAGAAACCAAAAAAAATTATAGAAAATTTTTGCACATATATACATGCATTGTTATTTATTAACACGAGTGAGTTGTAGAATTATTATGCAATAATTCAACATTAAATTGTAAACTATGAAATGAAAGAAAATTTATATGATCAATAAAAGGCCGGTTGGCCATTATTACTCTTAACTCTTTCAAACTTGTGTCCAATGAAATTATCACAATGAAAAAAGGTGCAACCAAATCAACCATCAGCGGAAGCAATAACGTACACATACAAAATTTAAATGACACCAAACAAGTTTAGCCTGATTTTGTCATTTTAGCCTCTTGTGGCCAACTTCAAGGGTATTTATGCACTTTCATGAGCCAAAATCCATCCGACACCTCTACAAACATTGGGCAGTGAGTGAAGCACCCCTAGGCCCAAGCCGCTTAGTCAGCTGCTTAATCCCCATTTTTGCAACTTTTTACAACATTGATTCTATTAGACACTTTACATAAACCTTCTCTTCAAAGCATTTCACTATTTATCCTGGCGGCTTTCCTTTGAAGATATGAATTACTATCTCACATATAATCCATCTACCGATGACATCAACCAAGTTTTATTTGCTTGGAAAAGACAGGTATGCCAATAGCTTGGTCCAAATGGTTTTTCCTAGTTAATCCTTTCAAAAAATGCCAAGGCACTCTTGACTTAAATATTTATATGTAGTGTTTTTCTCTCAATATAACCCAGACGTTCCTAGAACAGTAAATGCTACATTGATTTGTTTAATTCTTAAAAAGATAAATCCTAGTTACATTAATAATTAATGATGACTTTTGCCGTCACCTTCACTGAACTGAGTTGGATGTAAACTACAATTCAGATCTAGTCTTACCCAAATTGGATTGCTTTTTTGGGGGGCTTATCAGTTAATGCAACCTACCAATATTTTAAAAACATCCTGAAAGAGTGCCTAGACAGAGGTGACATCAATGCCTCTCCACACCTAGATTAGCCACCGCATCCACTCCTAGCAAAAAACCATGTCTGCCCAACCAAACACCCATCCACCTCTTGCCGGTACCATATGACGAGGGAGAGAGAAAATTGGAGAGAAGCTAGTTACGCATATGCCATAAACCTTCGATATATATATGTGAGAATAATGTGTATCATATGCCATATGATGCTTAGTCTCATATATGACCTCGAGAAGTTCACTCTTTACTATTTTTTAGAGGATATACCGTTTATTTATATCTTCATATTCTAAAACCCCAGAACATCGTTAGATCAAGAGCACCGAAAGATTTTTGCTAATAGGTCTCTTCGTTAAAAAATAACAATTTTTCAGCAATAAAACTGTTATCACTCTTAGATCAATAAGCAAAGAACTTTGGGCTCACCCCATATTTAGTGTTTTAGAATATGAACATCAAAATTAACAAAGCCGATCCTGCAAAAATAACGGAGTGAACTTTGAGTGGTATATGAGTCTAGCTCCATGTGCCATATGATACCAATTATATATATAGGAAAATTTTCAATTGCAAACATTTCGCACGGAAATTTTCGTGCGAAAATGTTTTTTAATTTTTTTGAATTTTTTTTCCAAAATTTTTTTTCACATTCGCTTTATGTTGTTATACACCCCTAAAAATAATGGTTGAAAAATAATGTGATTTGGCAAATAATGTTATTTGGCCTTCGATCAAAGCATTACAAAAAGTTCTATTGTTCTTAAACCATTAAATTTTGTAACTGGTTGATCGGTGCTCAAATTCCCCTAAGGTTCACCCATTATTTTTCGTAAGGTATATAATTGTATGGATTAAAACTCCAAAAAAATTTCATAAAAAATTTCTAAAAAATTTAAAACCGTTTTCGCACTGTGGGAAAACCATAGGTTTCGCATTTGAAAACTACTCTATATATATTTAAACAAATTTTCAAATGAGAACATTTCACGCGGAATTTTCCGTGCGAAAACTTTTTTAATTTTTTGAATTTTTTTCAAAAAAAATTTCCTCCTTCGTTTCATATTGTTATACATCCCTCAAAAAATAATGGTTAAAAAATAATGTGATTTGGCATTCGATCAATGTATTACAAAAAGTTCTATTGTTCTGAAACCGTTAAATTTTGTACCGGGTTGATCGGTGCTCAAATTCCCCTATGGTTCACCCATTATTTTCCATGTAGCATATAATTGTATGGAAACATCAAAATAAATTTTGCAAAAAAAATTCTACCAACGTTACAAATGTTTTCGCACGGGCTTTCGCACAATATTTTTCGCACCAGGATATTTATATATATATATGAGAAAATGGGAATCATGTGGCCAAGGAGGGGATTTCATCCTTGGTTCACCCACAGCCAAGCCCCTACCATATTTTTTTGAAACTTTTTTCCCAATATGCTCTACACCTCATGAATGATCACCACACAAAAATCAAGTGATTCCAACATTTTTTGCACATCGATCCACCCGTTACAAAATCAATAGTTGCATTACATAGAACTTTTTGCAACGGATGAATCGATAGGCAAAAGTCTTGGAATCACTCTATTTTTGGTGTGGTGATCATCCATGATGTGTAGAGAATATTGGGAAAAAATTCAAAAAAATTTGGTCGAGGCTTGGCCGTGGGTGGACCAAGGATGATTTTCCTCATTGGCCACCTGACCCCCATTAACCTCATATATATATATATATATATATATATATATATATATATATGACAACGTTTTTTGAATTCTAGGGCTGACTAGGACAAGATAAAGAGTGGCTGAGATTTGATCTTGGTAAATCAATGGTTGAGATTGGATTTTGTGAAAATTTTAGTGGGAAAACTTAAATTTTGGCGGAAAAAGTGTCTTGAGAACCAAAACTTTGAAATTAGAAGTGCCTTGGGAAAGATTGTGGAGATTAAATTTGGGGGAAAAGTGCCTTGGGAACCTAAACTTTGAAATTAGAAGTGCCTTGGGAAAGATTGTGGAGATTAAATTTGGGGGGAAAAGTGCCTTTTGGGGTAAAAGTGCCTTGAAAACCTAAACTTTGAAATTAAAAGTGCATTGAAAAAGATTGTGGAGAAGCATTATCCATTAAATTAAACAAAATAAAAAATTTAGCGTAAAACAATTTAACGGAGCAACAAGTTAGCGTAAAAATACCATGAGGTTTGTTGTTCCGCGCCGAATGCGCCTGCGCTTAAATTTTTTACTCTAATTTGTTGTTCCGCGCCAAAGCCGCGGACGCCAAATTTGTTCTTCGACTCCGAATTTGTCGTTCTGCGTCGAAGGCGCCTGCGCCGAATTTGTTGTTCCGCGCCGAAGGCGCCGCGCCGCTAAATATTTTTACGTTAATTTGTTGTTCTTTTAAATTTTGGCTGTGGAAGTAATTTTTTGGGTAACAAAGGTTTCGCGTGGGAAATGTTAAATGAACCGTGCCCGCGGGCACGGGTTATGACTAGTATATATATATATATATGGTATCATATGACATATGAGGCTCGGCCTTATATACACCTCCAAAACTCTACCCTCGATTATTTTTTCGGATGATCAAAACCATTTATTTTATTCTACAAATTCTAAAACACCAAAACACCGAATATCCAGTAAACACAAGGGGGTTTTGCTCGTTCATTAACCCGTCACAAATTTGCATGATAGAAATTTTGTGACGGGTGAATAATCGGGCAAATCCCCTTAGTTTCACCCGATATTCGGTGTTTTGGATTTTTTAGAATATGACTGCAAAAAATAAACGGTTTCGATTCTCCGACAAAATAATAGAGGTGCGAGTTTTGGAGGTTGCATATGAGGCTTAGCATCATGTCATATGATACCAATTATTCTCATACATATACATATACCTATACCTATACATATGCATATACATATATGAGAATAATGTATCTCATATGACATGTAAGGTATCTCTCTCATGTACACCTATATGGCATGTCCTCCTCCACAATAGGCATGGAGGATAAAAAGTATACCACGTGTATTATGTGGATGAGAATGTGCCATATATGTGTATATAAGAGATTTAGCTCATGTCATTGAGGCCAATTATTCTCATATGTATAGCACGTGTGTCAAATAATGGCCTTTCAAAGTCAACTCTTCATATTTTTTAAGACATGTCCCGTTATTTTGATCATTATATTCTAAAATCCAAACACATCAAAAATCTAGCAAACCTTAAACTTTTTGCTCATTGATCTACTTATTGGAAAATTAATGGATTCATAGCAATAGAACTTTTGCATCTCAAGATCGGCAAGCAAAAAATCTTGGGTTCACTCGATCTTTGGTGGTCTGTTTAGATTTAAGAATATGAAGACAAAAATGAATGGAGCTGATCGTTAAAAAAATATGGAGTGCATTTTTCACATGACATATGACACAGGTGATCATAGGTCATATGATACTTATTATTCGCATATATAGATACACACATACATATAAACACAACATGCATACATACAAATATATACATCCATGCATATAAACACAACATGCATACATACAAATATACACATACATGCATACATGTGGGTTTTCATATGCAAAATATCCACAATAAACCTTTTGGTGCGAAATGATATATACAAAGTTGGATCTAAGAATTGATTTAATGGCTTAACCCTTTTCAATCATGGGGTCCCACAATCCCATAATAGAAAGAAATCGGAG
Source organism: Scilla litardierei (assembly GCA_030789695.1). Taxonomy (NCBI): domain Eukaryota; kingdom Viridiplantae; phylum Streptophyta; class Magnoliopsida; order Asparagales; family Asparagaceae; genus Scilla; species Scilla litardierei. The sequence goes on from CM061142.1 coordinate 69,514,724, forward strand.
GGGGGTGCATTTTTCACATCACGTGAGATCTTTTTCTGGATTAGAGGGGAGAAACTCTCTCTTCCAAGTCCACACCCCCTTTCCCCTCGCCATCAGTCCTCCCTCTCCAACAACTCCTACATTAATCTTAGAGATCCCTTCCCTGTCATGGACATCAAAAATTTATTTAACATGATTTGTACAATGGCAAATTCATTTGGCAAGGGCGTTGGTAGGCATGGCTCCTAAGGATAAAGACTTAGCATTGACAATAGCAGAATAAGCCAAAGTTCCCTTTTTCCAAAAAGACGAAAAAATATGAAAACATGTATCTTTCTACTGCCACTCTGTCATATGAGTGGCTCTAATTTTAACTCTTTTTTCCTTCCAAATTGGAAATCTTTGAGTTCTTTGTATTTTGTTATTATATAATCTGGAAAGGAATAAAAGCAAAAAAAAATAGAGGAAAAGAAAGGTAAGTTACTTTTGATCGATTCAATTGTTGTTCTCTGTGATCAAGTAGTTTCTACCTCCGTCAAAGAACATCTGCCCAATTGCAAAAACAAAGGGCTAAGCACTCATCTTTCTAGTTTTTACACATGCAAATAAGCTTCCCAAAGATGGATCAAACTTAGGATGCTGATGCGGACTAGGGTTTTGTAGAAGAGATTTGGGGATTTTTATTTGAATGGTGAATAGGGTTACAAGATAACTAGCCAATGTTGGGAGAGTTGGCCCCTCTCCTAGCTTTTGCTAAGGGAAAAGCCTAAACTCTCTTCTAGATCTCCTTGGAGAACTCTAGGAATGTCTAATGACGGCTACAATTTCGATACCCTAACCCTAGCCCACGCCCTCTCTTATATAATGAAGAGGCGTGGTGCGTATAGCAACACAAAACAACTAATAGTACATAAAGACATTCTATCCCCAAATCGTCGGTGTGTCCAGCAATCACTCCTTAGTCTTCTTGCGCCTCCTCTCGTAGGTGATAAGCGTATCACTACTCCCCCAGGAGTTTCACCTTGTCCTCAAGGTGGAAATCAGGATACTGCTGCAAGATATGATCATAAAGCTCCCACGTTGCCTCAAACTCCGACAATCCCGACCAACGAATCAGAACTTCCCGTGCTCCTGATGCTCATGTACGAATGCATGTAACCTCCTCGGGTGCCAAAAGTACCTCCATGTCGACCGTGAGAGTTGGGGGCAATGTAGACGTCGCCATGTGATCTCCAATAGCTCGGCGTAACTGTGAGACGTGAAAAACCGGATGGATCCTGGTAGTAGGATGTAGCTTCAGCCGATACGCCACCTTGCCGATCCGGGCCTCAACCTCGTAAGGCCCATAATACCTCGCTGCCAGCTTCTCATTGCGCCGGTGGGCCATAGAACGTTGTCTGTAGGGTCGAAGCTTCAGATAAACACGCTCTCCAACGGCGAACTCCACCTCCCTGCGATGTGCATCTGCCTTCTTCTTCATGATTTGTTGTGCTCGCAGTAGGTGGCGCTTCAATTCCTCTAACACCCGATCACAATCCTCCAACTGCTGCTCTAATCCTGACACCAGGGTAGATCCCCTGCTGTAATGCACAAGGTGGGGCGGATCTCGGCCATACACAATCTGAAACGGTGTCATCCTCGCAGCTGAGTGGTACGAGGTGTTGTACCAGTACTCAGCCCACATCAACCACCCGGCCCACTTCCTAGGTGTCTCTGACGCAAAACACCGGAGGTATGTCTCCACACTGCGGTTATGCACCTCCGTCTGGCCGTCCGTCTGTGGGTGGTAAGCCGTGCTCCGTCGCAGCGCTGTCCCCTGTAGTCTGAACATCTCCTTCCAAAAAGTGCTCAAAAACACCTTATCCCTGTCTGACACAATCGAGCGAGGGTACACATGCAGCCTGACCACCTCCTTCAAAAAAGCAACTGCCACAGACGATGCAGTAAATGGATGGCGTAGTGGGATGAAATGGCCGTATTTGCTGAGGCGGTCAACCACAACAAATATCGTAGTAAAGCCCTCCGATCATGGCAACCCCTCCACGAAATCCATCGAGATGTCCTCCCATATCCTCTCCGGTAACTCCAAGGGCTGTAGAAGACCTGCTGGGGATGTCGCCTGATATTTGTGGCGCTGACATATATCACACTCCGCAACCAACCTCGCAATATCCTTCCTCATACCTGGCCAGTAGAGCTCCCGAGCCATCCTCTGATAAGTCTGGTATCCTCCTGAGTGGCCCCCCACGGCGCTGCTGTGGAACTCATGGAAGAGAGTAGGAATGTGACTAGAAGTTCGGGGAATTACCAGCCTCCTCCGGTACAGTAGTAGTCGCTCCTCTAAGGTGTAACCCGGAAAGTCTGTCGATCCCCCAGCGATTGCCTCCCGGATCCGCCGCAGCTCCTCATCGGCCTCAATCTCCGCTAGCAGGGTGTCGCTCCGCAACATCAGTGGGATAGAAAGAGCCACCACCTGTACCCCTTCATCTCGTCGGGAAAGCGCATCTGCCGCTTTGTTGTCCGAGCCGGGTTTGTAATGAATCTCGAACTTGTACCCGCTCAACTTGGACGGCCACCTCTGGTGCTCCTCTGCCACCATGCGCTGCTCCAGGAGGTACTTCAGACTCCGCTGGTCTGTCCGTACCACAAACTCCCTCCCAAGTAAGTAGGGTCTCCACTTCTGGATTGACAGCACGATCGCCATCAACTCTCGCTCATAGACAGACTTCAGCCTGACCCTGGAAGATAAAACCTGGTTGAAGTAAGCGATCGGCTGCTGCTCCTGCATCAGTATGGCCACTAACCCAAAACCCGAAGCGTCTGACTCCACCACAAACTTCTTCTCAAAATCTGGGAGTGCTAGCACTGGTACTGTCGTCATCGCCTCCTTGAGGGCCTGGAATGCCCTCGTCGCCTCTTCTCCCCAGCAAAAACTATCCTTCTTCAACTGTTCCGTAAGGGGCCACGCCAAGGTGCCGTACCCATTCACGAAACGCCGATAATACCCTGTGAGACCCAGAAACCCCCGCAGTGCCCGTAATGTCCTTGGCTGCGGCCAATCCAACATGGCTGAAATCTTCGATCGATCGGCTGCTACCACGTCTGCCGATACGATGTGCCCCAGGTACTCTACATGCGCATGTCTGAAGAGGCACTTCTTTCGGTTGGCCTGTAGCTGATGATCCTCCAGCTCTCGCAGAACTATCTCCAAATGGCCCAGATGATCCTGTAATGATGCACTGTAAACCAGGATATCATCGAAAAAGACCAGAACGAACCTCCGTAAGGTCGGAAGACCTTATTCATCAGTGACTGGAAGGTAGCAGGTGCGTTCGTCAGCCCAAAGGGCATGACGAGGAACTCGTAGTGGCCTTCGTGAGTCCTGAAGGCGGTCTTCTGCACATCCTCCTGTCTCATGCGGATCTGGTGGTACCCCGACTTCAGGTCGATCTTCGAGAAGACCACCGCTCCGTGCAGCTCATCTAGTAGCTCGTCAATTACCGGGATGGGAAACTTGTCTGGGACAGTTTCCTTGTTGAGAGCCCGGTAATCGACACAAAACCTCCAACTGCCGTCCTTTTTCTTAACCAGAAGCACTGGGCTAGAAAAAGGGCTAGCACTAGGGCGGATGACCCCTGCCTGCAGCATCTCCTGTACCAGCTTCTCGATCTCGTCTTTCTGTACCTGGGGGTACCGGTATGGGCGCACGCTAATGGGCGACACCCCCTCCCTAAGCACAATAGCGTGCTCATGGTCCCTTGGCGGTGGAAGACCGCTAGGTGGCTGGAACACCCCCTCAAACCCTTGCAATAGCTGCTCCACCTCCAGCGGTACTACCGTCTCTCCCGTGACCTCGTCCGTCGCCAACCCCTGTAGCTCAATCAAGAACCCCCCTCCTTCAGCCTGGAGTGTCTTCGCCATAGTCTTGTAAGACACCGACGAACAACACAAACTCGGATCACCCAAAAGTACCACCTTCCTGCCGTCCACCTGAAACTCCATCCGCAGCAGCCGCCGGTTGAACTTCGTCTCCCCCAGCGATTGCAGCCACTGCATCCCCAAAATCAGGTCGACGTTCCCCAAGGTCAAGGGTAGAAAGTCACCGATGATCACCACTCCCTGTATGGACACCATCAAGTCACGACAGATGCCCCTACTCTGCTCGACCACACCGGTCCCGAGCATGACTCCAAAACCCTCCGTCTCCGTCATCGGTATCTCCTGACTCTCAATCACCCTGGGGGACACGAAATTGTGGGTGGCCCCACTATCTATCAATATCACCACGTCCAGGTCTCGGACCCTACCCGCCAGCTTCATGGTGTGCACCCGTGTAAGCCCCGCAATGGAGCTAAGCGAGACTTCGGCCGCCTCCAGTAGTAGAGGTTCGCCGGCCTCCTCGGTCCCTGCCGCTTCATCCGCCTCCTCCTCCTCCTCCAAGTCCTCAGCGTACACCTCGTATACCTGCAAGGCTTGGTTGCGACACCTGTGCCCAGGGGTAAACTTCTCGTCGCACTTGAAGCATAACCCCTTTGCTCTCCGTTCCCGCATCTCCGCATCTGTCATCCTCTTGTATGGCCATCCTGGTCTCACATCCCCGGGTCTCCCTCCGCCTGTCGGGGTCCCTCCTACATCGCCTGACTGTCCCCCAGGGGCAACCCGTGGTCGTGAAAACTGTCCTCCAAACGCCCCCCTGGCGCGGCGCTCGTCCGCCAACCTATCCTCGACCATCAGCGCTAACTCCATCTGCTCCTCCAGTCCACGCGGTCTGAGAGTGTGAAGCTCAGACCTAATGGTGGGCTTCAATTCATCCATAAAAAACCCTTCTAGGGACTCTGCAGGCATCCCCGCACTCTACTCGTGAGCTCCTCATACTGCTTAATGTAGTCTCGCACAGTCCCCATCTGCCTCAAGGCATGCAACTGCTCATAAGCTCCCCCCGCCTGAGAGCCTCGGAATCGAAGTAATAGTGCCTCCTTGAACCCCTCCCAGGTCCTCAGAGGTCTCTACTGCTCCTTCCATCTCCACCAATTCAGGGCCTCTCCCTCCAAACAGAGCGCAATCGCCCTCAGCCTCTCCTCCTCTGTCAGCCTGGCCATCTCAAAATATCTCTCCGCCTTGTAGATCCACCCTGTGGCATCACTACCCTCGAAGACAGGCATCTGGAGCTTCCGTATACGGTCATCCGCCCGTGGATCCCTCCCGTCAAAACGATCCACGCGCTGCTGACGATGGTAATCTGCAAACCGGCCTCTCTCCGGCTCCCATCTCCTATCCTCCCTCCTGAACCGCTCATCCTCCTCCTCATACCCCTCCTCATAGTGGCGGAGGTGGTCCTCGTACTCCGGTTCATGCACCTCATCTCTCTGTCGTCCTTCCGGGGCCCAATCATCGTCCCCGTAGTACCCCGGATCTCGCGCACCCCGCGCGCGCCTCTCCCGGGTCCCGTAATCCCCCCTGCGATGTGCGGGGGGGTCTTCGGAGCCCGCGCGACCCGTCAGGGGCCCGCGCGTGCCCTGGCGGGTCCGCAACCCCTCGGCAGTCCCCTGGGGGGTCGCCCACCTCCGACGAACCCCCTGGGGGGTCGCCCGTCCCCGACGGCCCCCTGGGGGGGTCGCCCGCCTCCGGCGGCCCCGCCAAGGGGTTGCCAGCCCTCGGCAACCCCGTCTGGGGCTCACCCGCCTCCGACGACCCCCAAGCGGGGTCGCCCTGCTCCTGCGACCCCCCTGCGGGGTCGCCCAGTCTCGACGGCCCCATGGGGGGCTCGCCCGCCTCCGGCGAGCCCCCTGGGGGGTCGCCGGCTGTCGGCAACCCCCAGGGGGTTCGCCGCTCGCTTCCTTCGCTGCTGATGTGGGGGTGGGTCTTCCTCGGAGCTCTCCCCTAGGGTTTCGGAGATGTCCTCTTGCCAGTCATCGTCGTCGAGGTCCAGATCTGGATCTACTCCTTCCAAGATCACCCCTTCATGATCCGGAATCATCGTTGCCTTCCCTTTTCCCCTCAGATCTGATTGGTGATTCAGATCTGAGGAGGCTCCTTCCTTTGAACGCGAGATCCGAGGCGCGGTGATATTTTGAGCCATGAAATTGACGAGCATCTCCTTCACTTGCTCCAGATCTCCCTTCAAATCAGATCTGAGTGCCTCCGTGGCCGCTGTCGCCGTGTCGATTTTCTTGATGATCTCCGCTGCCTCGTTCTTCCTCTCGACGATCTCCGCATCCAACCTCTCCTCCATAGATTTCGTCGTAGCTGATCTGGTGGCGGCCATTGGATCAGAGCTCTGATACCAAATTGATGCGGGCTAGGGTTTTGTAGAAGAGATTTGGGGATTTTTATTTGAATGGGGAATAGGGTTACAAGATAACTAGCCAATTTTGGGAGAGTTGGCCCCTCTCCTAGCTTTTGCTAAGGGAAAAGCCTAAACTCTCTTCTAGATATCCTCGGAGAACTCTAGGAATGTCAAATGACGGCTACAATTTCGATACCCTAACCCTAGCCCACGCCCTCTCTTATATAATGAAGAGGCGTGGTGCGTACAGCAACACAAAACAACTAATTGTGTGCATAAAGACATTCTATCCCCAAATCGTCGGTGTGTCCAGCAATCACTCCTTAGTCTTCTTGCGCCTCCTCTCGTAGGTGATAAGTGTATCAGATGCATCAGAAGATCTTGGCTTGTAGTCGTCTATGAAAGATGCGGAAGTTCCATTCGTTTCAAATTATCCAACAAGTATCAATGGAGATAATATATCACAAGTGTTAAGCACAACAGCAACAATTGGTTAAATTTGTTTGTTCAAAATTGGTTGCTCTTTTTAAAATTCGTTCCAAGCAAATTTAAATAATACAAAATTTAAATGACTCGAACAAAACAATACAAAATGAAAATCTCAGCAAATAAATCCATGTGGGGGTAAAAATTACAAAAATGTCCATAACTAATATATAAAAAGACCAAAAACAAACAACAAGATCATACACAAGTTTCAGAAAGGACAAAATAATACATCGCCAAAAAATATTCCTAATCTCTTTCATCATATAACAAAATGGAAGAACAGTACCACCAGCCAACATGAACTTCTCTAAATGAATTATAGAATATGGGAATTAACATTTATGCTTCAGACATCCAAGACAATAACAGAAAGAAAAATGAAGATTTAATATCCTGGTAGAAAAGCACAAATTAGAAGTAGAACATCTGTGTGGCAGACTCGTCTGTATGAAGAAGTAGCACAAAAGAGAAGTTTTTTCATCTATTTTATTCATCCTCTCAATATTTATGCCTTTACTTATCTATTTATTTATTTATTGTTTTCGTTTTCAGATGAGATCTGAGGATGATGATGATGATGCAATGGGGGGAGAGAGAGAGAGAGAGAGAGAGAGAGAGAGGGAGGGAGGGAGGGAGTGAGGGACGAGTTGATTAATTATTTTTTCATTTGACCCCCACTTAAGAAATAGAAATTAGTCCAACCCTTCATTCTTCTCTTGTGATCCAACAGCCCAGGCGAACTACACAAATGGCCCCCATGTGAAATGTTTGCATATGAAGACTCCTCTATGTGTGTGAATAATGTATACCATATGATATATGATAGATCTCTCTCATATATGATGACATGACACAATCTCATTCACATAGTACAAAGGATCACATTGGATGAACTTTTTGCCCCCCCCCCCCCCCCCCCCCCCCCCCCCCCAAATGCCTTTTTGTGACGAAGAATGCATCGCGTCAATCGTATATGAGAGAAATCTCAGATATGTCATATGATACCCATTATTTTATATATATACTAGTCATTCCCCGGGCCCATAGGACACGGTTTATTTTATGGCTGAATTCTCCCCCTCCCCCCACAAATTTCAAGTTCCCCCAAATTTCAAGTTTTCCCACAAAATTTCAAGTTTCCCCCCAAATTTATGTTTTTCCCAAAAATTTAAGTCCCCCAAAATTGTCATTGCCATCTATGCTAAACTTGCCACGTAGGACAAAGCTTTGTCCTAGTAAGATAAGATTCAAAATCTTCAAATGACGGGAAAAAAATGGTCGGAAGCGGGGAGAATAAAAGGTGTGGGTGTGTGCGGAGGGAGGGTCCCGGGGCAAAAATGCAAAAACCGGGATTGTATGTGCAAAATTCTCCACCTCCTCTCTTATCCCTCAAAATCTCATCTCTTATATTTTCTCTTATCCAATTTCTCATGTCCAAATTCTCTTATCCAATTTCTCTTGATAACATCCCTCTTTTATATAATGGATATATATATATATGGCAGCCGTTGTGACGGCAGCATGCATGATGAAGGTAGCAGACTAAGGGGCGTCAGTGGGATGGTGAGAGGTATTACATTTCTTCGTCTTCGTCTTCGTCGCCGTCGGCTTCTTCTTCACATCACCCAGGCGACGGCTAGACGCTAGGGCATTGGACGTAACTCCAAGAGTCATGACACACATTCTTCAACACTGCAACTTACTATATTAGTTTTTCACTTAAAAAGTGTTGGTTAATGGATTTACTTCTATATTACTATCCATAATATCAGAGATCGCTAGTGCTTGTTAAAGGAGGAAACATTGTCAGCAACATATCCCGAACTAGGGAGTTGACCCAATAACTTAGTTAGGATGTCAGGGAAAAAGATTCCACAAATATATAATATGGAAAAGGCCTCAAATAGGCTTGAACGTAATTTCTTGTTAAAGTGATGGAGAAATTTGGTTTCTCCCGACATCAGCCTAGAATTATGAAAGAATGTTTGGAATCAGCTATCCTAACAGTCAAAAAGAAATTGAGGCAACATCATACATTAGTCAGTTTGTCATTGTTTAGCCCGCTTGTCAAGCCATGCGTGTGCAGTAGATGGTATTGCAATTTTCTGATCTGAGGCAGCTAATAAAGGGCACTCTCTATATTATCCTTTGTTTGCAAGCCCTCGGGACCTTTAAAGCTTTATTATTTGGATTAGCTCCCTTTGCCTAGAACTAAAAGAAATGTTTCTTTTTGTGTGTGGTACTTCCCTTATTTTCAGGGTCCCCCCCCCCCCCCCCCGGCCCGGCCCGAACTCATGAGGTCAGATGTATTGCCCTAGCCCTCTGTAACCATTTTTGCGTTGCTAAAATCCTAAGGTGCAAGTGGGTTTGTCAAGAGTATCTGGCCCTAAAAGTGTTGACATTTCATCACCATTCTAAAATGACATGACATGATATATGTGGTAACGTTGTTGAGAAATTAATTACATTTATTTCAGTCAGCATGTCTCCTAAGCACGAAGGAATGAACTTGGTTTGTGCATCAATCACTTGGAAAAGAAACGAAAATCATAAGCAGATTAGATGTCAGCCCGAAAAGAAAACAAACAAAGACGATTCACAGATATAAGCTAATCATGCAAAACACAAAGAAGAATTATCAAGAGAGATAGATTAAGTTAACCTGATTCAAGGCATTTTGTGGAGTCTCATACTCAGCAGCAACGAAGACAAAAACCTGCACAGCATTAGGATAATAAAATTATTATAGAAATAACCTATTAAGCTTGTATATACCATAGTAACCAATAGTCAGAGAGCATATGCTAGCTACAGTAATTGAAATGTTCAACATCATGGTCTCCTTAAGTCAGACTAACAAAGATTGAGACTTTATTAGAAAACGAAGAAAAAACAATGCACACTGTCATGCTTTGAAAACATGGAGTTTCTGAAAAGCAGTTCTTAACAGCCTTTCTTCATGCTTTAGCTTCCCAACTTAAAATATCACATCTCCTGAGCTATCTTAAATTATCAACTCCAGCAAAATTTATTATGTGCTAGAAAATGTCGGAAATAAGCAAGGCGCTGAATGTGTCTCCTAACAAAGTATATTGCTTTGTGTGGGTGCGAGGTATCAACACAAGGAAATTTCCTCAGGCGGTGATTAAAAAGTCCACTCCCCGCTTCTTTCTTTCTAATATGATGAGTTCTGTTCATATTGATCTGCATATACTAAAATCCAACTCCATCAAAAATCTTATGAACGCCATGTTCTTTGTTCATTGATCTCGGGTTAGGAAATAGTTCTATTACTGCAAAACCATTAAATTCCCACCAATCTAATACATGTGCAAACAACATAGAAACAACAAGGTTTTTACTGTATATTTGTTTTAGGATGTGTAGATCAACATGGTGACATTGATCTGCTAAGAAGTGGGGAGTGACCCTTTTTGACCCACCACATGAGGAAATTTCCTCCTATGGCAGCCGATAGCCCTTTTACTCTTTACACACTCTATTATAAGTGAAGAATGATTTGTAGCCCAGAGTAGCTGAGTAGTTGGACTCACGTGAATGGGGGCAACCAGCCACTTCTTCGTGCGCATGAGGTCACGGTTAGTTTATAAATCATTTTGTAAATAATAGAGGTTGTAAACCTATTATAAGTGAAGAAGGATTTGTAGCCCATAGTAGATGAGTAGGTGGACTCATGTGAATGGGGGCAACCAGCCACTTCTTAGTGCACATGAGGTCACAGCTAGTTTATAAATCATTTTGGAAATAATAGACACCGTGGACCGCACTATATTAAAAAGTGAGATAGATTCCAATTACAAAATGAGAACCGGCTTCCTAGAAATTCCAGGCAAGGGGAAGAAAGTGTCAAGTCACATGTATCAATGACAGTGAGTGTTGAACCTTGTCAGTACATGATGCTTTTAATTAAAAATAAATGATTGGGTTTCTGCAAATTTGATGGATTGGTGGGTACCAGCACGTGTGGCATATAAACTTGCAGTGTGACATTCAAACTAAGGAGAGGCACGCATTTTGGGTCATGTGCCTCGGTGATTTTGAAGTTCTACACAAACATCCACATATAAAGCACATTTTATACAAAAGCTCTGTTTAAGCTCTATGTAAAAAAACAGTAATTTTTCTTTACATGTAAAAGTAAAATAATTGAAGCTGTATAAGCTATATATACAATTTTGGTGTGACTTTTACAATGAAGGAGCATAAATTCTGATTTACATGTAAAATTAATATAATTAACGCTGTGGACATGTTCACAATTTTATTTCTTCAATATAGATGTATTTTTCTTTGGCCCCTTTGTAGATGCTTCATTTGTGTTTGCATCCTCTACATTTAATAGTTATGATTTCCATTTGTACAATAAATTTGCTAAATTAAGATGACATGTAAAAATACAATTTAAATTTTTGTATTTCAAAACTATGTACCATTATGGACATATGATCTTTTTAAATGTAAATCTAAAATCAGAAATATAACACTTTCACATGTAGGCGCTTTGTTTGCTTTCAGGCAACACACCAACAAGGTTTTCTTATTTGTACAATAAGTATTATCAAAGCTAAAATTTATATGTTACTTTCACAATGATAATTTGTTTTGCAATGCATTTGATTGTCTGATCCCGACCTTTTATTTTTTTCCTAGACTTAATTATGTGATACAATTGGTGTGACTTTTGCGTACGTGGCTAAATAAGGTGCATAAATCAAAATGCTGCAGAACAAGCCATATAGCTTGTGCACATGCAACCCTATTATGGAGATCAAATCAAATTCTACTTATGGTTGAATTTCAATCATCAAAGAGAAAAATTTAGAATTTTGATCAGGATTTCTCTTTTATTTATTTTAAGAGATTGAATTTGATTAGGATTTCCTTTTATGTTTCTTTATTTTAGGTTTTTTAGTTTTAGTTTTATTTGGTTACTTTTAAAGTTTGAGTCAAATTAGGATTTGTAATTTCGTTTCATTGGAGTTTTAATTTAAGTCTTTTTGTGTAGCCTTATTTATAAAAAGGTAAATTTTAGAATTATAGTAGTATTAGTTTTCTTAAGCTTCTAAGTTTTGTTTTCATATAAAAAGGTATTTATGCTTTTCATTGTAAATATAGATTATTCATGGATAATATAAAAAACTGAAAATTGAGAGCGGTTTGCAATGAAACCTAATTTTTTTAAACTCTATTTGCCTGTGATATGCCTAAAGTGGGTGAGTGATTCGCCAAGCCCAAAACTTGACCCTTTTAATTTTATCTTTTCGCTATCAAATCCTAATTTTTAGTTCTTTTCTAAATTCCACCAGAAAATCCTATATCTTCAGCCTTTCTGCTTCTGCATTCCTCTTCACAAAACCTCATTATACTCTAAAAAATTCATGTCTTGATGAGTACTTTATGTGTGCACTAGGCCTAACCCGTGCACAAAATGCACGGATACCCCCAAAAACCAACCCACACAATCAAGACGTGTGACCCACACGGGTGTTTCGATGAGTGCAAAAAGGGTGAAACTGAGGAGTGGGTTTGAGTGTGTGTATCACTGTATTGTCTTGGGGTTTTTGGTTTTTTTCATTGGGGGTGTGATTTTGAGTGTTTTGGGTTTGGTGTGTGTTTTGGAGGGTTGGGTGGGGTTTTGTGTTTTTTGGGTTTAAAGAGGTTGTACTATATGGCGATGTGACATTGCCACACGGGACAAATTCAAAAACATCCCTCAATTGTAATAAGGATGTAAGTATGCATGTACACATGTATATATATGATGTGATGCAAATTGAATGCAATCATATTTTGCCATTTCAACAATCCTCTTATAAACTTATCCATTCGTTTAACACATGGGCTTCAAATTTGTATTTTAAAACCATCCATAATTAATATGGAATCTGAAAACCTTATAATGCATGTGTTCTACAAAATGGATTAATGAATGTCATCTCAGATGCATGTTTCATGTTGAAATCCAAGCTATAAAACTAAAGAAGTTGCATTGACAACTTCTCTCTTATGTTGCAGGATGTGTATACACCATTTTGTTAGAAAAAAGGGAAAGTGAAGGGTCCATTTCAATCTTTAGCATTGCATGGATATTTTTTTCTTTTTTTATAATTAACCACATCGGCTTTTAATTTATAGTTATAATTAACCAACGAAACTTTGCTTGCAACAGAATTTTATGATTTACCTTGATTATTCCGCATTTGCTAATTCACAATATAAACAACTAATACGTTTCTTTTGTTTTCAATATTATATAATGAAAGTGTTTTTATGGAAACACACATGCATCAATGCACGTACCAGAAAACTTGTCTATATATGTATGCAAATGAGAATAATGGGTATCATATGACATGTGCAGTTATGTCGCACGGAGGCCCTCAAAAGTCCACTCTCCGTATATATTTTTGGATGATTATAACAGTTAATTTTGATCTTCATACTCTAATACCGAAACATGCTATATATCTCATGAACCAGATGTTACTATTCTGCTAGAAAAATTTGTAGCAACATTCTAATTCATGAAGACTTAAACCTGATGACCCTCTCCTTCCTATCTTTAGCAGGCTACTTCAAATACAAAGCAAAGGTCATACTATTGACAACTGAAAGATCTCAATATGACCAAAAATGCCATGCTATCTTTCTTAAGCTCTCAAGTTTCGCTAAATCAATGTATTACTGTCCTTTTGTTTTGAGAATCGCAGGAAGTGGCAAGCCAATATGACAAACAAATGTATGCTACCACTCTTTCCATAAGCTCTCCAGTTCTTGATAAGCCAATGAATTTTTTCCCACTTTACATACTTTGATAATCACAGGAAGCAAGAAGCCAATACACAACCCCACAATGTGGTGTCTACATGCAGCAGCTCTAGTCAACCCAGTATGTACACGAGAATGACATTGCCTCGTTGAATTCCTTCACTTGCTAAATGTTCATCATATTCAAACTACCGAATATGGATCTGAAGGGAACTTGTAAATCAAATCAGTTTATCCCACATAATGGTAAGGATTTGTCAGGATCAAACTTTGATATCGGTTTTCCTTCACTGCCTAATGTCTCACCCTTCTTCCTCCACATTCAAGGGACGTGTCCTTGCATGCATAGAGCAAGACAACAATGGCAAGTAGTGCAACACATTGTAGCAAAAATAGAGGGCTTGATTAAGCCCTGTAAAAGCCCGTTTTTAAAAGAGGGGGCCCAGCCCATTTTTCTCTTTCTTTTCACCTTTCTTTTCTTTTTGTATTTGTTTTGTTTCTCTTTTTATTTACCCGGCCCAAACCCGAGGCCCACCCATTTCTTTTCCTCTCTCTCTCTCTCCATTGTGACTACAGCGACAACAAAAATTCCACCGCCTCAAGCTCGCTCTATCGCGCTCTCTCTCCTCGTTCCTTCGACGAGAAGGAAGCTACGCTGCCATCCTCTCCTCTCTCTCCACCTCACCAGCCACGTGTGCTAACCTTGCAAACCCATCGGTGTCCTAAAACGCACAGTTTCGAAGCGTAATCGCCTCAAACCGAGGCCAGCCGCCTTCGTGGCGAAGCCCCAGCTTCCCTATGAGCTTCTCATGTCTTCTCTATCCTCTATTTAAGCTCGATTGAGCCTTGGGGCTTCTCATGTCTTCTCTATCCTCTATTTAAGCTCGATTGAGCCTTGGGGTTTCAGTTGTGTCCAAAAATATTTTCCAAAGAAATTTTGGGGTCCTCTCGGATCTGAGTTCGGATTGTGCTGTGGAGTTGGGATTTCCCGGCAGAAACCTCCGACAGTCCATTGTTCCGGTAAAATCACCTTGATTCTCTAATTTTGGATTTTTAAATTTGTGGATTGCGTTTTCCTTCTTCCTGTGATGATGTTTCTGAGCTCCGGGCGTGGCAGCGATCCTCGCTGCAGCCCATTGGCCTTCGAAATGACTATTCGAGGGACTTCTCTCTTGACAGTGACCCATTGAGCCTCTTCCCTTGCCTGCGGGCTGTTTTTGGTGTTTTTCTCCCCTCGTCGGGACTGTCCAGCTTCCACGCTACATGTCGTGGCCTGCCCTTGTCTCAGTCTTGATTGTCCTAGGTTCTACGCCCTAGGCCATGACTGAATTAGTGTTCCATACATTAAAAAGATCGTTTTGGGTTATGAGGCTATAGATATTATCTTGGTAATGTTTTGGCTAGTGTTGAGGCTTGGTGGTAGCTATGGGTTAACATATGAACCTTGGGGCTTTACCCCATATATCGGAGTTGGCTTAGGAATTAACCGATGATTGAAGATGCGGGTTTGACCTCAAAGGCCGTTGGAACTACCCGATGATTGAAGGTGATGGGTTGGCATCAAAGGCCGTTGGAATTACCCGATGATTGAAGATGAGGGTTTGGCATCAGAGGCCGTTGGATAAGGAGTCTACTGCCTGTTGGATCATGTACCAGGCAGTGGCCTAAAGGATCTAGGTTTTCTACCTGTGTGATCATAAAACGCTGCCTGAAGGACCACATAAAACCATGAAGACATGGTTAAGTTCCAAAAATCGATCGATCGATAATGAAATTTATCTGAGATAACTAGATTGTCCCTCCCCCATTGTCCATCCCCCCATAATTTTAAAGGTGCGACACAAATCGCTACCACGACATACAGGTCAGCTTGTATTCCTATTTACATTTCAGTTTTAGTGTAGCAAGTTAGAAATATCATGCTTATTAAATTGGCATATCCATGAGTAGATATCTAATTATTGCACATTTAGAGCATGTTAAATGTTATGAAGTTTCTGATGCGATCTAGGCTTTTTTGGAATAAAGATGGGATTCGCTTCTTTTTCTTTTTAATAGGCCCAAGCAAGGCCAGTTGCCTTTGGCCCGCTTTCTTTTCTCTAACCCACTCATTTCCTCTCTCCCCCACTTAATCTCTCACATGTTCACCTCAAGCCCAGACCCGATGCTTCCCTTTCTCTCTTGCGACGACTGCAAGCGGCGAACAACGCGGTGAATCGACGAAATCGATAGGGTTTTTCGAAAACCCTAACTCGATGTGATCTTCTCGTTGCGCCGAATCTTTTTGAGGATCTTCTCCGATAAGATCTCTTCATCTCTTATCTTTTCACACACTTTCTTCTCCTATTTATGTGAAGCAAGTCTTGGGGTTTTATTGATGCGAAAAAGGTTTTCTTCTTCTTCGAAATTCTTCGAAAAACTTCTGGTTGGGTTCGGATTTCTTCTCTGGATTTATTGGGATTTCTCGGCTTGGCTTTCACGGTCACGGTAAACCTTCTTTACTTTAAATTTCAATTATAATCGTTTGTGCTTCGATTTTGTTGTGAAAGCTAGGGTCTTGATCTAGGAGATGATTCGTGAAATTTTAAAAGGGATTTCTTCCCTAATGTTAAATCGTGGCATCCCTCGGGCAAGGCGACAACTTTGTCGCAGCCACGTCCCACTGATTTAGGGTTTTTAGATTTAGGGTTGGTCGCCGAGGGGGTTTCCACTTCCGATAATCTGTCGGCTGTCTTTATCCCTACCGTTCTTCGACTCTGTTAGCCAGTTCAAAGTTTTTTGAACTGTTGGATTTTTATTTGGCATGTGGGTTCTATAGATTGTGTTCCCTTTGGGCTTTTCAACTTAGAGTATGGTGGTTAAATTGCAGTGGGGTTTCGATCTCTTTAATTACTGTGACACATGGATTATTTGCCGTTGGATTTACTGTTCTTATTTTCAGATTTTTGGGGAAAGTTTCCTCGAGCATGGTAGACCCTAGAAAACCCTTCATGGATGACAATAAATACGAATCTGATCCTATGGTTGAATTATTTCGTTTCATAAACAATTTCGTTTTAGTTTTAATGTTTGAATGAATTGATTACTTTAAAACTGTTTTAGAACATAGTAAATATAGTTTTCCTTCACCGAAGAAATCAATGTATCGAATTGTTACAATTAGCAAATAAACTTTGTTTTTAGAATTATGCAATAAAGTCATTGTTTGCAAAATATTGTTACATTGGACATGTTGCTATCAACCTTATAGTTTTGCGCACTTTTCTTCCCACAAAGTTTATAAAGCATAGAATTAGAGAATAATTGAAATAGACACTGAAATAGTTTGAATGACATGGGGATTTGGGAACTCGTAATTAAAGTTAGAAAGGGTGGCAGAGACTACGCTCATTGACGGAATTGTAAAGACTTGACTATGTCCATTTAATGATATCTTGACTAATAAATTTAGGGCACATGTGAGCTCGACTGTGAAACCGGAGGTTGTTCTTTAGCCCGCTCTTTCCCTTTAGATTATGAGTATAATATAAAAATGAAATGTTTTAGTTAGATAGTTACAGTCTAGTGCTTAGTGTTGTTAGACTTATTTAGGACTAGGGTTGCATGAAAGTTATAATTGTTGTTCATTGTAAATATCGTTTACTTTATTACATTTAAATATTTTCTCAACATAAACTGAACCAGAGTACGAGGAGGCTCCAACTTTTGAGGACTCTGAATTTCCAGTGGAGAGCGTTGATTTCTGAGACGAGGATTAGTAAGGAAAGTGTTTACCTTTTTGTCTAGATGTTTCTTTATCATTGAAACAAAAGACTGGTAGTTTCTCTTTTGTTATGTTTTTTACTCTTTTAGAAGGATGAATAAAGTTATCTCTTTTATGAAATTTTTTGTTCGCTCTATGTTGGCTTCACTAGAAGTTTGCAGGACCTGCACAAATAACAAAAAAGTAATGGTACCCGGAAACATGGCGTTACAAGTTGGTGGCCCATGTAGGTCCCCGCAAGACACCTCGTGAACCGTATAGAGCAAGCAGAAATACTCATAAGTGAACAATTGAACTGACATCCTTCTTTGGAATACAAAATGTCGAAAGCATACAATCGTCGACGCGGTACTGGGAGCAATCCAGTCGTTACCCATGCAGATTTGCTGGGAAATCACAGTGATGAGTGTAAATATGGGACTATGAACAACATCCCCAACAACACCAATCACATCGTTCATGAGAAAGTCGACTATGGCAATGACAACTACGACACTGATTATCAGCTTAATGACTACACCGACAACGAGAATGCTGACAACAACTCGATCCCAACCTCAACGATCCCGTCGACAATGGCAATGGTAGAAATCATCACGTCGGCAATGGAAACAATGGCAACAACAATACTGAGCGGACTGCAGCAACGATCCAGATTTTACGAGAGATGGTTAGAGATTTACAAAGGGAGCCTGAACATAGACGGGAAGGTGGAATACAATAATTCAGATCACTACGACCATCAATTTTCAAATGAACAGAGGGACCTCTTGCAGCAGAAGAATGGCTACATCGCACAGCTGCCATGCAAAGAGCAGCACGGATCGCGCCAAATTTATGGGTGGACATGGCAAAGTTACAGTTGGTTGAAGACGACATGTCGTGGTGGGATTCAGAGGAAGATCGCTTGACTCAGCCGATTTCATGGAGCACCTTCCAGGAGAAATTTAATGCTCTGTATTTCTCTCCAGAGGCAAAGAGGGCACTGCAGGCCCAATTTATGAACCTAAAACAAGACTTCATGAATGTGGAACAATATAGCGCTGAATTTTCCAGACTCGACAAGTATGTATTTCAACTTACAAAGATGACCTATAGATGTATGTAATTACTAATAAGTTGTCTTTTTGCATGTTCGCGAAGAACGTGATGTCCGATCCTTGGTACAGAGCTCAGTGTTTTCAAGAAGGCCTGAATATGAAGATTCAAAAACAACTAGTTGGGCACAAGCTGAAGACTCACACCGATGTACTCTGCAGCTCGAGATTATGAGTACGTACAACAGAAAGAAGATCCAGAACGACAAGCGAGTGCCCCTCAGAGGCATCCCCCTCCACCACCTAATTGACAGGCGGCCTGACCAGCTCAGCAGACATCTTCTAAGAGGCCAGCCCCACCACATCCACAGCAACACAGCATACCGTTTGCCACTATTGCAACAAACCAGGGCAGTTAAGTCTGAGTGCCGATATCTACTGAATTAGTGCCTGATTTGCAGAGCAGGCGACTACGTTGCCAGAGACTGCCCCCAAAGGGACAAAAACCAGCCGCTCCAGCACAGATAGTTGTACCAGCTACAACTCCAGTGGGGAATACAAAGAAAGAATAGCAAGAATGTTGTCGCTTTGGTACGTAGAACGAAAATTGGTAACTAATCAAAACACGGTACGCTATGGGGTAGGCTTCGTTGGATGCTTGGTAGAAACAAAATACATTTATTGGCAAAGAGAAATAAATTTCCAAAGAATTTTTGAATTTCTATACACATATTTACGGGCATATATTTGTGCACAACAAGTTGCACTGCAGAATTTAGCAAAGGCACACCTCGCTGTTGTAACAATAGTTTAAAAGGCTATATAAAATTTGGACCATTGATTTTACCATTTTAAATTGTTAATGTACCATAATTTGAAATGTGTGATCTGGATCACGGATCATGACGGTTTAGCGTTTTTGGTTAACATTGGACTAAAGCTACCAATGATTACAAACATGTGAAGGAGTGGCAAAATGTCGCTTGGGAATTATCCGACGGGGATTGTGTATGAGTGCAATGCCCATTGGGGCACTCACAGTTGCCATTAGAATTAAGATGTTCAACATGAGAAGTGGAAAGGAGATGGAAGGATTATAGCGCAATGGAATATATACTGCCATTCCTGCTGTTAGCAGTCAATTTTTGACATGTTGCAAGTTATCACTTGCCATGAAAAAGTTTCTAAATGCAATTTGATATCGAAGGACTGCAAAGTTTGTAAGCGTGTTCTATAAATAGACCAGTGTTACATACTTAAAGGTATGCCAAATCTATCCAATCATGTTTTGACAATATCGGTTTTTGACATCGCCAAGCGAATGGAATATATACTGACATCGCCAAGCGAAGGATTATAGCGCAATGGAATATATACTGCCATTCCTGCTGTTAGCAGTCAATTTTTGACATGTTGCAAGTTATCACTTGCCATGAAAAAGTTTCTAAATGCAATTTGATATCGAAGGACTGCAAAGTTTATAAGCGTATTCTATAAATAGACCAGTGTTACATACTTAAAGGTATGCCAAATCTATCCAATCATGTTTTGACATTATCAGTTTTTGACATCGACAAGCGAAAGGACCTTAAAAATTAAAAGGCTATATAAGACAATGGTCTTTCTCCAGCCCGATAAAAGTTTCGCCCTCTTAATTAAACGAGACTCATATACAGATTAGGGGGGCATAGTTTATTTCCATTCACACAAGCTGGTGCAGCCAACTAGACCACCTTAATCTGGAAGCACACAAGAAAATAACACATACCACAAAGGCCAACTAGACAATTGTTCCCTTAGAACTAAAATTGAAGCTTTAAAAAAGATTGAAGAAAAGATATATAACAAAGAGAATAACTTCCTCCAGATTCTGTATTCTGTGACATCAAATGTAAAACCCTTACAAAAACCTTCATTGATCAACCACCATTGTTGATGTTAATTCTGCGTATTCAATCCATTCAAACGCAATCACATGAGGCAGTTTATTGAATCAAAAGATTCTTCATGCTTGGCTTCATAAAATTGACTACAAATGTAAACATATGTTGTATACCACATATGGGGATATGTTTAAGCATGAGTTCTAATCATAGAAATGGATCCACATAGATTTATATGAGAAAATAAATGTAGTCCAGATGTAACACTCATCTGTAATACCTGTTTGGTGTTCCATGTGAACATGGATTGGAGATCTGCAGTTATATTCATTGTCAGGCTGACCTAAGAAGCAAAAAAGAAAACAAATGTTAAGAACCGACATTAACAAACTAAATATCCTGAAACAAATCTATATCATGCAATGTCAACTCATTAAAAAAGTCACATACGTAAGTAGCAGAAAAATAAGCCCCTTTTAATATTAATAAATCAAGGATAAATTCCACTATCACCTTCTGAACTATGACATGTGTTCATGAAATATGATATTAGCATAAACTACCACTAACTATGACAAGTGTTTCATTAAACATCCACAAAATATGATATTAGCAGACACTACATCTATTCTATTGGCGTAGGGACACTAAGATCCATGTCTAAGTATAATTAATGCTAATATCATAGTTTAAGAGTGTTTAGTGATACACTAATCATAGTACATGGGATGTTGGTGAACTTTATCCACAAATCAAAACATAACAAAAAGGAAAAACACATTCTTGTTAATCCAGGTTATAGAACTCCTAACTCTTGTAAAGTTTGTCCAGGACATGCTATCATGTTTATGAATTTCAACATGACCTGACATATTAAATAAATAATTTGGTAAAAGACATTCTATAGGAACAGAGACTTTAGATGAACATTGTCCTGGCTAGTAATTTGCATGTATCATGCATGTCCAATAGGTATAAACCACACATTAAATTAGCTCTCAACATATTATTTAGATATATTTTGAATATACACCTCAGACCACTATGGCTTAATAAAGCATATCTTGACATGCCATCAAAATCATTTCATGTGTATGGCATCAACGTGATGGGATAGCTTTGCACACTGGCAATCTTTCAATAGACATCAAATTCAGTGTAGCAACAAAGCTGCATGAATTTTGCTGACTAGCCTGCATGATAGGTAAATACTAGTAACGTAAGAAACTGCATTTGGCTATCAGATCATTTTGGGATGTTTGATTTGTTCTACAACCACGCAAATTTTATTGTCCAACTCATATTCATGTGAAAGTCAATTTTTCAGAAATGGTCCTTTGACTATAAAAAGAGTTCTATCAAAATCTCAAAATAATTGTATATGTTTCAAAAGTAAAATGGATTGACTGAAGAATTTCATGCTTGCTGTAAATTTCTCAGAACATCGAGGCTTATAAAATACAAGTGTATAAAATGCTAGTAAAATCTATAGAACAGAAAATCACCTCATCATTTCCATTTTGTTGCTTCTGGAACCAGTTTATATTCAGAATCTGCACAAAAAGAGAAGTTCAAACAGAAAATCATTGACCACTCCAAAAATAGAAAAAAAATAAATAGTAGGAACATAAATTTTATTGCACAATTAAGTCAGAAACAGGGTTAAATGTTCATATATTAGCTGTGGAAGTAACCAGGAAGAGATGTGTTGCAGTCCCAACTCCTTTACAAAAGAAAAAAGAAGCAAACGTTGCATAACGTACATAATACTGTTTAAAGGTCACCACATTACTTTTTAAAAAAACTTTAAGGTCATCCAAAATACTTCACCGGCATAATGTTTCTTGTAATAACAGATATATTATCTGATTATACGATTTTCAGAAATCATCATATAACATACAATTAGTAAATTGAACAAAGCTTTTGACCTAGCACAGCTGATTAAAAATGTCCACGTTCATGAATTGCGTAAAAAGCTCGCACTAGCGCGCGCACAAACACACACCAAATGGGGAAAAAATCTGATTCTAGATCATGAACATTATAGATTTAGCATCACAAGACCCAAACAAATGAGTAATAAAGACAACCTTCCTATATAACATAAACAAACAAGGAAGTAGTGCAACATAAATTATATCTTCACAGCAAGAACCACAATAGTCAGTAGGTGACATATAAGGTATAAAATTGTAAATGTGCAACATAGCAAAACCATATTAAAAATTAACTCTGGTCTATGCCAACCATATCCGATCATTTTATTGTATGAGAGACCGTAACACAACAATGGTAATCCTCGGTTAAAGGTCAAAAATAACATATATAATGAGCAAGAGATCACCGGCTGAATAAACATATTCAAAAGGAATATATGCTACATAAGATCTCTATCAATTCACTCAAATAATTCGACAGAGCTAACAACATGTAACAACTATAACTCTCGAGGGTTCCACGGGCAGCCAACAATCTAAACAAAGAGGTTATCAGTAGTATTGAAGTAATCAGTAGAACATGAGTAACTCTGCCGCAGCCAAATATCAGCCACTAACGAATGAGTTACATATGTGCTTCTTGTAATGATAAAGCTGCGAGAATCACAGCCCTACCCTTCGGAAACCCTAGGAATTTAAGCATTTCTACAGAACAACGGACAGTCTTCATAAAGCTCACTGATTTACCAATTCAATCCCTAGAGAGCCGGCCGAAAAGCCCTAATCTTTAAATTTACATCCATTTTACGCGTTCTTGCTAAATTCGATTCCCGCAATCAATATAATGGTTAAGAGATCCAAGCAAAACCCTAGCTAGCGCGATCCGGGGTTGGGCTTGCTACCTGGACGTCGGCGGTGGGAGTGGGGACGTTGAAGTTATCGGAGAGGGAGGCGAAGCCGCACATCACCGCCAGTATCATCAACGCGAACGTGACCAGCGCGTTCGCGCGATAAACAAACGAATGCATCTCCGTGTTCTTCTTCTTCGACTTCCCTCTTCGATTCTCTCTGAAAGTGAGAGGCGAGATCCGGTTCAAAAAGGGTTTATGGCGACTGGACCGTTTCGCGTGAAATGAGGGACGGGTCCACTGAACTTGTCATTGAGTACGTGGCGAAATCTGATTGATCAGAATATGAGTATGGTGTGTGCTACTACTAGAGCTCCCGGGGGCTTCTATTTACAATACGTGGTGAAACCTGATTGGTCAGAATATGAGTATGCGGGGAGCTTCCATTTCCAATACAAATTGTGATAGAAGTGTGCTACTTACACCCTCTATACTTTTTTATGGTAAAATGGAAACTTTGTCACATCTTTTATTTCGTCTTTCTTCTAATTTTTATTTTGTTTGACAAGTAAAAGGGCATGCATCCGCTACTTTGGGCTGTATATGACATACATCTCAATGTGATAAACTTGTTGCACGGGCTGTGGCGGAACTAGGCCTTTGGTTGATAGGATCCCAATACATGTATAATTTTAGTATGGGCAAAATACACATATATCCATATATACATACATATTTATACAAATATACATATGTAAATGTTTTTTTTTCAAATTTTGATGGAGGGCCGTGCCCCACACCTTTAAACCTAGATCCGCCCCTGTGCACAGGCAGCACAGCTAAGTACAACACAACAATGTCAAAATAGATAAGCTCAGACCATATAATGAGCTACAACAGTAAAACCTGTGGGTTATAAATGGGTATTTGTTAGAAAAATAAATGACCAGAACGAGATCATTCGCTACAAAGTAAGGCTTGTAGCGCATGGTTTTACCCAACGTCCAGGGGTGGATTTTGACTCCACATACTCTCTAGTCATGGACGCAATCTCCTCCGATTCCTTATTGGCTTAACAGCTCAAAAAGGTTTGGATATGCAGCTTATGGACGTCGTGACTGCATACATATATGGCAATTTAGACCGAGACATCTGTATGAGATTGCCTGACGGTTATTCTTTGCCTGCATCAATAAAAGAGAGACAACGTGACATCTGCTCAGTGAAACTGCAAAGATCATTATATGGTCTGAAACAATCTGGAAGGATGTGGTATAACGGACTAAGCGAAATCCTTGCGAAGCAAGGATTTGCAAATGACCCAGTCTGTCCTTTCAACTTTATTAGAGCAAATGCAACAGGATTTGTCATTATAGCCGTCTTAGTGGACAACTTGAACATCATCGGATCTCTCAACGAGATCACTGAGATTTCTAGAAGCTTGACAGAAACTTTCGAGATGAAAGACCTCGGAAAATCAAAATTCTGTATAGGTCTTCAAATAGAGCATCTCAACGATGGGATCCTGTTACATCAGTCAACTTATACAACAAACTTACTAAAAAAGGTCCAAATGGATAAGTGTCACCCCCTCAGTACCCATATGGTCGTTAGATCATTGGATGTACTAGGGGTGGCAAACGGGTCGGGTGGGTTCGGGTTCGGGTCGGGTCAGATTTGACCCGACCCGGATAGGAGTAAACCCTAACCTGGCCCGGATTGAATCCGGTTCGGGTTTGGGTGACCCGGAAAATTTCCGGGTCGGGTTCGGGTTAACCCGTCGGGTTAAGATTTGACGTATACACTACTGCTCTTTTTTCGACATCCAGCTATTTATTAAGAGACACATGCAATTTATTAAGTGCTGCATAATTTCAAGTAGCTCTATGCTTAAACCGCACTATGACAGCAAGGAAGTATAATTAATGTTACCATTTTATTAACGAAAGTAATAAAATTAACAAAAAAGTTGTATGTAAAGGGAATTGAATCCAAAATCTCTTAATGAAGAGGACAACAATTCAAATCGTATAAGCACAATTCCCCTAGCAACTGTGTATTAAAGTTAGTATATAAATTTTTATATATATATAGAAAGTAAACCGGGTCGAATTCGGGTCATTCGGGTTGACATGCCAAACCCATACCCGACCCGGATTTTATCTGGGTCGGGTCGGGTCAACCCGTTTACTACTTGACCCGGATTAGCCCTTACCCATACCCGGTTAAGGATGCCGGGTTCGGGTCGGGTCGGGTCGGGTCGGGCTCATTTTGCCACCCCCTAGATGTACATAAAGACCCCCTTCTGGCCGCTGGAAGAGGGGGAGGAAGTACTATGCCCTGAAGTGCCTTATTTAAATGATATTGGTGCACTCCTTTACCTGTCTAACTGCACTCGCCATGATATAGCATTTGCAGTCAACTCACTAGCCAGATATAGTGATGCACCTACACAGTGGCATTGGGCCAGAGTTAAGCATCTTCTGCGCTACCTCCAAGCGTCCATAGACTTATGTCTATTCTACAGGAAAGGGGCAACAACATGTTTAGTTGGTTATGCTGATGCAGGTTACAGATCCGATCCCCATACAGAGAAGTCTCAGACCGGATATATGTTCACTTATAGCGGCACTGCCATATCTTGGAGATCGATGAAGCAGACCATGACGACCATCCCATCCACACATTCAGAACTTCTAGCATTCCATGAAGCAAGTAAAGAAAGCTTCTGGCTACGTTCTGTGATCCAGCACATTCTCACCTCTACCGGCCTGGAGCCCGGCGTTCTTGAGCCTACTACTATCTATGAAGACAATGCATCATGTATTGCCCAGCTACAGAACGGCTACATCAAAGGCGACAAGACGAAGCATATCTCTCCTAAGTTCTTCTGGACGCATGACCTTCAGAAGCAAAAACAGATTGACGTACAGAAGATCCAATCTTGTAATAACTTAACGGATTTGCTTACCAAATCCCTGCCTACTAGTATCTTTGAGAAACTTGTAAGTGGGATTGGGATGAGGAGTGTGAGAAAATGTAAACTGGATCAGGATGAGAGAACTATGAATGTATAGATACATAGGAGACTGATGTATAGATTCATAGAAAATCTGCAAGCCTGAAGCTTGGTCAGATGAGGGGGAGTCAACAGTAGTGTTGTACTCTTTTCCCATGGCTATTAGTTTTTTCCCACAAGGTTTTCCATAGTCAAGGTTTTGACGAGTCAACCTCGTTGACTCTGGATCCTGAAGTATCCACCACTAGACACATCCCTAAAATATAAGAAGTTATGGAGAAACTGTTCTTCATTTAACAAGACAGTTATCTTAATTTGGATCTTGAAGAATCCACATCTTATTCCATGATTGGTAGGATAAGAGGAAGTGTTGTGAATAGGCCCATTGGGTATCCACCCATCATTGAAAGATATATATGTGTGGGCAATGGACTCATAACCCTCTACACCTTTTACACTATGCTTTTTCCTTTATAACATCATCTTCATTTTTCTCAACTTTTTTCATTTGCACTTATGTTGACAACTTCAATGGTTAAATACAAAATAATCAAATTAGTAATCAATTAACATATTGATTCAACAAATGTGATTCTTTTAGGGACGTATCCACCCAAAAGAGCTAGAATCTTGATGTCATGGAATTCAATCAAGATTGTCACGAAAATCAGAGACTTCAAAAGGTTTCACCATATCAATAACTGGTGAGTCATTCTTGACAACAGTGACACTAACTTCAACCAAATTCTGGTCATCGTCGATGGCATGTGTCTCAACACACTTGCCCTTATTTTTAGAGATGCCTGATATACGCAACCAAATGTTCTACCATACGACATGTACGTGACCAGTGACAAGTCATCTCACAGCGGTGGCAGTTGCTATCACCATTCTTTTTAATAAGCTTCTTGCCAGTGTGATTATTGTGGGAGTAAATAATATTGGATCTCCTATTACCATTTCGAGAAAATTTGCTATACTTGCGCTCACGGCCTTTAGAACGACCAATAATCTTGCTTTCTCTGGCATTTGCTTCAGGAAGTGTCTTAGAGCCATCATGTCTCAATTCATGATTAGTGAGCAACATTTCATTTGACCTTAAAGGTGTAATTCAATATCAAGGCACCATGATAGATAACTATTTTCATTCACATCCAGGATTTGGAATTTGGACTTCTCAATATTAGGCATAGCCCGACAATTTAATGATTCCAAAATGAATGGACTTAGTATGACAACATCAGGTGTCCAAATGCTTATAGAAAACTTGACATCAATTTTGTTTTGCTCAAAACCAAAATTAGTATGACAACTTCATGTGTCAAAATGATAATAATCTCACGTGTTGATAATTCTAAAATGAATATTAGTACGACATATTCAAGTGTCAACAACAAATCAAAGCGTTGGTTTATAAGACAAATTTGGGTGGCAATATCCTTATGAAATAAAGCAACATTTTCATAGTCAAATAGATCTATCCTCAATGTGACAACTTCATGTGTCAACACTAATTTAAAGTGGTGATTTCGACATGACAACTTCTGGTGTCAATAAAAATTGAAAAATGAAAAAGGAAGTAGTAGAAGGATAATTTCAATTATAGAGTTTAAATTTACAATAAAATCAAACCTTACTACCTTGTACTACCTTATACGAGAAGATCAAGACTTAGACTTTATAAAGCATTCGTGTTGATAATGTGTTGTGAAACAACGAAAAACTAAAAACAATTGTACTAAGGAAACTAACAACAAGAGCAAGCACAATAATAGATAGAACATGTTTGGAGAGAATATTATTGATGTAGAGAATATTATTGAGATGAGATTAGGTAATATATATTTACAAGTGAGGTTTAGAACATCTATTTATACTATAACCTCATACGCGAGTGTAGACAAAAGCCCTTCATCTATTTGTAACATATACATTGAACAGTGGTCTCTTTGTCTCCTTGTAACATTACATTAAACAATGGTTTAATGGCTAGAGTGACTTTACAAATTCCTGTCCATATCAGCAAACACATGAATGTAGACATGTGCAAATCATGTAACATACAAGTAGAAATGTTCCTATACATTCATTTCCACATAACCAACATGTGCAAGTCTATTATTTCAGAACGGTCTTTTTCTTTTTCCATCTCAAGTCTTATCGTATTCTCGTGCAAATGCGCCCAACTCCATCCGGGTAGAGAACTGTCGATCTTGAGCCCGTTCCCGTCGTGTACGGCTTCGCGACACCACTTAGATTATCGCCACGATCCCAAAAGATTCCAAATATCATATGACCAACAACGTCAGTCCTATTGTTACGTCATTCGTATATGACTGTGTTGTCATCAGTGGCTCAATATGGGTGTGTCTGAAAATGTTGGATAATATGTCGTACATTATGTTGTACACTGTGTCCAACATTCGAGATCAGGTTTTTGAGCTGTTGCATGAGTCTGGGCGTATTGCTGTGTTCTGAAGATAAGAGGCCGTTCAGTTTTTGGGTATTGCCTTCAACGGCTCTAGTGGTTTTCCATCAACTAAAAGAATAGTTGCAGATTCTGTTGAGATCGTGTATCTCCAGTTTTGGTTGAGGCGGTTATAAAGAGAAGTTGTTTTTCGCCAAATACGGCTATTGCTGTTTTTATCAGTTGAGGCGAAAATATTTTTCCTAGCCGGGCTTTGGTAATTGCGGACGTCCAATCTTCCGAAGATTTGATTGCGTGCACCGCCTTTAACGGCTCTATAATTGAGGGGGAGAGTTCACTTAAAAGGATTCGAAGATTGGCGGCTAGGGTTACGACTTGAACGATAGCTTTTGCGAAAGCTACAAGGAGCTCCGGGAGGAGGCTGACTACTACAGAGGTAGGGGATCAAGGGAGTTGATCTTTGTCAGTTTTGCAAGTGGATCTTGCACGCAAGTGGAGCTTGAGCAAATTACTCAATGTGGTTGATTGAGATCACCCCTAGCCTTGGGCGGATCCACTCTGGGGCTGACCCGGGCTACAGCCTGGGTCAGTTTTGGGTAAACCCCAAATGTATTATGCAATGTAAACTCATTTAGCCCAGACAAATATTTAATGTCACAGGCTGAAATTATCGAGCGACTCGAGCCCATGCCCAACGCAGGCTTCGTATGCAAGTCGAGCCTTCGATTCGCATTCGCCCTAGCCTTCGATTCGCCTCCAGGTCGCGAGGAGCTCTAGCAGCCTCTAGGGTTTATGTTTACCGTTTATTCAACGGCGCCGCGCCCCCGATTCCGAGTCCCTGACGCCCCATGACCGGTGACCCTCGTCGAATACCTTCGGGCCTACTCTACGTCTCCGACTATCCGACCTTGCGGATCACCGTGCCTCGCTGATTCGATCTAATGATCTCGATCCTGCCTCCACCGACGGCGACAAGGGTTACGACGCCGGTGTCGCTGCTGCCGTGGCCTGTTTGAGAGGCTAAGCCGCTGAAGGTTCTGGGGTTGAGTCCTCGTCGACGCCGGCGGCCAGGGGTTGCAAGTTTGCAACGGTAAGAGGTTGGTGTTGGTTGGTCAATTGTTACTTGTTTTTTGGGTGGAGTTTAATTGGAATTTTCTTGTCTATTTATTGTACTGATTCTAGTTCTACTACTGATCCTACTGAACGAAATACCCAAATTTGTTTTCCCTTTAGGATTGAAATTATTGAATGGTTAATGTCCTGCCCCGCTTCCCATTATTCTTGGGGCGAGGACGTGAGCGGGCCCGCTTAGGTTGGAGCGGTGAAGCTCGAACCCAATAATCGTCTGTGAAAACACCTTTCGCAGGAACTTGCATGCTACTCAGAACAACAGAAATATTTAAAGCCAACATCCAGATAAAGTACACAATAATAAAAGGGCCCCAAGCATGGCCTACAACGATAGCGATACAGATAAAGTGGGTACACACCCTACAAACAACAGCGATGAAAATAAATAACTGCAGCGGTGATAATTCAGCAACTAGACCACGGTAGAGTGGACTTCAGGATCAGCAGAATCCTGGTCAATTAGATCACTCTGATCCAGCAACTCGTCCTCCAGATAACCTGTCTCGTAACCTGACATACATTCAAACAACATGAATGTATGTCAGCAAGGGTCTGCAAGTAGATGTCAGATGACCCAAGGCAAGATATATAACAAGTTATATATGGCAGTTTTACAGCAGTTAAAAGAATTTACACTAGCATGTATTCATTGAACTGAAGCAGTTAAAACAATTATTAAAAGTTACACTAGCATGATAGTTAAAGCAACAAGTTACATTAGCATGGTATTTCAGTTATAAAATTAACATGGTAGTTGAACAATGGAACATCAGTCTGTAATTAACTTTCTTGTTCAATTATTTAACTGTGTGTGCAAGTCCGTGACTAAGACTCCCGCTGTTAGATGAATAGTAAATACATACACCTTCAAGTGCCCCCGAAGGCGACTCGTTTACTACCGGCTAGTGCCCCGGAACCAACCCCACCCACGTGTATTTCCTGGATCACGTGCCAGGATGCTAATCCGTCATATACTGAAACACGAGTCCAGACTAGTCGCATGTGACATAGTCACATGTGACCGACGAGATTAGTCAACTAATAGCCAACGACAGTAACATCTGGTAGCCAACGGCATGTAACATCAGTAGCCAACGGCATGTAACATCGGTAGCCAACGACATGTAACATCGGTAGCCAACGGCATTTAACTACGAGAGCCAACAACATTTAACATTCTATAAGTATCAAAAGTTCTAAAATTAACCATACATGTCCAGAAACATTACCATTCACAAAGTGTGTTCATTTTGATTATTAAGGGGTCCATACACACGCACACGAGTTTAAGTCTAGCAATTCTGAAAAGTGTGTTTGTGTCAGCAATTAAGTGTACAACATCAAATATCACAAAAACATAAAATAACTGCACGCTTGCCTGACTGGGACAGATTTGGTTGTCTGAACAATGGTAGGAAGGGATGCAACGTATCTGCGTTATTAAACATACGCCAATAAGCTAGTCGAACACAATTGACTAAACTAACAACCTATAATACTAACATGGTACGCCTAATTAATCCTAGTTTTATCACCCTGACATTATTTACGATTAACAACATGCTGAATTTAAATTATACAAACCAATTAACATTTAAAATTTCACTAACTAATATTAACAACAATTTAATTCACTAAGCTAATTAACTCACGAATCCAGTTACATGGCTTACCATGGTATTAATAGTTAATCTATTAACTTTGACTAAGGGTATAAAAAATAACATGTTAAAACTACTACTAACATTATTAAAGAAAACCCTACCTAACTTTGACCATGGGTAAAAAGTTACATGTGAAAACATACCCCCTTTTTTAATATATATTCCTATACTATCTCTTTCTCCCTTTAAGGCTGACACACACCCCCATATATTTAATTCTTTCTTTATTAATCTCACAGGCTTCTCTTGTCTCATACTGTCCTTTCTCTCCTCTTCTATCTGTCTTTGCTTCTTTCGTTTTCGTTTTTTTTCATTGCCTGAAACTTGCAGCAACAAATGAAAGGATCAAGGGGAACATCTCACCATGCGCAACGACAGGGGAAGGCCGAGGGCGGACGGCGCATAGGGGGCGGACGGCGGCGCGGGCTCCTGGCCGACAGCGGCCTCGCTCAGGCAGTGCGGGATCACGGCGGGCGGACGGGGTCTTCGGCAGCGGCGCGCGCAGCTGGGTTGCGGGAATGGCCGGCGGCAGTTGCTGGGCGCGCGTGCTTCAGGCGAGGGTGAGGTGGTGCAGCCAATGGAGGAGGAAGAGGAAGAAGTATGGAAAGAAGATGTAAGGTTTGATGAGCTTTGAATCTGAAATATATTTTCAGATTTATTTTGATGGGTTTGATTTTGTTGAATCTGAAATTGATTCAAATTTGTGTGTTTGATTTCTCCCCCATGATTTCATGTTTTCAAAAATCAGTTTGGGGTTTATTTGGGTTGTGGATTTGTGTTGGGAAGATTGATGGGTTTGGTTTGGGAAAATGGTTTGCAGGGTTGTGATTGTGGTTGTGGATTATTTCTGTTTTGAGAAAATTAAGGCTGATTGGGTCGGGGATTTGCAGATGGTTGTTTGCAGGGATGAAGATGGGAAGATGATTTTTGGTTTGGGTTGTCGGATGGAGCTTGAGGCCACTGTGTGATGAAGATGGAGGTGGAGGGAAGTCTGCCTTAAGGAGAATTTAGCAGGGGACAATTTTAATGTTTGTTAGGTTTTTGATTAGGATAGACTTAAATGCTGTTTGTTGAATGAACAAGAGGAAATGCATCTGCATAACGTATACGACTTCTCCTCTCAAAATCTAAACGTGTTTTTGAATGAAGAGAAAATAATTATTTAATTAAGTAATTAAGTTATAAAATTTAACAAGAGTAATTAGTAAGAATAACAAAAGTAATTTGCAAAATAATTAAATTAGAGTTTTTAATTAAACGTGATGGTTAATAAACAACGATACGGTAAAAACGGAAATACAGGGTCGCACACGCGTAACGCGAAACGTACGGACGAAAAGTCAACCAGACGACTGAAGGAAAAATATCGGTACACACGAACTAAGACACGGCTAAAAATACCGTCCGTTACAGTTAATGTTCGAAACTTTGAGTGATACAGACAGACTTATAGTATTTTATTTTTTGAAAAAACATTTCAATTAAATTATTCATATGCAAAGGGGAATAGAAATTGCAAACTAGGGGCAAAACAAACAAAAAAGGTCATTGTTAATACATTAACGCATCAAATTTTCCATGTGCTAAATTTATTCATATATTAACACGTTAAACTTATTCATATATTAACGATGTGCTAAATTTTCCATTAAAACTCGGATGCAATATATTAACGCATTGTTAATGAAAGGTCATGTAACTTATGTTTCCGATTACTGCAGATCTGCGACAATAACATCGTGTTCATCTGCGACCATCGCCTTTGTACGCAGACCGCAACCATCTCTCACCATCTGAGCAGCACATTGAATTTGGTATGATCCTAACTTCTTATTATCTTTTTCTTCTATTATTCCTTTTATGGTGTTAGACTATTATAATCTAAGACTTTGAATTGGATGATGCACATAGTAAATCATGTATCACTTTAATGTGTTCTTAATTATAATAGAAAATCAAGAAAACAAGGGAGAATTTTTTTTGTTTTCATTCTTTATTATATAGATTTAGGGGCTTTTTATTTTTCCTTTTGGGGTCTCAGACTCTTATAATCTAGGGCGTTTAATTGAATGATACACATATTAACTCATGTATCACTTTAATAGGTTATTAATTATAATGGAAACTCCTGGAAACAAGAGAGGAAAAACTTTTTTTTCATTCTTTAAGCCAAAAGAGCATTCATCGACTACTGAATGGACTCCAGCTAATGTTGATTCGTCAAATGTTAATGAGCAACCACTTTCTAAATATCGAAGAATTGAACTTGATCTTGGTACTCTTGAGCGGGATCCTGGGATTCGAATTCCTATATGGCAACATCCTGTGAATCAACGAGATGAAATACGGAGAGCTTACATTAAAATGGATCCATATCAACCTAAGTTGGCAGAATATCCGAGAACTGAATCAGGATCACAACATCGTAAATTTCAATATTCTTGGTTTGAGATCTTTCCTTGGTTAGAGTATTCTCCATCAAAGGATGCCGTATTTGTTTTCCATGTTTTGTTTTTCAAGAAAAGGCACCTCGCCAATCTGCATTTATCACTGAATGGTTTAATAGTTGGAAGAGGGTTCACGATGGAGTTAGATGTGCTTTTCTGATGCATGTGGGATGCCCTACATCACCACATAATAATGCTGTGAAATCTGTTGAAGATTTAATGAAAGGAACTCGACATATTGATAAAGTGCTAAATGCACAGACTGCGGAAGAAGTTCAGAAGAATCGACTGCGACTTACATCAACAATTGAGAGTATTCGGTGGCTTAGCCTGCAAGCTTGTGCATTTCGAGGTCATGATGAATCTCAAACCTCTAGTAATCGTGGAAATTTTATAGAGATGATAAGACTTATGGGAAAATTAAATGTTAATATTGATGATGTTGTCTTGGAAAAAGCTCCAAAAAATGCAAGCTATACTTCACCGACTATTCAGAAAGAAATTTTGCATATTCTTGCAAACAAAGTTAGGAGAAAAATCCGTGAAGAAGTTGGAGATGCAAAGTTTTGCATTTTGGTTGATGAAGCTAAAGACACATCAAATAAAGAGCAGATGGCTATTATTTTGAGATTTGTTGATAATCATGGTTTCTTACGAGAGCGTTTTTTTTGAGATTGTGCATGTTTCAGACACTACTGCTTTAACACTGAAAAGAGAAATATCTATTGTGCTTACCCAAAATAATTTGCATATTCTCAATATGCGAGGTCAAGGATATGATGGTACTAGTAATATGCGTGGTGCGTGGAACGGACTTCAAGCTCTATTTCTTAAAGATTGCCCATATGCATATTATGTACATTGTTTTGCTTACCGATTACAACTAACATTGGTTGCAGCCGCTGGAAATGACGGTTTGGTTATTTTTTTCAAAATTAACATCCATTATCAATCTTATTGGTGCTTCTCCCAAACGACAAACCGAGTTACATTCTGCTCAAGCAAATGAAATTGCACGTATGTTAGCTTCTGGTGAACATGAGACTGGTAAAGGGATTAATCAGATTGGTAATTTACATCGGAGTGGAGCTATTCGGTGGAGCTCTCATTTTAATTCTATTTACAGTTTAATTGATATGTATGCTGCATCTATGACAGTGCTTGAAAGTATTATTCAAGAAGGATCCTCAAACTCTATACGTGGAGAAGCTTGTGGCTGTTTGATGGTGATGAGGTCTTTTGAATTTATTTTCATCTTATATATGATGCATAAAATTATAGGGATTACCGATTTGCTTTGTCGAGCTTTGCAACAGAAATCTCTTGATATCTTAAATGCTATGGATTTAGTCTCCTCTACTAAAGCATTGCTTCAAACTCTGAGAGAAATGGAATTCGATCATCTTCTTGAACTTGTGCAATCTGTTTGCGTGAAGTATGATATTGACATACCAGATATGAATTCTCCATACAAAAGAGCCACCGGTCGCTCATGCCAACAAAGAGATTCGATGACAGTTCACAAACACTATCATTTTGATATATATAACTCGGCAATAGATTTTCAGTTGGAAGAGTTAAATTCAAGATTCAATGATAGAGCAGTGGAACTCCTTTTACTTAGCACCGCTTTGGAACCAAAAGACAATTTTAAATCATTTAAAATTGATGATATTTGCATGCTTGTCGAGAAATTCTATCCGGAAGATTTTACTGAACATGAAATGCATTATTTAAGAAATCAACTAGAGCATTATAAGATTGATGTGCTTCATCATAAGAGCTTTCAGAATATGTCTACAATTTCTGAATTATGTCGAGGACTTGGTGAGACAAATAAATCACAACACTATCATTTGATTGATAGATTGCTTCGTCTTATTTTGACTCTACCGGTTTCCACTGCTACTACGGAACGTGCATTTTCAACTATGAAACATGTTAAAACGGCTCTACGCAATAAGATGGAAGAAGAGTTCTTGGCAGATTCTATGATGATTTACATTGAACGAGAGCTTGCTGAAGATATCGATTCGGATTCGATAATATATGAATTCTATTCTATAAAACATCGACGGGTGCAACTTCAGTAGAATGATTTACTTCTTTTTTTAAAGGTAAAATCCTATGGCTCACTGAAAATATTTTGATCTGCAATATTTTATCAAAAGACCATGAAATTGCTAAACAATTTATGCATGATCTTTTGGCGCCACAGGACCTGGTTTCAACACCATCATCATGCTGCAACAGCTTAAGAGAATGCTCGGGTTGATGCGTTTCATGTCGCATACTTATGTGGTTTTGGTCTTGCATTTGGTCTTCAGTTCGAGCAGTGAAGTGAATTCGATGCTGTAGTTTTTTTCAGAATATATAGACATGATACATGTACTTAAAATATCTGGAAAAAATGAGCTTGAATTTATAAATTTAGTGGATATTGCACAGCGTAGTTTTTGGAAAATTCTTCTTGATCACCTTGCTCTATATCAGGATGTTGTTTAAGTTCTTGATGACTAGAATATTTAGGGTAGCCCAGTGCAGGAAAAAATCCTGGCTCCGCCCTTGCCCCTAGCTGTTTGTATTGAGGGGGAGTTTGTTCCTCCTAATATCACGTAGTATTGGTGACTGTAATCATTAATATTTAGTGGGGTAATTTGATTTTCTGGACGAGTGTAGGTGTGCGCACCGAAGTGCATTACCAATTTCTTTATGTCATCTTGTGTTCTCTATTGTTCGTGTGTGTTTAGGGCCTGTTCTTTTGCCAGCTTCTCACGGAATCCAGCCTGCTCTCGCACTATTCATCAGCGGATGAGGCGGATTCTCATCCCCCTTTCCAATTTCTGTTCTTTGCTCGCAACTTTCCTCGACTGGATTTTGATTACGTGGAGGGGGCTGTGAGGAATCTCGTGGGCAATGGCTTTTCATCGCGAAGAGCTCCGATTTCGCGAGATTCCTGCCTGTGGTGGGCCCCTCATGCGTGTGGTCACCTTCAATGCTTGGCGTGTTGCTCCATCTGCCCCCCCTTCTCGCTGCCTGTTCGCCTTCACTGCTGCTAAAAGCCCTAGCCTCCATCTCCCTCCGTCGGACCTCTCGCACAGTTAACCGTAAAAGTGTGGGTCTTCTCCCCTATCTGCTCAAAGCTATCGCCTTTTTGGGCTGCCGAAGAGATCCGCGGCTGCTGGATCCACGGGGGTGCCCAAGGAAGTGTGCATGTGCAGATCGGAGGTTCGCTTGGAGAGAAGAAGGAGGTATTGAGGTAAAAATAGGGTTTTTTACTTGCAATTCGTTTTAATTTTTATCATATCTTTGGCAAGAAGGCCGAAATCCCTAAATCTATTTCTCTACCTTGCTTCATTTGGTGGATCTGATGGACTGTGCTCGGGGGGACTTCACACGGCAGCTGAATCTCCTTGAGGGGAGTAGCAGCGTGAATCGGTAGGCTGTTGTCGTCGCGGAAGGTATAATTTCGATCTGATTTGCGTGTGGTGGCTTGATAGATTGTTTTGATGCAACGAGCTTGCTGCCGAAAGAGCAATTTGAGATGTTATTCGTGGGTTGTTAGTTTGCATGTTGGTCATGAAGGCAACGACAGTAAAAATAAGTCCCAGAAATGACTTTTTTGCACAACAAATCAGCAAGACACAACATGACATCGCTTGATTTTTGCAATACACCACATTGCATGCAAGCTGAACCCTTAACTGAAGTCGGTTACATTTTATAAATTGCCCAATGATGAAAATAAAAAATGAAATTGAGTAATGTAAATAATGATGGCTTGTTGGTGCATTGCTTTGGGACGCTTGATTATTTTCAAGAAATCAGCAATGCGTAATTGATGTCGGGTTATTCTGAGGGCAATAAGTTGAGGATTCATGCATGTCATGTAATGGGGTTGAGTGTTGCAGATATCATGTAGTATGAAATGAAGCCCAATGATGACATGTAATAATTTAATACGTCTGATTTACGTATTTCTAGAGTACAAGATGGCAGGAAGGTTCCTTCATTCAACATATTGCGACGAACAGTCCCTTAAGAATGAACAGAGGCAAAATAAAAGAAGGTGGATGATAAGGTGCTCTGGGTATAAGCAGCACATGACATCTTTATTACATGGGTGAATAGGAACGAGAAGGAATGAAATTAATACGTTTTTCGTGATATGTTAAGATGAAGGAGCAACCGGCTGGACACAAAGATGGGAAAAAAAATTATTACCTGAGGGCTCAATAAAATTTAAAGTCCACTTTCAATTGTTGTTGATTGTGACTAAGCCACACGTTTTTTTGTTGTACGTCTTAAAGTTTTTTGTATGGTTCACTATTTTATAGAATTGGTGTGGGAGATGTTTGATTACTGCGTGCCATATAAAATTTATGGTAGCTTGTTATCTTCTGTAATTGATCTATTATTTTTAGAATGTCATATGTATGTATCGCCTTATGCATGGTATTATGTTTGAAATAAATACGGTATAGATGGATGAAAATGGAGATCAGTTGGGTTGTGAAACATGTGAAGCAGCCGCTTTGACGATCGTTATAGTCATGGTCAACCTGTTACTACACCAAAGTAGTTGTTTACACTACTTAAGAATGCGGAGACATGCATTCATAAATCTGGCAAATATATTGAGAGGGAGGGGTCTTCTCAACGACACTGTTCATGTGTCAGTAGAGGAGCAGCTTGCAATGTTTCTTCATATCGTTGGTCACAAGTCAAAGAACAGAGTAATGCAAGTTGACTTCATCAGGTCAGGTTCTACAGTTAGCAGGTACTTTAACCGAGTAATGCAGGCAATTGGCAACTTGCGTGAGACGTTTATGAAGCAAGCTCCTAATGAGACACCCCCTGAGATTATCAATAATCCTATTTGGTACCCATATTTCAAGGTAAAGGATTATTCTTGGGTAGTTACAACGTATTAGATGTATTGAGTGAAGGTTCATTTAGTATTTTCATCGTTGATTGGTCTTGCAGGATTGCATTGGAATGATTGATGGGACCCATATCGATGCCATGTTACCCCTCAATCTTGTTCCTCGCTTTAGAGGACGTAAAGGGGTGACACAAAATGTCCTCGCAGCTGTTACGCCCAATAAAAGATTCACATACGTAATGGCAGGGTGGGAAGGATCGGCAAATGATTTTACTGTCCTTAAAGATGCGCTGTCTTTACCCCCCCCGCAAGGTCTACGAGTGTATGAAGGTAATTTGCACACCGTTACCTACATAATACACATTAATAGGTATGGTTTCTAAGGATTTTATACTCACAATACGTTTCTGAATGTAGGAAAATATTATCTATGCGATGCTGGTTATACTACAATGCCATGGTTCATATCGCCCTACAGGGGCGTGCGATACCACCTAAAGGACCATACTGACCGTGTTCCTAGAAATCGCAAAGAGCTATTCAACCGCAGTCATTCTTCATTGCGAACAAAGATAGAGTCGACCTTCGGAATACTTAAGAACAAGTTTAAGATATTGACGTCGAAGCCCCACTATCCATTCCCCAGTCAGGTCGATACCGTCCTAGCGTTCACTATACTGCATAATTATATCCAAGTAGCTGATCCACATGACCCCCAGCTAATCGAGGAGGTGGGTGTGGATGAGGAGGACGGGGATGTTACCGATGATCATGAGGAAGAGATTTTGGATCTATCCCAACAGTTGCCCATACGGGACCAAACACAGCAAAGGGACCAATGGAAAATGCGAAGGGATCAAATCGCATGGGACATGTGGGTCGACTATTGTAACATACATAACAATGGTAGCACAGTTGAACAAGGCATGTGATGGAGGCTTTTAATTTTGTGTTGTTTGGGTGCATGCGGAGTCCTTATGAATTTTAATATGTAGTCCATCATGGTTGATTGTGTTTGGAATTACAATCCTTATGCTCTAAATGTTTTTGATATACATGCAATATATATGTTATCTATATAGGATTTCTCAGATTTGAATTTGCCCTATTAACTCTTACATCTTGTAGGCATGGCAGGGTCATCTTCGCAGCCCGGACAGGGTAGTGAGCCAATGCCCCCCTTGTATGACCAGCCATATGTGAACCAGTGGAGTGTTGAAGGCCATGGGACTGATCCAATGCTTGGGAGACCGATGCCGCGTAGGAACATTGATTCTCCTTATCAGTCGCCGCCCTGCCATGGTGGAGGGCCTGGCATGCCATATCAACAATTCCATCCATATGGCATGCCAATGCAGATGCAACCAACACAAGGATATATGCAACTGCTGCAAGGGGGGGTTTCAATCCATGTATTAGTCCTTCCCCACAAAGTGCTTTCAATAAGCCAGCTTCACAAAGTGGGAATGAACATACGGGGGGTAGTGGGTCGTCGCGGAAGTCGGGACGACGGGATGATGAGGGAGAAGGTTCGGTGTCAAGTCCTAGCAAAAGGGCTAAGCTGCAAACTGCCAAGGGGCCTAAAAACCTAATTTGGCAGTGGGAACATGAATTGTCCCTCATTCCGTTCCCTGCAGACCAGGCCAAGCAAGGCAATAAGGCGGACAAGACATTCAAGCCTACAGCATTTACTGTAGGGAAATATGCCCTCAGATCATTTGTATTTGATGCAAATGATAATTTAAGCCTAGATATGGACTATTTTGCATTTGATGCAAAAGAGATTAAATGTGTTTTAAATTGTTTAAAACAATATTTAATTATATAAACGCAAGGAATAGTTCTCCTGTATGACGGGATCGTCCCGCTCTAGACACAGGTTCAAACCGCGTCCAAAACGGAGTCCAAACGAGCCCAGTAAGTCTATTTAAAGTGTTTAGATAGAAGCCCAAATAAATCAGGCCCATAAGCCTTTTTGCTGTTTGAGAAACACAAAAAAAAGGGGCAAACACTATTTTAATGGCCCGGCCCAAAGGGCCGGGCAAAGCTTCAACCGGCGCCCATGTGGGTGCAGTGCGCCCAGCGGGCGCGTGCAGCGCACGCGCCCCTGCTGGGGCGCGTGAGATGCAGCGCCCAGGGGCGCGTGCAGCGCACGCGCCCCGGAGCTGGGCGGGCTGATTCAGCCTGTGGGGCCCACGCGGTGGGACCCACACGTATGGGGTTTCGAACCCTAGTTGAATTTCTTGACGGCTGCAGTTTTGTTAAAACGTGACTTTGGGCTGACCTTTGGACACTCAATTGGAGGGTCAAACGAACTCCGATTGACGAACGGTTTTTTCCTATGCGTTCACCGTTGAACGCTCGTCGTATTGATAGGTTGTATCAATCTTAAAGCTCAACGGTGAGTGAGTTAAAATTCACGGAAGTTTACACTTTGTGAAGTGCAAACTAACTTGATTTAATTAACTCTAATTTTTAGTCCCACATCGAAAATTGAGTAGAAGGGAGGAGTCAGCCGCCTATATAAATAGGGGTCTGCCCCCTTCCTCTAAACTTGTCCCAAGCTCTAGATCTGAGCGGCTCTCGTAAATGTTGGAGCACGCTCGGATCTAAGCTAAATTAATATTTCTCATCTCCCTATAAATTTCTGCCTTGCTCCTTAGGGCTCTAGCAAAGCCGCAAAGGAGTTCGGATTCTGGATCCGAAATCTAGGCGGAGGTTTCACTCGCGTGAAACTTTCTTCGGCGGTGGGTGGCTCGGCGACACGGGGATTGATCGCCTCGGGATGCGGAGCGGTTCGAGGAGCGGTTCGGGGAGCGGTTCGGGGAACGGCTCGGCGTGGGACGGGAGCAGCTCGGAAGACGGCGCGGAACATCTCGCCTGCCCCAGGGCTGAGATTTCGGGTATGTGTTTAAGTTTTCATTTAATTATTCGCAGTAGTTAGATCCCTCTTGGGGTGGTCAGATCCACCCCAAGTTGGCAGAGTTCCTGGCTAATAGGGTCTGGTTCCTTAGGGTTGCATGTTAATTAGATTAACATAAGATTTTTCCGCTGCATTTCTGTCTATGTTCCGTCCGACTTAGGACGGGACTAGAGTTTTTGTGCCCTAAGGGTCCCAGAAAACCCAGCATTGGTATCAGAGCCAACTCTGTATGCTGATCCAGGACTGCGAATTTATTATTTGAATGCTTTTACAGAAAAATGTTTTCTTTAAATTTATGCGATAAATTTAAATTTTTTTTTGTTGTTTAAAAATTTTATATGATAAATTTTAAAC
Organism: Scilla litardierei; assembly: GCA_030789695.1. Taxonomy (NCBI): domain Eukaryota; kingdom Viridiplantae; phylum Streptophyta; class Magnoliopsida; order Asparagales; family Asparagaceae; genus Scilla; species Scilla litardierei. The sequence continues at coordinate 69,556,589 of CM061142.1, forward strand.
ATGAAAGTTTTAAAATGGAATTTTTAAATTTATGTGATAAATTTTAAAATTGTTTTAAAGCTTTAAAACTTTATGCGATAAGTTTAAAATATTGTTTAAAATTTTATGTGATAAATTTTAAACATGGAATTTTTTTTAAATGATGTTTTAAATTTATAAGATATTTTTAAAAACCGATTTTAAAAGTTTAAAATTTTTATGCGATAAATATTTTAAAGTAGCATGCAAATGTTATGATTTTTTAAGCAAGCTTTTACTTTATGAGATAAAATAAAATGTTTTAAAAATCGTATTTTTTAAATTTAAATGTTAAATTTAAGTATGCATGCTAAAATTGTTTATGCGATAAACTTTAGTCTATTTAATTGTTAAATAGTTGTACACTTTTTATGCGATAAAATTAGTGTAAATTTTTAATGGCTATGTCTTCTTGTCCCTTATTTGATAACACAAGACACCCCTTTAGGTTAGCCATTAAATAATGATTAAAATTTATTACTTGAATTTTAATGACATGCTGTGTTTTAATAAAACATTAACAACACTTCAAGACCTAATTCCTGATTAGGGTAGTCCCTTTAATGAATTTGTAATCCTAATTGTTATAATTAATTTTCATTAAAGGACTTTGCTTTTAGCGTTGTTAATAAAATTTATTAAAATCCTAATAATGATTAGGATAGCACGTGAACCTTATAGTTGATAAGGACTTAATAAAAGTTATTAAACAAATCCTAAAATTTTGAATTTAAGGATGCAACTAGTTGATAAGATTAATTAGTTGTTAATAAAAGCTGTTTAGTCTATGGCACACATACAAAAATGACAAGCTTCATTCAATGGACCATGATCCAGTCAATGTGCTTGGCTAAGAGTTCTGGGTCAACCCTTGCTAGTACAAGGGGCAGTGATCCTGGCTTAGTCAATTCCCTGGCTGTGTTCCGCTGGACCGCAATGTCGCGAATCATGATTGTATGACACCCTGGACTATATCTAGTCAATGCGTTATAAATCTTATTAAAGATTAATTCGTATCCCTCCTTGATTTTGGAGCTTGGTAACTCAAAGAAGACAATTATAGTTGTTGAGTCTCCTCAAGCTGTGACTTGTTTTTCTTTAAGGAACAAACTCCAACATACATGTGATGTAGTCTAGACTTGACCCAAATCGATGTGTCGGGTCTCCTCGAGTATCGATCTAAGTCAAATCTGGACACGAAATCAAGGGTTTGACTAGACCAGTCATTATGATTTGTTGAGTCTCCTCAAGATCATAAGTGACTGTGGGTAAAAATCGACAGGGAATCACATGTGATGTGATTGACCAAGAGTTAGTCTACCAGTCATGAAACCAATCAACTTGTTGAGTCTCCTCAAGGTTGTGAGGTTCGGGATGATTGGATCCCTCTTTCACTAATTTTTAAATTCGATTAAATCGTTCGTTATTAAGCTTTAAAACGATCGTAAAAATAGTGGGAGGATATAGATAGATGAAAGCCAATCTACCTATATTTAATATTGAACATATGCAAAAACTAGTGCAAGACTATGTTTACCGAAGGAATCAAAATATAATATTGGAATAAGTTAACTGGTCAAATAGTTGATTGATTGAATATCAAGTTAAATTCTAATTGATGGAATTAAACTATATTCTCGTTGACATTAAATGACCTTCTAAAGAACAGACTTAAGAAATATGATTTCATTAAGTTCTGGGTCCAACAAATAAATTAAAGCTACATGTCACTCTTCTCTATATGAGGCAGCTTGAACATATAGGATATTCGAAGTATGTTTCTCCCTACAACTTGTCGAGCTACCCTCAAGGTTGTATGGACAAACAATTCCGATCCGCAAAGTTCGAAAATTCGATCAAACCGTTTGAGTCGAATACGAGTGCATGAGCGGTGCAAGACTATGTATCCCAACCGGATCTTGAGACAAGCAACTTCTTGAGCTAAACTCGAGATTGCAAAGCTCAAGCGTTTGGATACATAAGATGATTGCATAGCTATTTATGTTGGGTTAATTAATATCTAAATGTGATTTAGAAAAGGAAGAAGGCACTCCGGAAAGTCAATTGAGAAAGTTAGTTTAATTTATCATTAGTAAAGGCATAAGTAGGAGGAAATGAAAATGTGATATATTTTGATGTCACGATTTCAGAATAAATAGTTATACAAAAACGTCTAACACATTTTTTGGACGAATGTCGTCACCTTGCTTCGGAAGCAATGTTTTGTGTTAAGTAATTTATAATAACTATATATATATATTAAATGTTAATATATAAATACACAAGATAGTAGCAAACTTATATGGTAAAATAGACTAGGCCGTATCGAGAGACTAAGCTTCACAAGTCACATAAAGAGGGGTCTGATCTCTCGTATTATGAAGTCTACGGACACTTGTGAGTCTTATCCTCTTAGATAAAATTGGCCGAAACCCATCTGTAAGACAGTGGGAAAATGAGTTGTCGAACTCAGTCTGGTACATACTGATGTACCCGAGTCTAGATCAACCAAAATAAGTTATTCGTATATTTTATTAAGACCCGTGTTCTTGATGAAACACAAGTCTGGAAAAATAAAGAACGAAAAGACAAAAGTATTTAAACTGATTCGATTAGATCGAATGGTTAAATACTTAGCTACATAAAATCTTGTGTAATTAAAAGAAAATGTGATTTTCTCTCGGGTCAAGTCTGTTAACACATCAGTGTGTTAAATGGTATGAATCACACTTAGTTAGACTTGGTGCGATCCATAACAAGTGACTCTGAGTTAAGTCCTTCCTCTGGGTTAAGTCCCAGATAGTAATGCCTAGGTTTTGATAATGTTCTATGAGGACATTATCAATAAGATATTCATTAAATCAAACATTAGGAAGTTGTATAATTACTCGAATCTCGTGAGACGAGGAGTCGAGTTAGACATCATAACTGATGATGACTTAGTCAACTTCCGGGATGAAATTCGGAGAAGTAACTCCGATTTAAAAACTTGATGCAACCAGAATAGGTCCGTGTGCGTAAATAAATTTTGGAATTTAGTTTATGTGCCCAAGGAAAATGTTTCCTCACTTACTGCAAGTAAATCTTTAAGTTGAAAGATTGGTGCAGAAAAGGAAAATAGGGAAGTGCAATCATGTTGGTCGAGAACGGTTTTTCCATACTAATTCCTATAAAACGGATTATAATGAAACCGTTTTCCACCAGCAGATGTGTACAGAACTACTCGGACCAAACTCGATGTAAACGCTTAAGTTGACCATGAAAATTGGAGCATTCACTTACAAGTTCGTTTTTTCTAAATATGATTTAGACGGACCAACTTATATGAATTAACCAGATAATTTTCAAGGTCAGTGGGAGCGTGTAAATTACATGTGAGGCATCAAAGGGATGGAACATATATTTTGACAAAGTGATCAAAAGAGTTTGATTCTTTATCAGAAATAAATATGAGCCATTTGAAATGACCCGTAACTAATTTAAATGATTATCGTAAGGTACGATGAATTGGATAAGATCCAAGTAAATTAAAATATTATGGATTCTGAAAGACCAACTGAATTATTTGAATGAGATTCAAATGGTTGGTCTAAACATAGAAACCCTTAAGTCTATAATGTAGACGGTTTTAGCAGATCCACTCATGAAGGCTCTACCACATGAAGTCGGGAAAACTTATGTGTAAAAATGGTATGAGATACCGAGATAAATGGGCCTGAGTGCAAGTGGGAGATGTTGAGAGATGATACCCTCGAGGCTATCTATCTTTATGTGTGCATAGCACAAACATCTTGTTCGAAATAACAGTAAGCTGTTTGGTAAATATTTATCTAAGTTATGTTATAATGTAGTTAACATTAGATATTAACTTAGGTAAAGTCCTGAGACTTTATGCAAGGTCAAACAGGTATCGAGATGAGTATCTCGATCATGGAGAAATGTTTGACCGTCTGTAGCATAAGTCTAAAAAGGGTTCGTGGTCGTAGATGTTTCGAGACTAGGATATCGAAACATCGGATAAATCATTGTGTTTTAGTCTTCACCGTATAGCGGTGGCGATGATCTCATGATCGCTTGACTTGGCGAGGTCGTTGACAAGACACATGTGCTCATTAGAGAATGAGTTCACTGAACGATCCACAAGAGTTATCATATGGTTATATTGACCAATCTGTCAATGATGACTCTGAGTGATGATAGGCTAGTTGGTCTTTTGACTTGAGGTCATTTTGACGAACCTGTGCGTGAACGGTGCCACTTAGATCAAATGACCTAGCTTCGAGGCAAGCCGCGTCGAAAGGTCTTTGATTGGGTGACACTTGAAGCGTATGAGGAGAGTAATGACCAAGAGAGGATTCGTCTCTCCCGGTCAATGGGAGTTAGTGTCGTAGGGTTATTTCGATCTTTGGTAGAAACTCTGGCCAGAGTATGTTGGAACAAGTCCAACATGATTTGACTAAAGATTGATAGAAACTAACCGGAGTCAAGTTATTGGGGTTGACAGTTTGACCGTACCCTAGACTTGATCTACACGACATAGTTTAGACGAAAAGACTATAACTGCGGAATTCATCACGGAAACAGTCAGGGTGGTCCCGACAATACTCATGTCAATGAGTTAACCACATAATGATGATTCCTGAAGCAGGGACGACAACCACTGCTCGTGGTCACTGCCGTATAGGGCTTCGAGCTCAACCTGTTGTAAGGGTTAGGCTGTAGGGTCTCACACAGAGTGCGATCTTCGTCTAGTAATAGGTAGAAATTAGTTAGTGAGAATAATTTGTATTTGATGCAAGGGATAAAGTATTGCAAAAGATGTTTGCAAAAATCTCCAGCATTCGGGATAAATGATCCTGAGTGCAAGTGGGAGATGTATGGAAATATGCCCTCAGATCATTTGTATTTGATGCAAATGATAATTTAAGCCTAGATAGGGACTATTTTGCATTTGATGCAAAAGAGATTAAATGTGTTTTAAATTGTTTAAAACAATATTTAATTATATAAACGCAATGAATAGTTCTCCTGTATGACGGGATCGTCCCGCTCTAGACACAGGTTCAAACCGCGTCCAAAACGGAGTCCAAACGAGCCCAGTAAGTCTATTTAAAGTGTTTAGATAGAAGCCCAAATAAATCAGGCCCATAAGCCTTTTTGCTGTTTGAGAAACACAAAAAAAGGGGGTAAACACTGTTTTAATGGCCCGGCCCAAAGGGCCGGGCAAAGCTTCAACCGGCGCCCACGTGGGCGCTGGCGCCCACCAGGGGCGCGTGCAGGGCACGCGCCCCGGAGCTGGGCGGGCTGATTCAGCCTGTGGGGCCCACGCGGTGGGACCCACACGTATGGGGTTTCGAACCCTAGTTGAATTTCTTGACGGCTGCAGTTTTGTTAAAACGTGACTTTGGGCTGACCTTTGGACACTCAATTGGAGGGTCAAACGAACTCCGATTGACGAACGGTTTTTTTCCTATGCGTTCACCGTTGAACGCTCGTTGTATTGATAGGTTGTATCAATCTTGAAGCTCAACGGTGAGTGAGTTAAAATTCACGGAAGTTTACACTTTGTGAAGTGCAAACTAACTTGATTTAATTAACTCTAATTTTTAGTCCCACATCGGAAATTGAGTAGAAGGGAGGAGTCAGCCGCCTATATAAATAGGGGTCTGCCCCCTTCCTCTAAACTTGTCCCAAGCTCTAGATCTGAGCGGCTCTCGTAAATGTTGGAGCACGCTCGGATCTAAGCTAAATTAATATTTCTCCTCTCCCTATAAATTTCTGCCTTGCTCCTGAGGGCTCTAGCAAAGCTGCAAAGGAGTTCGGATTCTGGATCCGAAATCTAGGCGGAGGTTTCACTCGCATGAAACTTTCTTCGGCGGTGGGTGGCTCGGAGACACGGGGATTGATTGCCTCGGGATGCGGAGCGGTTCGAGGAGCGGTTCGGGGAGCGGTTCGGGGAACGGCTCGGCGTGGGACGGGAGCAGCTCGGAAGACGGCGCGGAACATCTCGCCTGCCCCAGGGCTGAGATTCCGGGTATGTGTTTAAGTTTTCATTTAATTATTCGCAGTAGTTAGATCCCTCTTGGGGTGGTCAGATCCACCCCAAGTTGACAGAGTTCCTGGCTAATAGGGTCTGGTTCCTTAGGGTTGCATGTTAATTAGATTAACATAAGATTTTTCCGATGCATTTCTGTCTATGTTCCGTCCGACTTAGGACGGGACTAGAGTTTTTGTGCCCTAAGGGTCCCAGAAAATCCAGCATTTACCCAAGCAGCAGCCCATATCAATGCTATTTTTGGCACATCCTACACAAGCACAAATGTCAGGAATCATATGAAAGGGTTGCACCGACGCATGACCGATGTGTCAACGTGCCTCAGTATTAGTGGCACTGGATGGTGTCCTAATAAGAAGATGATAGTGCTTGATGATGAGGTGTATGCCCCATGGGCAAAGGTATGACCATTTACATTGAGGGCTAAAGATATAGTGATCACAGTTGTTAGTATACAAGGCCTAATTTATATGGTTATGTACTTGCAGGCTAACCCAAGGTTGAAACAATATGTTAATCAACCGTTGTTGTGGCTTGATGAGCTGTATATCGTCATAGGAGATGACGAGGCAAAGGGGCTTTTTAGGAGGTCCACATTCCAATCATTTGAACCCCAAGCAGAATCTGTGGATGGGGCAGATGCACCTCATGCACAGACACCTGACGATGATATCCCCCATGACATCCCCCCTGCAGGATCGACGGGGAATATTCATGCCGGGCCAAGCTTTGCTACACCTCCGTCTGTTACGAGGAAGAAAAGTCGTCGTTGGGGTACAACCGACGTCCAGGATAGGATGGATAGGCTTGTAGACACAGTAGAGAAGGTTGCCACGGCAATTAGTACATCGCATGCCCATTGGACCGAAAAGCTAGCCGATACGTTGTATGGATACACCGAACATCCAGGAAATTTATTGGATGTCGTGTACGATTATCTTATTGACAATGAGCGTGAAGGCCACAAGTTTTTGGCTAAGCCCGATGGGGCCCGAAGGCGTATGTTGAGGAATAAAATTGAGATGATACAACGGGAACGGGCGGAAGATGGTGTAGGGGAAGATGGGGATGACGACCCCTTGAACTTGGATTGAGGGTGGTTGGTGGTGGTGAGTAAATGGAGTGTGGTGGTGGTGAAATGAAGAAGTTGAGGTGATGTGAAATGTCGGTTGGATGTTTACGTTAGCATGAGATCTAGGTCGCTTATGTGGTGTATAATTATGTGTCATGAACATGCGGAGTGGTGTTGGAGTAGGGAATGAGTTTCATGTGCAAGTAGTGGCTGAAAAATATTGCTATGGGTCTCCTGAGATCTTAGTAGGTCTATGTGTTTGTGTATGGGAGGAGGCATGTTGATCTTGGGTGAACTATGAACCTTTTACCTGATTTCATGACTTTTGTGATGTTCTTGGAGGAAATTTGAAGCTTGATAGTTTTTATTTAATTTTTTGTTGCTCTGGTTTGAAATTTGAAGCTTGAGAAATACTTTGGCCTGTTTCACCAGGCTAGTTGAATTTGTTTATGCCATAAGTTTTATTGATATTTGTTGCACTTTGCATCATTCCAGTATTTCATGAATTTTTTCTAGCTCTTGTTTGCTACTTGATCATTTCCAATATGACAGTACCATTGCCCAATGATGAAGCATAGAAATAGAATCAATTCAATATGTTAGTAACCCAAATAATTGGCCTGGCAGGGTTGGAAGGTTGGGCATCTGAAAGTTGGCTTCTTTCACCTGGAGATGATTTTTTTTGTTCATGTCATATTTGGGACATTGAAATGTTTATTAGGCAAGAGAACAGGCCCTTACATTCTTCCAGCAGCCAGCCACTTATATGGGATTTTGAATAAAAACATTTTTCCTGAGGGCAATCTATATGATCTCAGTGGATTAATGTGTTGCAACATCTCAGTGCATGGTTGCTTCATTCCAATCTGGCAATTTCTGTAAGCCATGCTATTGGCTTCTCATTTTCTCATAGCTTACTCCCATTGCCAGGCCAAGCACAAAAAAATTCCATGTCAAGCCCAAAAAATTTCCAACTTCAGCTGAAACATTCCAACTGCAGCTATTTAATGGATTCTTTCCATTATGACAGGTCCCTTGCCCAATGATGAAGCATAGAAATAGGTACCATTTAATATGAATAATCCCAAATAATTGGAAGGTAGGCTTGATGAGCCAGCAACCTTATTTGGGATTTTGAATTATTACAAGTCTCCTGAGGGCAATAGAATATATGTTGGCATCTTCAGTGTGCTTGTTTCAGCTGCAGTTTCCATATTTCTGTGCTTGACATGGAATTTTATTTGGATTGAACTGGGAATGGAAGGCATGAGGAAAATTTTTTGGCTTGTCCATGCAATTTGATTGCTTCACCTGCAGATGGAATAGAATTTGCTTAGCCTTGCAGTTTGTTGGTTTGTATGCAAGGTGTGGGTTTGTATGGGCACACATTTTTGTGCTTAGGCTGTCAAGTATATTCCATTATGTTTCAGCTGAACATGGAAATTTTTGGGGCAAGTCTGGGGTTTTTTATGGTGCTTGGCCTGGCAATGTTAGTAATGTATGTTTCTGAAGAAATTGGAATTTTTGGGCTTAAGTGTTGCCTCAATGTTTCAGCTGACAGGGGAAATGTTAGTACTATATGTTTGTTGTGCTTGGCCTTTCATAGTGTTTCATCAATGTTTCAGCTGACAGTGGAAATGTTTTTGGGCTAAAGTGGATTTTTTGTTGTGCTTGGCCTGGCATTGTTTGCAGTCAATTTTTTCAGCAGAAGTTGGATTTTTTATGGGCATAACTGTGAATTTTTCTGGTGTTTGGCCTGGCAATGTGACAAAGGGAGGATATAATATTGTGGGCTTGGCCTGTCACCTTTGCGTAGGGTATGTTTACAATATAATAGTGTGATATGCTGCAGTTGGGAATTTTTTTTGGGTTTGTCTTCGCAAACATGTTTGTTGTGCTTGGCCTTTCATAGTGTTGCCTCAATGTTTCAGCTGACAGTGGAAATGTTTTTGGGCTAAAGTGGATTTTTTGTTGTGCTTGGCCTGGCATTGTTTGCAGACTCTTTTTTCAGCAGAAGTTGGATTTTTTTTGGGCATATCTGTGAATTTTTCTGGTATTTGGCCTGGCAATGTGACAAAGGGAGGATATAATATTGTGGGCTTGGCCTGTCACCTTTGCGTAGGGTATGTTTACAATATAATAGTGTGTTATGCTGCAGTTGGGAATTTTTTTTGGGTTTGTCTTGGCAAACATGTTTGTTGTGCTTTGCCTTTCATAGTGTTTCATCAATGTTTCAGCTGACAGTGGAAATGTGTTTGGGCTAAAGTGGATTTTTTGTTGTGCTTGGCCTGGCATTGTATGCAGTCAATTTGTTCAGCAGAGGTTGGATTTTTTTTTGGGCATATCTGTGAATTTTTCTGGTATTTGGCCTGGCAATGTGACAAAGGGACTTTATAATTTTGTGGGCTTGGCCTGTCACCTTTGCGTAGGGTATGTTTACAATATAATAGTGTGTTATGCTGCAGTAGGGAATTTTTTTTGGGTTTGTCTTGGCAAACATGTTTGTTGTGCTTGGCCTTTCATAGTGTTTCATCAATGTTTCAGCTGACAGTGGAAATGTGTTTGGGCTAAAGTGGATTTTTTGTTGTGCTTGGCCTGGCATTGTATGCAGTCAATTTTTTCAGCAGAAGTTGGATTTTTTATGGGCATAACTGTGAATTTTTCTGGTGTTTGGCCTGGCAATGTGACAAAGGGAGGATATAATATTGTGGGCTTAGCCTGTCACCTTTGCGTAGGGTATGTTTACAATATAATAGTGTGTTATGCTGCAGTTGGGAATGTGAAATGGGTTTGTCTTGGAAAACATGTTTGTTGTGCTTGGCCTTTCATAGTGTTTCCTCAATGTTTCAGCTGACAGTGGAAATGTTTTTGGGCTTAAGTGGATTTTTTCTTGTGCTTGGCCTGGCATTGTTTGCAGTCAATTTTTTTCAGCAGAAGTTGGATTTTTTTGGCATGAAAATTCACTTTTTCTGGTGTTTGGCCTGGCAGCAGTGCACTATAGGTGAACTCTATGAATTTTTATCCCAATAGCCCAATGATGCAAAACATGAAAGCGGTGATAGAAACTCTTAATTTCCCAATTATATGGATGGTAGGCAGGATGGTTCCTTAAGTAAGGAGCAACCGCCAGCAACCTAGTTGGGCAAATGAGGAATATAACTTCGTGAGGGCTATAAAAGATTCCTAGTTTTCAATCTATTTGCATTGCGTATATGTTGCATGCCTTGGTGAATGTCCATAAGGCTGAAGGATTCTGGGATATATTGGCTAAATGTGCTTCTTCATGTCCATGTCCATATGTTGGCTTATTGGGCTTTTTATGGCTGTTGTGTATATGTTTCATGTCTATAGATAGGAATCTGGGCTCAATTATGAGTTCAATACGTTTTACTTTTCATTCTAATTGGGTAATTGAAACATTTAAATTCCTGAGGGCTATACGTTTTTCTTTTCATTCTAATTGATACGAACACGAATTTTATTTGCTTATGGGTTTTTACATGTCAAATATACTTGCTTGCTTCTGAACACTGGCGGATACATTGACTTCAGTGTTTATTATATTTTCCCAGGTATGACTCCAACTTGCCCATATCAATTTATTTATAAAATTCTTTTTCTACTAACATTACACACGATTAATGTAGCTTTTGTTTTTGTTTTCCCAGGTACACATGAGTTCAGGCTCCAACACTTCTATTCGGTCCCGCTTTCGGAATCCGAACAGGGTACCTGAGTTGGATACGGATGATGGAGACGCCAAGAGGTGCCACTGTGGTGAGTGGGGACCGAGGAAGACCTCTTGGACTCTTACGAACCCTGGCAGACGGTTCTGGAGCTGTCCGTCGCGCGTCGGCCAGTGTGATTACTTCGAATGGAAGGACCCACCTCACAGTGAGTGGTCGTCGTTTATTATCCGGCACTTAATGGCAGCGAATGAAAGAGGAGGAATACGTGAAATCCCTGCGAGCTTACCTAATGATATGAGGTGGGGTGAGATTGACAGGAGGTTGGCTAGGGTCGAAGGTCAATTGGAGACTAACACCGCTAGGGTGGATACCTTACTATCCGAGTTCACCTCGCTGAAGTTAGTTTTGTATTCTATCCTAGGTCTAGGTGTTATTATTTTGCTTATGTTGTATAACAATAACTAATGCTTTGGATTGTATGTTGGTTGATGGTTGGAACGTTTGTATCTTGGGATTTATGTTGGTTGATGGTTGGCTTTGGGAGTACTTGGGATTTATAACTTTTAATACTATCCATGTTTGTATCTTTTGCTTACCACCTTACAAAAATATTTTTGACTTCGTGTTATGTTTTGGACATTTCATTTTTTGTATCTGTTGCTGTCTATATTTTCTTGCCATGACCTTACGTTGGATCCACTTAAAACTATACATGCCAATTTACGAATCTGATCCTTGCCTTGTATCTTGTCAATCAGTCTGATTGCGTGTATTTTCTTGCTTGTATTTCTGCCCAATTTTTATTATTGTGTCATTCTAGTTTGCTTGTCTATACTCATGCTTCGTCCAGGCCATTTTTTATCGTAGATCATAGCAGGGCAATATTTTGGAATGTACATGACATTCTTTACTCTGTCGCATGCCTGGCCGCCTTCCATTAGGCCTTTTTCATTCCGGCATTTCATCGGAGTATTGTTGTATTTGATTTTTGCATTGGACCTGCAAGTGTAAAAAAATAACCCAAAATGATCTCTTTTTATTTAGGAGGTTAACCTTACCTAGGTTCACCCTATCCTACATTCCAACTTTCCACCTCCAACTTTCTTTAACAAAAAGAACACACTACACAAAGTAGGACCCACCTCAACTTTCCATCTCCACAATCCAACACCACTTTCCTACAAAAGAACACACTACACAAGCTTTTCTCTCTCATCAGATTCCCCACTCCCTCAACTTTCCAAATTTCACATTCCTACAAAAGAACAGGCCTTAGTTGCTTGAGCTTCCATGCTTAATTTCACCCATCTACACGTAAACTGTGCCGAAGGAACAAATTACATACATCATCAAGTTTCATTTCATCCCCTAGCGTTTCTCCTCTCCCTCAATTCTTTTTTTCATTTATCCCCCTGTTTCTCTCCGGCTATCGGTCCCCTCGCCCACAATCTTGAAATTTTCTCTCTCCGATCGATGAGAAGGCGATGGATTTGACGACGGTCTCTGTCTCCGGCGATATCCTCGGCACCTCTCGTGCTCTGCGATCATCCGACGTACGATCTCTTCCGATAATTTCCCCCGATATTAATCAGTTCGTTTTCTTGCATTTCTGTTAAATTTTTGTTGTTTTATGTCATTTTTTGTACCCGGGTTGTTTCTTTACTTAGTCGTAGTTCTTGACTCCATTTTTCGGGGGAATCTTGTCCTTTTATAGTACTGGCAATCTTGCGAGCACCTTTCGTGCACATCAATGGCCGATTATTTTTCTTGATTTTTGTTTGATTCACTGTAATTTAACTTGCCTATTTTAGTTCTTGGACCATTTCTTTCCTTTTTTAGTTGTTTTTGTCAGAAGAGGAGTACTAGAGTATAGGAGGTGTTAAAGATAGCGATTTAACTATGTTATCAAATGTAAGAGTCTAGAAAAATGGCTCATCTTTGATCTCTCAAAGATTTATAATGAATACAACACTTTATGAGAACTCGATTGGGAATAGAGCAGTGTAATGTACTGATAGAAGGAAAAAAAAACTTGATCATTGAATTTGTCTTAGGTTGAAGGGATTTCAGATCTTGACATCCAAAGATTTGCCTTTATAGTGTAGTTGGCATGAAATAACTACAGGGTAGTGCACTACAGCTTATTAGACAGTCACCAGGACAACTAGAAAGCTTGCTGGTTGACACTGTAAATTTCAGATATGGAGCTGAAAGACTGCCTCTTATATTTCGATGTGCCTGCCTAAAACGGTTTCAGACATATGTTGCATGCTTTGCCAAGCATGGTTTCTTTTCTAATCGTTGTAGCCATATGTGCATAATTGTAATGCATAAGCATCAGAGAGTAACAATTATGCGATATGATGGCCACACGATGATTATGTCATTGTGCACTAAAAGGTTGCTCGGTTATACTTGTATAGTGGTCTGCAATCACGACAATTCTGGATGTCGGCATTCACTCACGGTGGTTCATCCTGTTAACTTTGTATGATGAGTCGTCCTCCATAGCACATGGAAAGATTTACGTGATGTTCAACCTTTTTGATGACTTGTACTTACTGATCCTATACTGAAAGCTTTATTGCCAAGCCATGAAGCAGTACGTAGTACGTGATGATGATGCATACATTGGCACAACTTGGCACAACTTGGGTTCATTGGCACAACTTGGGCTGTTTTCTGGGAAATTTATGTTATTTTCCTTCCGTCACATTTTTCTCATTCACGTGGATTCAGCTAACATTGATTGCAATTGTTTCATTTTTCTTCACCATATTAAGAAATCAACTATCATAGTTCAATCTCCTACTGTTATCTAGTTCCTTCAAGATGCTCTTGTTGTTGGAGGGAACACACGGGATATTTGACAATTTCCCTTAGTTCATTATATATCTTTTCCAGTGCGTGCTTTTTCCATTAGAGTGTGTGCTTTCAAAGATATAATAATTTCAACTATTTAACCATGTAGTCTTATGCGTAGCCAAGTCAGGCAACAGAACCATTTAACCATGTAGTCTTATGCGTAGCCAAGTCAGGCAACAATTTTGTTTATGTGCTTCTTATTTTAATGGTCTTAGCCAAAGGACTCTGTAAGGTAAGTTAGACAATAAAGTTCAAGTCACATTTCACTTCTTTCCGACAAGGTATCACTTTGATATCTGTTACATCATTGGGCCGTTTCCTATTAACTACACTGGGCCGGCCTAGGTCAATGTTGCTGGGCTGAAGCTACAATCTCATGAACATATATATAAAAGGAGGGTTTTACGCCAATCAGGCGGAGGCCCCGCAAAGGAAGGCAGAACGGCCCATCGGGTTGTCCATATTCATCGAGTCCAGACTGCTTACGTGGTCATAGGCAGTTCGGATCATACCCGTAAATCCCCCACGTTTCTAATGGAAAGTGGAGGAAATGGGATCGATAGAGGTATAGTGGCCACTCATTCACTAGACCCAACACATTGGCACCCACGTGCCATGATCGAACAATGCAGTTACTCCACGACAGGACTGAAGAGATACGGCTCCTATAAAAGGACCAAACCTTGGAGGCACCAAGAGAGGTACTCTGATACTACTGGCCTTTTACTTTCGACTACATATTTCTTCCTCTTTAATCTCAGTCGGCCAGCCGCATAGTCGATCTCCCTTAGATCAGACTCGCTGCTCCGAGTCAGTCTTAAGTTCATTCACTTAGGCATCGGAGGGGATTTGGGTCGGAACCTAAATCCGACCCCCCTTATGTCTCTTGTGTTGCAGATAACTTGGTGGTTCCTCAGAGTCAAATCGAACGTCTTCATAGTAGCTCGGCCACCACCTTCTCGATCTAAGCTACTCAGCTGAAGAGCCTGATCACTCTCGTTGACGATAGCTCGCGTTGACTCGCAGCGTCTAAGTCAGCCACCTTATTGTTGACCGAAAACCTACCGTCAACATTTGGCGCTGTCTGTGGGAACACTGAGTCCGCATTCCAGTCTCCACCAAGCAGAGAAACCATGCCGGTTCACCCCACTAATCCCGACATGGCTAGATTCTATTCATCCGTTGGGATCACCTAATCCCCCCAAATATCAATGCGCTGAACATGATCTTTGACGGACCTACCCCCCGCGATTTCTCAGCTACATTGCAAAGCCATAGCGGAGAGCGGGTGATGACGGCAGGTGTCGAGCGGAAGCGACCAAGGATGTTGACATCCTCATATTGTTTTTGGACGAAGACCTAGAGGGTATAGAGCTGCCTTACGACGCCGCCGTCATCATTAATGATGTCATCAACGCAATTGAAGTCCGTCGACTACTTGTCGATACGAGGAGTTTGTGTGACGTCCTTTTTTGGACAACACTTGAGATTATGGGATTAACCTCTTTTGAACTGGGAGAATGCTCCGGACCATTAATCGGCTTCACAGACCATTCTGCTCCTGTCGCAGGTATGCTCATGCTCCCGGTCACTCTTGGTCAAACTCCCCATCAGGTGACCCGAATGACATCGTTCATGGTGGTCAAGATCAATTCGGCTTATAACGGGATTATAGGCCGATCGCTTCTCAACTCAGTGGAAGCAGCCGTCTCTACTTTCCATCAGATGGTCAAGTTCCAAACCCCCAAGGGGTTGGACATGTAAAAGGAAACCAGATGCATGCTAGATCGTGCTACCTTATGTTTGCGACAATCAGACGGGTAGAACAAGCGCCCTCAGACGACCTCGTCGAAGACGCCAATGATCCCAAGAACTAAGGGCGGACACCGGTCGAGGAAATTGAGTCAATACCGTTCGCTGGCATAGAGGGAAGGACAGTAACTATTGGGTCTCGGTTACCGCCAAACCTAAGGGAATGGCTTATAGACTTCTTGAGGGACAACTCGGATGTCTTCGCTTGGTCACCCGACAACATGCCTGGGGTAGACTCTCGAGTTATCTCCCACCAGTTACATGTCGACCCAACCTTCCAGCCGATGAAACAAAAGAAGAGGAACATCGGCGGGGACAAGATGAAATCAGCCATCGAAGAAGTTGAGCGACTGCTGGAGGCCGGTTTCATTAGGAAAGTCCAGTACCTCGAGTGGCTCTCTAATATGGTCATGATGAAAAAGGCCAACGACAAGTGAAGATTATGCGTTGACTTCACCAATCTGAACAAAGTATGTCCGAAGGATAACTACCCATTGCCTCGAATTGACCACCTGGTGGACAATGCGTCTGGGTATGAGCTTCTCAGCTTCATGGACGACTTCTCCGGATACAACCAGATCCAGATGGCACCCGAGCATGAGTAAAAGACTTCCTTCATCGCAGACCGAGAGATCTTCTGCTATAAGAAGATGCCATTCGGGTAAAAGAATGTCGGACAACCTACCAACGGATGGTCAATAGGGTCATCAAAAGGCAGATCGAGAGGAACCTCGAAGCCTACGTGGATGACATGCTGGTCAAGTTGAAAACCCGGCCGATCTCATCGTCGACCTTGCAAAAACCTTCGCAGAGATCTGGCGATACCGCCTCCGGTTGAATCTTATGAAGTGCACTTTCAGGGTTCAGTCGGAAAAATTTCTCGGATTCATGCTCACAAACCGAGGAATAGAAGCTAACCCTGACAAGGTGGCGGCTATAATCAGCATGAGGGAGCCGACCACTATACCGGAACTCCAGAGGCTGAACATAAGGATAGCTGCACTCGGGCGATTCTTGTCTAAATCAGTAGAGAAATCACTACCTTTCTTCAAAATCTTAAGGAAAGCAATCGCTCTCCCCAAGAAAGACAGGAATGCCATCGAATGGGACGCGGACTGTAAGCAAGCCTTCTCCGAACTGAAGGAATACCTTCGTAGTCAGCCGCTCCTGACGAAGCCCGAAAGTGGAGATCAGCTGATCCTCTATTTGGCTGCCAGCGCAGAAGCTGTAAGCTCCGCCTTGATGAAGGAGGACTCAGGAGTTCAATGACCAACTTATTACGTGAGCCAAGTCTTCTGAGGCGTCGAGGTCAATTATAGCCGAATAAAAAGTTGGCATTCGCTCTGATCTAGTCGACAAGAAGGCTACAACCTTACGTTCAGGCGCACACTATCTGCGTCCTTACGGATACACCTCTGGGCAGACCTTAAAACGGCTAGACCGATCTGGAAGAATGCTAAAATGAGGAGTCGAGCTAAGCGAATTTGATATCCACTTCAAGCCAAGAACCACCATCAAAGGGCAGGCCTTGACAGACTTTATCGTCGAGCTTACCTCCGAAGACTCTCCAACCGAGGTACCTTTAGAAAACTTGGTAACTTAACTTCCACTTCTTCAACAGGTCACTGTCCGGCAGCGACTGCCATGGAATAAGTGGGAACGTGAATGGTCCAGGTGGACGGATCGACTACCAAAGCTGGGAGTGGCACATGGATATTCATCCAAACACCAGAGTGCAACATCCTCGAATATGCCATACACATCAACTTCCTAACCACCGTGGCGGAATAAGAGGCCACCATCAACGGCCTCAAGTTAGCTCGGGCGTTGGGTGCACGAATCATCAACTTGTTCACCGACTCCAACCTAGTTGTCCGACAACTTAACGGGGAATATGAGGCCCGAGATGAGACAATGCAGAGCTACCTACGACTCACTCGAGCCGAGCTCGAGCTGTTCGAACAAGCGAGAGTTTTACCCATGCCTCGATCGGAGAATCTCTGAGCAGACGCCTTGTCAAAGCTCGCCTCCTCCTCATTAGCTGAGTTAGGAAGAGCCGAGTACGTGAAGAACCTCCCGCACCCAAGCTTACAAGTGCAGGAGTCATTCAATATCGGTCAAATATCGGATTGGATGAGTCCGATAATCAAGTACATAGAGACCGGAGATAAGCCGACTGATCCCGTCCAAGCCCGAAGATTAGAAAGGCATGTCTTCCGGTTCGTCATGCATGACGGGTCACTCTATAGGAGGTAGTGCGGCAGGTACGACATGCTCCCATACCTCAAATGCCTAAATCCACAGGAGGCCGATTACGTGCTTTAGGAAATCCACGAAGGTTTTTGCAGGAACCATTGTGGGTGAAAAGCACTAGCCCTAAAAGTCTTAAAGCAGGGCTACTATTGGCCAACAATGCACAAGGAGGCAACTAACTACGTCAGGAAATGCCCAACATGCCAGAAATTAGCAAAGATGAACTTGGCACCTACAGCTGAGTTAGTCCTGATCATTAGCCCCGTTCTGTTAGCTAAGTGGGTGCTGGATATTCTTGGACCCTTCACTCCTACAAGCGGCCAACAGAAATTTTTGATCGCGGCGATCGAGTACTTTATTGTTACGTCATTGGGCCGTTTCTTATCAACGACATTGGGTCGGCCCAAGTCAATGTTGCTGGGCCGAAGCTACAAACTCATGAACACACACACACACATACTAGTCATAACCCGTGCCCGCGGGCACGGTTCATTTAAGATTTTTCCCTGCGAAATCTTTGTTTCCAAAAAATTATTTACATAGCCAAAATTTAAAAGAACAAATTAGCGTAAAAATATTTAGCGGCATGTGCGTCTTTGGCATAGAACAACAAATTCGGCGCATGCGCCTTCGACACAGAACGACAAATTCGGCGCGAAATAACAAATTATCGTAGAACAACAAATTCGGCGCGGTGGGGGCACTGGTGCTACAGATCCTTGAAAATCTCCCATGCTTCATATAACGACTCCAGTGGGAGTTGCTTAAAATTGATGATCGTCCCTCTGATCCTCACCGTTTTAGACGGTGGATAGAACTTGTTAACGAAGGTAAGAGCCAACTGTTTCCAAGTTGTGAAAGTGTTTGAAGGGTGCGCCCTCAACCAATAAGAGGCCTTGTCCCTCAGAGTGAACGGAAATAATCTGAGTTTTATTGCATCGCCGCTCACATCTTTGACCTGGAAGGTGTCGCACTTCGTCAAGAAGATGTCTATATGATGGTTGGGGTTCTCATGTGCGTAGCCTTGAAAAGGGTCTTGCTGCATCAGATTAATCAAGCCAGTCTTCAATTCAAAGCTTCCTGTCGTCAACTGCGGCCTCAAGATGGAAGATGTACTATATAGATTTGGCTTTATGTGGTCCCGAATGGACCCAGTACGTGGATGAGTAGTATTGCCGTCTGCCATTGGTTCTATGAAAAATCTGATTCCTCTTTTCAGCTCCGAGTCTTCTCGCTGTCCTTGCAATCTCGGGGTCAAATAATAATTCTTCGTTAGAACCCCCGAGGCGAGTGTTCATGCACAAGTAAAAACTCAGAGAAAAACCGTCAATAGCAAAGGAATAAAAAGAATAAAAATATGAAAAGATAGAAGATGGTAAGAGTTGCTAACAAATTCTTCAGTTAAGAAATAAACCCAAGTAATAATCGTTACCTCCTCGGCAACGACGCCAAAAGCTTGATGCGCCCAGAATTAACCTCAAAACCCACCTAGTTATGACACGAATCACACGGAGGTAAATCCCTGCTAACGGTGCCAATGGCTAGATGCGTTCCTAAATTAATGGCTAGATGCGTTCCTAAATTAACCCCAGAAATTACTGTAAGTGCACGGTGTCAGGCTTTGAAGATAGAAAGATGTCGAACCCACAAGGAGGTGATGTTAATTAACTTGGGAATTTTCCAAATCTCAGATGTGTTCCTAAATTAACCCCAGAAATTACCGCAAGTGCACGGTGTCAGTCTTTGAAGATAGAAAGATGTCGAACCCACAGGGAGGTGATGTTAATTAACTTGGGTATTTTCCAAATCTGAAAACATTGTCAGCAAGTGTACTCAGATTGGTTGTCACAGAATATCTCTTATCAAGATTATCAACAATATAAAAGACTAGGGCAATCGGAGTCACCACTAGGATCGTCGGATGTCGATGCTAAATTAGAATTCTTACGTTGAATTGGCTTTATTAGGGAGAGATTGCCGCATCTAAAATGTAGAACTCATGGCCAACTATGGTTATGTCACTCGTCTAACGTATCCCGCATTTAACTTCACCATCGTAGACGGCCTCACACGCGATCCGTGCATTACGATCGACAACTACTCTCAATCTCTATTCGCACCACTATCGTGGATAGAGCTTCAATGAGTTGGTGGCTCTCATTGACGCTACTATCATAGACATCAATTAGTAATATAGGATGTCGGTAGATCCCGTCAAAGTGCTCGCCACTATCATGGTCACGAACCCCAATTAGATTCATTAACATACTAATTAAGTTCATAGGATATCCGTCCAAAGTGCGTGCCACCATCGTGGTCACGAACCCTATTTGGAATCTCCTACAAACGTGGCTAGATCAATCAAAACAATATAAAAAATCCTAACTTTACATCTAAATCCTAAAATCTTAGGGCTAATCCATTAGCCCTAGAAAAGACTACTCATGGATCATAGAAATAACAAGAGAGAATTCAATAAAGGCTAGAGAGATCAACATGGCAATTGAAGACATTATATAAAGCATATAAAGAGAGAAGATCGTTACCAAAGCGTCGTAGATCAATAAGCACATGCAAAGAATTAAGGGCACATGATTCCAAGCAAAAGAGACTAATAAAAATATGAATTTTGTCTTCCACCAAATAGCGATGGTTAAGAACTCTCTTTTCTAAAACTAAAACTATAGAAAAGTAGTCTCCACAGATAGAGCAAAAATCCTACTTAAATACATAGGATATGGACCCCCAAAAAATCAGAAAATTTGGGCACTTCTAACTAATTTGGCCGCGGCGCCCTACTCGATTGAGTAGCGGCACCGCTCAATCGAGCTGACATGCGGCCCCGCTTTGCTGATTCGTTGGCTCTGGGTTGATCCGGGCTACTCGGTCGAGCTACAGTAAGCCTGAACCCTCTTCAAAACACTATTCTGTTTGGTGGCGACTTGGGTCGAGTGGATAGCCTGCTCGGTCGAGCTACAATGCTTGGAGAATGTATCAGAATAGTCGCTCTGTTTGGATGCAGCTCGGTCGAGCTGGCTGTCTGCTCGGTTGAGTGGGACGTGTCTGTTTTCGCTGTGATTTCTTCGTGTCAGCTCGGTCGAGTGCTGATCGTACTCGATCGAGTAGCCTGGAAAACAAACTCTAGTTGTCCTTAAAGCTCTTAACTCTCGCTCTCTTCTCCTCCTCGTCTCCAATCTTCTTCCTTGCCTTGTCAAACACCTATGGAACCTGGCCAATGATGCCCCGGACGTCTCGGATGTGTCTGTGTCCTATAATAGCTCCGATTCACTCCAAAGTTCCTGAAAATCCATAAATCTATACGAAACTCGAATATAGCGTTAGAAGCGCGATGATAATATATGAAAATATGAACTTTGGATGACGAATATGATATGAAATGATGCAGTAAATGTATGGAAAGTATGGACACATCACCATTTCACAACCTGCTAGTGTTTCTTTCCTGGATTCGTCATGTATCTGCTGACGACTCCAACTGCCTAAGCTAAGTCTGGACGTATACACACAATAGCATACATCAGACTTCCTACAGCATTAGCATAGGGGAGTGTAGACATGTAGCATGCCTTCTCGTCGGTGCTAGATGACAGTCTCGCAGAAATCTAGAAGTGAGCTCCTAGCGGTGTCACCATGATGACAGGCTTCGCCTTCTCTATTCCATAGCGTGTTAGGACTTTCTTTATATTGCCCTCCTGGCTCAACCTCAACCTTCCAGTCTTCCTGTCCCTGTTGATTTCCATGCCAAAAATCTGCTTTGCAGGCCCAGATCCTTCATGTCAAACTCTTCTGCAAGCTTTCCCTTCAACCTATTGATTTCCTTCATGTCCTGTAACGCAATCAGCATATCATCAACGTACAGAAGCAAGTACCCACCATCAAGTGTGCGAACATAAACATACTGGTCCTTTATACTCCGCTCGAAACTAACGCTCATCATGAAGAAGTCAAATCTCTTATACCACTGCATTAGACTTTGCTTTAAACCGTATAAGGATTTCTTCAGCTTGCATACCTTCTGCTCTTGTCCATCCATCACGAAGCCTTCAGGCTAGCGCATGTAGATTTCCACATGAAGCTCTCCATGTAAGAACACCGTCTTAACATCCAGCTACGCCAACTATATGTCCCGAGCTGCTACCAAGGCCAACAATACACGGATGGACGTGTGTCTCACCATAGGTGAGAAGATCTCGTTAAAGTCTTCTCTCTTCCTCTGTACAAATTCTTTGGCCACCAACCGAGCTTTATACCTCACATCGCCGACATCTCCTTCCTTGACCTTCTATTCCCACTTGCGACCAATGGCATTTTTGTCCTTGTGCAATTCTACCAATTCCCAAGTGTCATTCTTGTAAAGGGATTCCATCTCCTCTTCCATCGCCACCGCCATTCTGCAACCGCGCTCGAAGTTTGGGCTTCATCAAAAGTCAATGGCTACTCGTGCTCTATGTTCAGGGCGTATGCCTGCATGTCATCAAATGCAAAACTAGAAGCAGAATAGTTCCACTCACCTAATCTATCTGGTGTGATCTCCGCACCTCTGGCTGACTCTTGACAGGTTCACTCTTGACAGGAACCTCTCCATAAGTCTGAATCTGATCTATCTGTATCTGCTCTCTCTCAACAGTCGGGTCATGGCATGTATCTGCATCTCATGTCTTTATCTCCAGGGTAGGTTGCTTGACCTCAACATCGATTTCCTCAGGCCTATGTCCACCATCTGTATGAGTCATCTCCGGCCTAACCATCGACGACTCATCTAATGTGACATGCCTACTGGTGAATGTCTTCTTGGATACATGATCTAGCAGCCTGTATCACTTCACTCATTGATATCCAAGCAAGAAGGTCTTACCGGCCCTCGAATCTAGCTTGTTCTTCTTCTGCAAAGCATAGGCAGGATATCCAAAAATCATCTAGTATAAGTAATCACCCGTCTTTCCTGTCCATACCTCCTCAGGAATTTTGAAACTGATCGCTGATGATGGTAGTCTATCCACAAGATGCACGGCGATAGTCACAGCTTTACTCCAATATTTCTTAGGAAGTCTAGCAGTAAGCCTCAAGCATATGCACTTCTCTATTAGTGTATGATTTAAACTTTTTGCAACACCATTTGATTGTGGATCCCCAATCGTAGTGTAGTGCCGTAAAATACCACGAGACTTGCAGAATTCTTTGAACACCCTCGAGGTGTACTCACTACCGTTGTCTGATCTTAAAACCTTGACGGCTTTTCCTGTCAGAATTGATCTTTTGATTTCATCAGATAGATCCACCCCTCCAACATGCATATTTACAGACTCCCCTCCATGTTCCTCTTTTCATTTTCCGGTTCGTGATGCAATGCCAAACAACTCTAGAGTTCCCCCTGAACTGTAAGAGGACTGGATTTAACAAGCAGAAGGTAGGATTTTCCGTAAGATTGGAAATCGTCTTTTACTTCTGATAATGATGTAAGCCGAAAGGTTTATAATCAATTTTGCTAAGACACTCTCCCACCACGCCACTTGAGAGGAATTAAAAATCTCGGTTTTCATGAGAAGATTGAAAGCAGTGTTGTGGCATGGTAAACTGGGAGCTTCCAGTATTTGCATCTTTAAAATGTGTAGTCAGTTCCAGTTGGCCTCCTTTTTATATGCCTCCATTTGTTATTCGTCTCTAGTTCGGCCAGAGCTATAGCTATCACCATTGTTTCCATGCCGATATAAGAACTACTTTCTATTTTATATTTTGGGCGTTACATTATTAACTTCTTTATTTAATTAATTTGAGATGGACCTTAAATTTCCCTTACATGCAACATTGGTTTATTTTATTTGTGACATGATAAATTTGTTATTTCTTCAGCTCAGTTTGCAACTTAGCCATCTAAATTTCGGCCCTAATCAGAAATCAGTGGTTACTCCTGGAGCATGGAAGATAAAGAATTCTTCGAAGATCAGACAAGCAGTGAACAAACTGAAATCAGATATTAGTAAAGGTAGCAATGAGGCAATTGGACCTGATACGGTTCTTATAGAGAGAGTGTTAGAAAAAGCCCGGGAATTAGGAGAGATGCTGAGTAATGAGCATAGCCTTTCTGAGAACGATAAGGTAGGCATGAACCTTGGACTTTTGGAGTCAGACCTTCAATCAGCATTATCATCTTTGAAGAAAATGGAGGAAGATCTTAAAGATGCTGAGAGGAAGGTTTTGTTTGAGCAAGACAAACTAGACCTGACAAAGCAGGACTTGGAGCGACGAGAGGGAGAAATATCTGCTGCACTTGCCAAGCAGAAGCGAATGGAGGACGACCTAAATAAGGCGAATCTCAGCATTGCCTCTCACCCCAGACAGATCAAAGATCTGAAGCTTCTGGTCAAAGACCAAAGCAAGAAGGTTGCTATCTCACATCATGCCCTTTCTTTGAAAGAAGACGAACTGTCTAAACGTACAGATGACCTTAGGAAGAAGGATGAGGAGATGGAGGTCATGAATTCAGAGCTCGAGTCAAAGAGACTGCTCTTGGATGAAGCCAGAGAAGTCATCAGAAAGCAAGAAGAAAAACTAATGGAGCTTCAAAGAGGGTTTACAGAGAAAGAACGTGATCGGGACGAGTCTCTTCAACTGATGAGAGCGGAACAAGAGAGGCTAAAAATAAAAAAGGCTGACTTAGAAAAGCAGACTGTGGAGTGGCTATCAGCACGAGAGGAGCTGAAGGCTCTGGCAGAGCAGGCATCTGCGCAAGTAAATGATGTGAAGGGGACTAGTGAAGACTTCAAAAGAGTGAGAGCACTTCTATCTAAACTAAAACTGGAACTGGTCTCAACGCAGAAAGCGCTCGCTGCTTCCCAGAAGAATATGGAGGAACACTCCCTCTTACTTGAGGACAAAGCGGCAGAGCATGATGAACATAAACTTCTAGTGATCTCATACATGAATAGTTTGAAGGATGCTGAATTGGAAATTGAAAGCGAGAGAACAAAGCTGAGAGATGCAGCAGCATGGTTTGATGAATTCAAATCGCAGCTATCGGATGCAAGAATACTGACCTTACATTTAAAGGAGGATGTATACAAAGAGAGAGTAACTTTGGAACAACAAACACGAGAAATAACTTCACTTCGGAAGGAACTCCAACAGAAGGAGCTTGATCACAGTGATGCCCTTAAACGTATCCAAGCAAAAGAATCAGAACTGGCGGAAGCCAGGGTTAGAATTCAGCAGATGGAGTCTGAACAAGCTTCTATGCAACTTGGCGTACAAGAAAAAGAAGCCCGTGTTTTAAAGGCCCAAAAGGCATTGTATGAAGTTCAGGATGACATTGCAGACCTACAAATGTTGCTGAGCAACAGAGAACAGCAGCTAATTCAAGTCACCATGAAACTAAGGGAAAATGATGACCGTGTATTCACTATGCGACATGAGTTGGATGACACAGAGATCAAGCATTCTGCAGCAGCGTCTTTAATGAGCCAACCTGCGGAACTGTCAAACAAGCTTGTTGTTTCAGAGGAGGATGCAGACATTGGCAGAATCCGCACGGATCAGTTGGAAGAAGAAACCTTGTTACCTGATATGACACTGAAGTTGATGGAGACTGAGCTGAAGATGGCGAAAGATTTACTCAGAGAGAAGGAAACGGACTTGCTCGCTGCCCAAAGAACACTGGTCATTAAGGAAGAGGAGAAAGCAAGGGAGACAGAAAGGGAGAAGATGAAGCAAGAGATGTCAGACGATGCCGATGGACTTAAGAAGCGAATTGGGGATGTTAGTTTGGAGGACTTGGCAATGGGGAAGCTCGAACCAGAGGATGCCCGATCGGAAGCTGACGCTGCAACCAGTGCGATGCAGAAAATTCACGACTTCACGCGACAGCTTGTGGAGATAACTCAGGCAATCACGAGATTGGACGAGCAGGGAGCGGGGGCGAGTGCTGAGGTGGCCGAGAAAGAAATAGCACGGCTGCTAGGTTTGACAGAGGAACTTGTGAAGGAGGCCGGTATCACTGTCACTGCCGATACGTTAGCCTGAAATTCATGACAGCTTTTTTGTCACTGATAGCAACTTTCATCAGTTTATGTCCTTCCCTCTTGTCTCAAATTTTGAAGGATGGGTGGATACAAGGGAAGTCTGTTGTGTACAGGAATGGAAGGCTTGCAGAAATGCATTGCTTATACGGCAACTAATTAGTTTGCAATGTAAATCGTCGGCGTATGCATCTCACTGACAAATGACTGTCCAAAGTTGCGAATTAACTGAACGTCCCGGATACAAGTATTTTGTCTCAAAGTATTGTGGGGTGAAGTAGACATCTGAAATTTTTTCTTCCTCTTTCAGTCATTGAGATTGGAAGCACGGTTACTACTTGGAATTGATGATTGCTGAGGCAGAACGGCTCTGCTGCTTCAATTTCTTACCAGGGTGCTTCAAGTCTTTGTGGCACATCCATCGGTTTCATGTACCAACCAAAGAAAGAAAACGGAGTAGGAACGCATTACGTTTAGCATTTGTCTTACAAATTGGATGACCCTTGCTGCACGTTAGGGCATGACGTGATCGACTTAAGCTGCTGTTACACGCTATTTCTACCATGCTGCCGTCACTAATCAAAATTTCATGCATTTTGTCAGCAAATTGAGCATATGGTGTGTCCGATTTCATGTCTAGTTTGAAAAGAGTACCTTAAATCACCGTATTTGCGATTTAGTTTTCCAAATCATATAAATCACTCAAAAAGAGTCCATATAGTAAAAAAGTGTTAAATTTGAAAGGAATATTCCTTCTATCCTAACAGAAAATTTGAAATACCAGTTATACCACTGCCTCTTTTCCTCTCCCTTCTTCCCAACGTCTCAGCATCATCGACTTCTCCCACCTGCAGCCGATCTCGGTAGTTTTTCCGGCATTGTCGAGGCCAAGGACGACTCAGAATTTCTAAACGCGGGCGTCGACACGATTTTGTGGACACGGGCTCAGAATTATCCCACACTCAAATTTAACAAAACAAACCCCAAAACAAAAGAAAAACTTAAAAAAGACCACGCGATGAGCTCGAGCTTTCGTTCCTTCTCACCGCCGAGTTCCGAAAATGCCACAATCTCCCGCCCCCCTCCACCATTTTTTTGTAATGAAACTCCATCGCAAACATCTTCTCCACCCTCCGATCCACGTCGTGGAGGAACACCTCGGTGGGCCCCGCTCCCTTCCAATTCCTCGCCATCGCCGTCGCCGCCGAGAGGATCGCCCCCATCCTCCCTGGAGCCTCATTAAAATACCCCCACGGTGCATTTATCACTATCGCGTCCACACCCCATCTGGAAGATCCGCCAGCGCTAGCCTGCACCTGCGGTTCCCTTTAAACTTTGCGTGCTCTCAACTTTTCTCCGATCGCCAGTTTTTTAACAGATCGTTAGCCTGAATCAGTTGGGCAGGGTAGTAGACCTATGCGCTCGTAGGATTGCAGCATCTTGATTTCCGATCGGGCCGGCTTAGGGGTAATGGATGACGTGGCGTAGTGGAGGATGGAGCCGGTGAGGTCGGCCGTGGATTGGAGCGACGTCGCCGCCGAGGTGTATGAGAAGGTAATGGAGCAGAGTGTTGGGATATTGAAACCCACCCCAGTGGATTTTGATGATGTGCATAAGTGATATGTGTACTATTATGTTTAATTCAAGTATATATGTAACAAAGGATTATTTTATCACCATGAAGATTAAACACACTGTAAAGCCAATTGAAGGACTTAGAAGACGTGATCGAAAGTCTACTTTCGAGCCAAGAAATGAAGCACATGATGGCTCAACCATATGAAGCGTACAAAGACTTAAAATCAAGACAAGATGGCTCAAGTCAAAGATGGAAGAACAAGAGCGAATGATGTGTGTTTAAGTAAGTAGTATACTTATAATGTAAAAGCTAAAAGTATATTTCATACACACACACTTAATTTCTAGAAAAATCATTTTAAAATATACTATATCATATAATACTTTGGTATAATTTTTATAAATTAATTTTCAAGTATTTTAAGTAGAGAAACTAGTGTATCAAGAAATAGCCGATTACCTTAGTCAGATAGCCGACTATTGTTAGTCAGATTTTGCCTACAACTCTTTATCAAAATAATAGCAGACTATTATTGAAAATAACCGTCTATCTGGATATGTTAGCCAGTTATTCCCCAGAATAGCCGACTATCTGGGTCAACACTTGACAGATTTGGCAACTCGATTTGAATTTGTGCTAGCCGTTAACTAGCCATTGGAGAAGACTTATTGAGCTGATTTTATGCCGATTTTGTGCAATTTCTTCTCTATAAATAGCTGAGTTTTTAGAGGATTATACACAACAATTTTATATTATAAGAAAGATCTATTTACTCAAAAGTGCTCAAGCTCTAATTTGTTCATCATATTTTCAAAAGGACCACTGTTTTGAAATTCTCTTGTACACAATTTTCAGTTTTATTTTCTAATTACTTCTAGCCTTTTACAAACTTGATTTGATCTCCAAGCTTATAGCTTTACTTATTGAGATTCAAAATTCAAGTTCCTTTTACTCTTTGTGTTCTTAAAAGTTATATTTTTCAAAGATTAAAACTAGATCATTGATCTCTAAAGCCAAAGTGCATGTTTTAGAGATTAATTTTCAAGATATCTCATTTTGATCAAATTTTGCTAATTCATATCATTTTATTTGATCAAGAGTTTTTCGATTCATTAAGCCACATATACACTTATATACTCTTGGCTTTTGGAAATCTTGGACTCAAATTTATATTTGTTGTAAAGTCTTTAAAGAAGACTTTGTGATTGTAATTCCTGTGTGAAGGGAAAGTGTTGAAAAATCCTAGTTGGTTGTAACTAAGTAAGTGTGTTGGAAATTCCTAGTGAGGGAAACTAGGTGATTGTATTGCAGTTTGCAATGGTGGATTAAATCTCGAGCGAGGTCGGGGACTAGACATACCCAAGGCGAGGAACCAAGATAAATTGTTGTGTTTGTGATGTGCATCTATTTTCTCTCTCATGCATTATATTTCTTGTATCATTTATTTCCGTTGTAACTCATTATTTTCCACATGCATATAATATTGTGTTGATTAAGTACATTTGAGGCAACTCTCATTTGAGACTTAGGCAACTTAATAGAAGGATTTTAACTTAACCGAAAGACAACCCTATGTAGTGACCCTGTGCTATGAGGAATAAACACTAGAGGGGGGGGGGGAATAGTGTTTTATAGAATTATAAGGAATTTACGCCAAATAAAATCCTAATTAACCAACAAATGCGGAATGAAAGAAGTGATCAACAACACAAGGAATAATGCAAAGCAAACATGCAATGTACCCTGGTTCTGTGCCACCCAAGTCTCCCCGACTTGTTCCCGATGCCCTAATCCAGCAACACCCGGATCCCCTCCGGATACTCTAGTAAAACCACTAGAGCTTCCTTTAGCCCACTTGCGAAAACCCCACAAGTGCAATCGACCTACAATCGATATCCGTGTATCACACAACCCGGGAACACGCAAATACCTTAATCCCACAACTAGGGACTAAGTACACTCTCACAAACCGAGAGCAAATTCTTAATCTTGACTCCCACAACTTGGGATCAAGCCAACCCTCTCAACAACCGAGAGTATACAACAATTATGAAGTATAAAGAATGAAATTTAAAGCTCTTACCACAAAATCCTATGCCTTGAGAAATACTTACCAATTTAGGGCAAGAGTGGATTTTGAGGAAGAAGTTAGCACCAAACCCTAGCTCCACCAATATTGACAGCAATATATGGCTAGGGTGAAGTTGGTGACTTTGATTCAAGCTCTTATCTTGAGTAGCTCACAAAGAATGAGAATCTCTCTTGAGGAATTAGGGCTCAAAGAGTAAGGGAAAGATTCTTGTGAGATGAGAGAGCTTAGAAATGGAGTTGAATGGCTCTTCTCTTGGATGTGAAAATCTCTCTAATATCAGCCTTGATTCCTGGTTTGAAGCAACTCAAACTTATATAGAGAAGAGACAAAACGGTCACAAAAATCGTGGCATTAAATGCCCAACGGCTCTATTTCTGAAGCTGCTTAATCGGTCTAAGAAGGATCACTGACCGATTAGTTTTGCAACTAGTCGGTCGGTGAACCTTCTTGGACCGACTAGAAGGTTGACATCAAAGATAGTGAAATCAAGAGATAGAAGAACTAGTCGGTCTAAGAAGAAACATCAACCGACTAGTTTGACAACTAGTCGGTCGGTGAGCCTTCTTAGACCGACTAAGTAGTCAACAGTAACGAAGTCGAATTTCACTAGGAGAACTAGTCGGTCTGAGAAGGATACCCAACCGACTAGTTGGACAACTAGTCGGTCGGTGAACTTTTTTGGACCGACTAATTGGTCAACAAATAGGCTTGAATTAATTAGGATAACTAGTCAGTCTGAGAAGGATTTCCAACCGACTAGATCGTCATCTAGTCGGTTGGTGAACCTTCTAGGACCGACTAAATGATCAACAGTGAATGGGCTGAAACAAGCAATGATGTCTAGTCGGTTCAAGAAGGATTTCCAACCGACTAGATCGTCATCTAGTCGGTTGGTTCTTCTACTTGAACCAACTAAGATGCATATGAAGCCATGAAAAGAAGCGATAAGCTACGGAAAACTTTCTAATGGCTTCTAAGGCAATCCCAGAGATAAGATATGATAGTTATAAAGATTTATAGGCAAGTACTACTCAATGCTTAACATTCTATGAGATGAAGCTAGAAGACAATAAAAATAACATGACGAACCGTCTTCAAAGCTTCAACACGGAGAATCCGAATCCCCTTGACTTCATGAATAACTCCTTGAGCTTCAACGAAGCTCCAGGCACAACGATCACGCGTTCTGAGGAAGTCTTGGGACGTCGCTTGAGATGAACAAAGTACTTTGGCGACGATCTCCATAATTCTTCAAGGTCTTGAGTCTTTTAGTTGAATGACTTGAATATCTCCAACGTCATAGTCTTCGATGCTTTTGACTCATCCATTCCTATCTTCTCTTTGGATTGCCTCTGCATTCATTTGTTGATGCCATTGGCTTGAGGTTTGAGGTAGCCTTTGAGTTCTTCAAGCCAATGCTTCACCTTTGTTGATCTACCAAGTCCTCCACTTAAATCAACACGTGTAGTCACTGTTGATCTTCTTGAATCTAATTGGTGACTTTTTAGCTAACTGCAAACACATGAGTTAATCATAATGATTTGTGTTTGATCATCATCAAAATCAAGGTGGAGAGTCCAATACTCAACATTCTCCCCCTTTTTGATGATGACAAACCAAATATAAACAAAATAAATAATTGTGCATTAAATATACTTACTCCCCCTGCAATGATGCCAATCAAGTTAATATCAATAATCAATAGCATCATTCAGCAGTTAATAGTGTGTGTATCACATGAGGTTGTGTATATATCGCATGAATGACCAAAAATAATATGCGTACACAATGCAAATCATATAGGTGATACACATCATAAACATGAGCATGATTACCAATGTATATATAATGTAATCAATATAAACCAAGGTAATCACCAATGCTCCCCCTGAATCATATACTTGAACGATCATACATAAAGTCTATATGATTCAAGTTATTGTTTAACACTCAACATTTAATAAGCACATCCTTTGTTTATTTCTCTCCCCCTTTAGCATTATCCAAAAGACATGGGGGTATAGAAACAACAAAAGCAAATATAGACCGGAAAATAAAAAAGGTATATCTAATGTAAACTAGATAAGCTACCAATTTAAAACAAGATATCAAAATAAAGATATCAATTACAAGAGCAAATATCCAACAACAACTCAACTACCCTCAATTATCACAAGAAGATAAGCAATAAGTATATGTGATAAAAGATTACAATAGATACTAATTGTAAAGAGTAGTGTGAGCAGTGTTAGAAAAGTGACAATATCATAATTAGCAGTAGCTACTAGCTATAAATATGATAAAGAATACGGATAACAATGCAAAAATCATGACATCACTTGTGAAAGAAAAACAAGTGATCAAATAGTGTCAAGTACACAAACAAACTCAATTATCACAACATTTATAACATTAAGCATAATGTGATAGACTGTCCTTGAGCAAGGGCATGCCATATGACATGAACATGATTAAATACATAATGGTGGAATCAAAATCATCACAATGACATAGATCAACAAATAATATCAATAAACTGAGATCTAAGTCAAACATAAAAAATGCACAAACATGACTATGGAAATTTTTAACCATGTGTACACAGTTATGTTATGAAATAATAACACAAAATAAATTCTAATGGCATGTGATACCAATTGTAGGCATACCAAATCATCTCCAAAAGTATCTTCAGCTCAACTCCACAAAGCATCTCCAAAAGTAAGCATACCAAATCTAAGTGAAGTGTGCGATGTGGACATACACAAATATCTATATCATGCAAAAGTGTTATGCCAAATAGAGATAGTAACATCATAAAACGTATGTCATACACAATTCTAGCACACTAGGAAACTGATTGAAACAATGTTCAAAAGAACCATAGTACTAGCATGCATTCCAGAAGAGATACTCACAGAATGACTCAATGATAAGCATGGAATGCCATGAGCATAAGGAAGATAAGTACTATATCACAAGCTCAAAACTAGCATCAAGCAAAAGCATGTAAAGATGATATCCAATATAATAGGCTCACAAAATATGCAAAGCAGGCAAATAATGTCAAGATCATGACATCACTTGAAGGAAACCAAGTGAACAAATAGGGGCAAGATCTCATCCTAGATCAATTATCACAAAGGATTCAACATGAGACATAATGTGACAAAACATCTTTTGAGCAAAGGCATGAAGATAGTCTATGTTCAAAGTCACAAGGTAGGACATAAACGAATAAAGTTATCATGAACATCGCATGCATGCCAATTGTGCGAATAGAATAAAAAGGCTTGTGTAAGCACAATATAATCGGAGGTAGCATCAAAGAAGTCATAGTGCATCAAGATATATTCATGGAAGAATATCTATGACAGAATATACATATCATCAAACACAATATAAAGCTTATATGATCGTGTATAGCACAAGTTATCTCTAACATCTCATAAAAATAGCATAAAATATGAGCATGAGATGAGAGATGACATAGTGAGAAATATAGCTTGAAGATCACTAATTAATATGAATGGGTGTTATGTCACTTGTGAAAATATCATACATGAAAGATTTAGCTATAGACATGAAAGATCTCTTGAATAAAATTATAGCTAAACATCAGTCATGAAGTAATTAAAATGACAAGTAACATATATTGATCACCCCAAATCATATCAATACGTCTCATAAAGATAATCATACAAATATAAGAAAAGTATGAGATGTGTGGTGATACAATGAACAAATATGCATAAAGATCCTAAATCATTAATCTTATTCATGGCATGAAAAAGATATGAACATCAATAAGCAATTAACCAATTCATTATATGAATGTTATAGCTACCATGGTACATGAGTCGTAATAAGACATATATGAACAAGGTAGTCACATAAACAAATAATCTTCATGAGGGTGTGACAAGAATGAGCTAATGAAGAAGTATGCTATATTGCACAGATCGAATATATTAAAATACCAATTGTAAACATGGTAGTCAAAACCAATATATTAAAATACCAATTGTACAAAACACATACTTACAACCATTTAGCTCTCCCTATATGTGTGCATCTCCAATGCACCATCCTTTCCTTTGAATTGATCCATCATTTGTAAACCAAGGAGTGTGTAGAGTAGGCATCTTGCACAACAATCTGACAATTCAACAATTGGTGGTATCCAAAAACTTTTTTGATCCAATAGGTAAAGGAACAAAATCAAGTAGTCCAATAACCAATCATTTACCAATTGTAAATAACACTCATTAATAGAAATGCATGACATGCATTAATAGGAGTTATTATAATCACGAAAATCATACATATAAGGAATTAACAATTCTCAACCACTAGAAATTAGATACACCTATACTAATAATTCCTATGCATATGATTTAGTCAAGCAACATCATTATGAATACACACATCTAATACAATAGTGTGTGCAAGAAAGATTCCTCGTTCAATATGCATATGTGCACAAAATAAACATTCACGGCACAACACATATTGAAGGAAGGCATGAAAAGTTATACCACAAAGAGTGTGCATAAAAAGCATAAAGTATTAATTTTCAAAACCAAATTTCTCTTTCCCTTTGGCATATCAACAAGATAGGAAGGTGCAAATTGATAATAAATCACCAAGGGTCAGAGAAATCAACTGATCTATATGCATAACATAATATGAAGGAAATGCAATGACATATAAATGAAAATGTCATACTCCCACACATGTCATACAAACTATGCAAACTTGGGAGTAGTGGACGAACTCACATATATATATGGGTACAAAAAGTAATCATACAAGCATGGTACCTAAACAATGAAGTGCAATATGAGTGAGTAAGCAAGGTGGAAATCAAATAAAGACTGAATTTGATTTTTATATATATAGTCGCATGAGAATATGTCATTCCTAATATACGATTCTATATGTGTGTTCATACCATGCCTAGAAACAATCTTAGGAATCCAAAAGATAGTGATTTGGGATTCTTAAGTAGAGGTTGTGTAGTGGCATGAGTAGGAAGTTGGGATGCACGCTTGTGAAGTGGAACATAAATATAAGCGTGTCCCGTGTGTGAAATATGCAAATGAGCATTAATTCTAACATAAAAATTATTAAGCCACATGTTATAAATAATCCTTGAATAAACATATGAGTAAGGATTATGAATACACAATGCACATTAGTCAAGAATTTGACACACGTGAAATACATAGACATGAATGACATACAAGACACACAATATGCAAACATATGATATGCATGAGATAGTCTCAAACACAAAGTGACATCTACATGCATCCAACACACATAGATACCAAATGTAAGAATATACTTACTACATTAAGCTCCCCCTACTTTGGTGCATCACTTAAGCACCAACAATTCCATTTGAATGAAAGTCTTTGCAAATCAAGGAGTTGGTAGGGTTGGTATCCCAAAGTGGATTGAACCTAGAAAACATAATTTTGGTATCCAAAAACCTTTTTGGATCCTATGGGTTAGGCAACAAATTTAACAAACTAAATTCTAATTATTGTAACCCATATCTTAATGTAATCATACACAATACAAATGAAACATGTAATCATGTTACTAGATAAATATATAACCATATACATGCATGTACCAATTGTACCAAAAATTAAATATGTATATTAATCCAAAAGCATGACATGTATCACATGCAACAAAACATAAGTATGAACCAAAGCATGTGTTGCATGAAAAAGTATTATATATTCTACACATGAAAATCCTAAACACAGTGATTTACTAATAATCAAACAATAGAAATCAAATTCAATATGAATTTAAGTTTCTAACAAACATGAGCATCTAAGACCAATATGCAAACAAAAGAGTAAATCAATTCTTAACACAAATGCTTTGGTACACATAAAATGAATATAAACTTATGGTACCAAGCAATGAAGGGTCAGCGGAAACTAACCATTTGGAAACCAAGTCCAAGAGGACCGTGATTTCCCAACATAATCATCATTCAAAATAATATCATGAATATAAGATTGCACATACATATCCTTAGCATGATTACTAGTGTTTTAAGGACCCCAAATAGTGTATGTTTTGGGTATCCTCTTCCTAGTGGTTGCATGCACAAAAGGTTGATCTCTACGTGGTGCATGTGGCCTAGGAACATGAGATCTAGCAAGAGCATGAGGAAATGTGTATGGAACATTATGTTGTGCTAAAGCATGATGATGGGCATATGGTCCATGGTGTGGTGTTGCATACTTACGTGGATGAATATGAGGTGCGTATGCATGAGGATGATCATGAGAATAAGCATGCATATGTGGATGTGATGTGTGATCATAAGCATGTAAAGGTGCATGAGCATGATTACATGCATGAGAGTGTCTCAAATGAGTGTTTGCACGTGCTCGTGGGTGTGGAGCATAAAAACCATCATTTGTAGGAATGTGAGGAGTGGAGGCATACCTACGTGTATTAGTGTACATGAATGCATGACCCTTCCGTGGAGGTCCACCCTTGGTGGGTTTCTTTGCAAAGGAGGGAGGAATATGAGTGGTGGTTTCCTTAGTAGTAGAACTACACAAGTTGTTATAGACACCACTCGTGGATGCACCGGAGGATGGCCTCACAAAATCTATAGTTAATTCACTATAGGAGGTGCGTGCATTGGATGCACTTGCCTTAGAATAACCAAGGCCAACACGATGGTTTGCCGGTAGTTGATTCTTTAGCAAATCATCCAAATTGTCCTTTCCCTTATTGAATCTCTCAACAATGGAGGACATAAGTTCATATTTCTTCAAAATTGAAGAAATAGTGGCATTCAAGGTGGATGCATGTGTGGTGAGCTCGTGCACTTGGGATTTGAGATCCTCATTCTCTATGCCCAAACTAGTGTTTTGAGATTGAAGATTTTCAATCTCAAGATCGTTACTATCCACAATGGAAACACGATCAAGTTGAGATTTGAGGGACTCCACCTCATTTCTCAACATGCCATTTTGAGAAAGCAAACTTGCTTTCTCAATGGCAAGTGTCTCAACAATGGTGTCATTGTTTGAGGTGCTACATGTAGATGTGTTAGTGAGACTAGCAATCTTATCCTTAGCATCACAATATTTATGCGTAAGCTTTTGATATTTATCAATTAATTGTTCAAAAGCAATTCTAAGATCAT
Source organism: Scilla litardierei (assembly GCA_030789695.1). Lineage (NCBI taxonomy): Eukaryota > Viridiplantae > Streptophyta > Magnoliopsida > Asparagales > Asparagaceae > Scilla > Scilla litardierei. The sequence goes on from CM061142.1 coordinate 69,593,249, forward strand.
CCATTGTTACCTCTTCATCGTCGCTATCTCTTCCACTTGAATCACTTGATTCGTCACTAGAGTCACCCTTAGTGGCGTCCTCTCGTCCCATCAAACCCATGAATGAATCCCTTTCATCATTGGAGAAAGAACACTCCGAGGTGGACTCTTCTTGATCCGCTAGCATGTGCCATATTTGATATGCCGTTGTTGCCTTGGACACACACATAAGAATGTCATAAGTTAAAAAATCAAGCAAGATATTCATTACCTCTTCATGTTTCTTCCCCAATTCTTTTTGCTCATTAGTCCACTTATGTACGGAAGTGGTAGGTGCGCGAAAGGGCCTCTCCACAAGCTTCCAATAATTCTCATCGATGGATTGAATATAGGCATTCATCTTCACATACCAAATTTGATAGTTGGGTCCTGTAACGACCGGTCTTTATCGATGATATTATCTGTATTTCTCTAGTATAATTTTTCGTCCGTATCCGTTGATAAGCGTATCCGCTCCCATGCACGTGCCAACTTTTCCCATGTTAATTATCACCATTATTATTTTTGTGGCACTTAGCTAAATTTATTATTATTATTATTATTATTATTATTATTATTTTGGGTTCCTTATGGTATTAATTTCGAATTTCGGATTTAAAATTTTAAAATTTGAATTTCATATCTCCCATTTATAAACCCATTAATAAAATTGATTAGCTAATAAATCCCTACTTAGTCTTAACCTAAACCCTAACTTTTTAAACCTAGGCCGCACCCAGTTTTATCCACGCACACACCCAGGTAGTATTGAGTGAGAGGCCAAGAGGAGTTTATAAAAAAAAGAACTAAACTATACTAACAAGCCCTACCCTAAGTCTAGTTCATGTTGGTTCTTTCACAGCTCATAGCACACATTTTTGTGTGGTAAACTAATATATAAAAATTGAAAACCTGAGGAGACTAAAACCATTTCCACGTGCTACAAACAACCCACAGGCTAACTCAACCTTTCCCTATATAATAAAACCTAGGGGCCTAGGGTTACACTCCTCAACCTAGCAGCCGCCTCCCCCTACTTTTCTCCTCTCATTCACGCAACCAACCCACAGCCTCCTCCATCGCACGGGTTTCTCCACCGCCGAGCTCCTCCCTCCCCATTCACGCAAGCCCCACGTCGGCCTCTTCCTCTTATCCTCCTCCTTCTCCGAGCTCACCCCCCAGCTACACATTCCGCAGCCACCCGCGCAACCAAAGCCGGCCTCCAAGCACCCTAGGCCGAGATCCAAACCCCCTCACAGCCGCCATCTACATCACCTAAACCCGCTGGCCTCCTTCCTCCTTCACTCCACAGCCCGACTGCACCACAACAGCCCTTACTCCTTCTCCTCCTCCTTTCCCCACGCAGCAGTGGCCTGATCCTCCATCCCCACGCAAGCATTAACCTCCAGGAAGCCGATCTACATCTCCACGGCCCCTCCCGCAGCTTCTCACGGCCCAGACACACAGCCGACAGCTCCACGCCCTCAGATCTGACGTCGACAGCCCCCGGAGCTCGCTAACAACCGCTGTCCGCCGGTTACTCGCTGCCGCATCAAGTTCGGAGCGTGGGCGCCGAAGTTTCAGAACCGTATGCGTCGCCACTGCCCGTTGACGTCATCCGATCCCTTGCTACACTCCAGGTCAGTAGATCTACCCCCATAACTCTTAAGCCACACCGTAAAGTAGAAAACTTAATAAAACTAGGTGATTAGACGTCATAGGAGTTTGTTGTAAATCTGTCCTGAACAAGAAACACAATTTCTGATTTTATGTTCAGCCAAAACAGTGAACCAAACCCTCCACGGCGTAGTACACGTCGAGACGATTCCAATGACACCAAGAACGTCGAAAACAGGTGAGTATTTGATTTTATATGAATTTTTGGAGTTTCGGAACTTTTGCGTCACTTTTAATTATGGATGTGTAACTTGAAAACTAGACGTGAAATGACACATGAAAACGATGCCATGATAATCTGGACGAAATTTGGGATCCAACGGTATATCATACGATATATCCACATTTTAAACAATAAGAGAAAGAAATCATTTATGTAGCAAGTTGAACAAACAGGACATATTCGTCATTATTTAAAATTACGGTAACGGTCGTTCGACCCGTTTCCGCTTTGTAGAACTGTCACCAAAATGCAATAATGTTGATAACACCAAACTTCTGCGAATACAGACATGTTTAACAAGTTTTGACATCGTGACTATCGTGCTCCTCGAAGGCGGTATCATGATATCGTGATGTCGTGTGAGTCGACTAGGCCGGCTCGTGTTCCGGTAAACTTTTGGGTGGGGTTAGGGTTGAGCGGCCACTAGGCGTATGAAAGGTACTCTTCTCAAGAGCACCACCGGCACGCTGTGGGTTAGCGTCAATCATGATAAGCCCCCGTGAGAGGAACGACCTTCTCATCACGACCTACAGGCGTGAACCCTAGATTAGAATGCTAACTCCTGACATGAAATTTGCAAAGCTAACTTGGTCATCTTGAAATTGAAATGCTATTGAACTCAGAGAAATCTTAACCCTAATCTTGCAACCGTCTAGAACTGCATGCTAGGATTGCTCGTTTCCGTTTCTATGAATTGTTAAATGTTAAATTGCTGCAGTCACTTTTCTTAAATTATTAATGCTTCTAAAATTCATATATCTGTCATATATTTTGCCTTGGGATGCTAACTTTTCTTGCAGACCCCTAGCTGACATACATTCATGTTTGTGGATGTATGTCAGGTTCAGAGCTTGAGTACCAGGAGGACCAGTACGAGACGCCAGAGTTGGAGAGTCAGGAGTTCGCACCTGACGCAGTGCCTCTTCCAGCAGAGGACTAGTGGACCCCCGACACGTTACTGCTTTCCTAGTTTCCTTTTTCAATCGTTGTCGTTACTTTCGAGTACGTTCCACTTTCTTGTTGCTACTTTTAGCCCAGCCGTGGCTTGTTTAATTTCGTGTACGAACTCTTATCTCAGGATGTGGATTTTTACCTTTATATCTTTGTTGTGTTCTGGTTGTTTTGAGTACGCAAAAGCAAGGACCCTTTTCTGTGCTTTTATCACAGACGCTTATTGAACTCGAGCTTCACCGCTCCAGTTCAAGCGGACCGCGTAACGTTCTCGCTTCCAGTGTCTTTTGGGAAGCGGGGCGTAACGGGTTTTGTTGGTGGCCCATGTAGGTCGTTGCAACTGCGAAAGTCAGAACAATGAGAACACTCTCTTAAGCTGAACATCCGGAGTAATCGTATATACGAGATTAACTTGGGCTTTCCTTCTCTCTTGTAGGATGGCCGGAAGACGCATCACCTGACACGGAGCCGGAACCGGAATCGGACCTGCTGGAGGCGGAGACGATGACATCCGCCAGATGCTGGGAGTTATGAGAGATATGCTGGAGGTTCAGCATCATCTAGTCCAGCAGGGACGCCAGGCTGCGCCAGCTGCGCCAGCCGCACCAGTTGCACCAGCCCCGGGAGCCAAGCAGTTCAGAGAGATGCGCCCGAAGAGTTTTTTCGGACGAGAGGGCCCACTAGCGGTCGAAGAGTGGCATTAGAGCACTGAGGATGATTTGGGCCTTGCCCGAATCCATAAGGATGAATGGGTGGAGCTTGCCAGGAAGCAATTGACAGATAATGCCCACAGCTGGTGGACTGCGGAAGAGGCCAGGCTGACCAAGCCGATTTCATGGGATACCTTCTGCAAGAGGTTTAACGTCCGGTACTTTCCCAAGTCGGCGAAGCGGATGATGGAGAGTCGCTTCATCAACCTGGAGCAGGGTACTATGACTGTTGACGAGTACGAGGCGGAGTTCACTATGCTGAGTCGATATGCTCCTGCCATGGTGAAAGAACCTGAGGACTGTGCACATCGTTTCCTACAGGGCTTGGATCTGGACATCCAGAGTGTGCTGTCTGGGAATACTTTTTCCACTCATGAGGAGGTTCTGGTAGCTGCGAAGAATCAGGGGCACATCGCCAATCTGAAGAAGGCCCGTCAGGCGGGCAAGCGCCCGATGGAGATGCTGAGGAGTGCACCTAGGCCAGGTGTACGTCCAGTCCAGACCACCCAGTTCAAGAGGCCAGCTGGACCTGTTTTCAACCGAGCTGAGCTGACTTGCCATTTCTGTGGCAAGCTTGGCCATGTGAAGAAGGACTGCAGAAGGATGCTGAATCAGTGTTTGGTTTGTGGATCTTCTACCCATGTTGCGAAGGACTGCCCCAAAGGCACTCGACCTATGCCTGCTGGAGCACCTGGACCTGTTCAGCGGACATCGCCTGCACCTGGACCTGCTCAGAGACCAGTGCCTGCACCTGGACAGCGAGGACCACCTCTGGTACCACAGAAGCAAGCCTTTCAGCAGGCCAACCCCCCGGTGCGTCGAGCTTACACTATGACAGCCGTTGAGGCTGAGGCCGTTGACGACGTGATTGCAGGTAACTCCTAAACTAGTCTTTCCTTTTATATATTTTTGTTTGCTTAGTTAGTTTCCTTGTTTGATATAGTTGCATGATCCCTTAGGTGTTATCCTAGTTTCTTCTCACCCAGCCTTAACTCTGTTCGACTCTGGAGCTTCCATGTGCATCCTGTCACGGAAGTTCGTAGTCGAACACTCGATACCCACCTACACACTTCCCAAGTGTTGGAACATCACGACTGGGAATGGTGTAGTGAAGGTTGCCCTTGGTTGTCGACCTTGCTCATTGGTGGTTAGTGGACACGAATTGTATGCTGATTTCTGTTGGAAACAGCATCCTAACCTATGTTTGATGATAACAAACCCTACTGAATTGTTCTAATCTGTTTGTTGAGTGTGTTACAGGTCCCTATAGTCATGATTGCTCAAGTTACACATGCACGTACTCAAGTACGTTGAAATACGGAGCTAAAACTTCATTTGGATTTACACAAGCTGCCCAATCAAGAGAGTATATCTATGAAACTCTACCCTAGAGTTACTCATAGGCTATAAATAGCATGGGAATTTTCTCAGGATTTATGGAGATTGTTTGAAGTCCAAATACGGGGAAATACGAGAAAATACTGAGTATACAAAGAAGAAACTTTTTCTACAAGAGGTGAAATGAGGTGAAAAAATTCTCACATGTCAATATGAAGCAATGGGATTTTTGAGAATTATTTCAGAATTTTTGGGATTTATTTGATGCCCAAATACGCAAGAATACAGTGAAAATACTCAGCAAATACGGCATACGGTACTGTTCCTTTATACGGCTTCAACGCAGCTTCCTACGGCTGACGTGGCTTCATCTGGGGCATTCATTCTTCATCCAACGATCGAACGAAGCGGGCCGATGTGATCACTTTCCAGCCATTCGATCAGCATCCGACGGCCGCCAACCACGCAATCGAGTCGAAGATGGCAGGCGCCGCTGAGTCAGCCACGTGGCGACGTGGCATAATCACCACCGTCAGATCGCCATCCAGCGGTCCAAACTCTACCGACTTCGAGTCAACAAAGGCGGGCGGCTCGTCAGCGGAGGCGGGCGCTGAACGTATCGAATCCGCGTCGACGTGGCGCAATCTCGATCGTCCATCCAAAATCCAACGGCTGCCGACATCGATTTTAATGCGGATGCGGGGCCCGCTGCCTTTAAACCCGCGACGCCGACCGTATCGGATCCACTCGCACAGTAACCAGACCAGTTAACTCAATTCTATAAATACCAATGTACATCTCTTCACATTTTCATCAATAAGTGGAGTTCTAGAGATCCAAATTAAGTTCCGTAAGAAGCGTTGCGACCGTGACTTCATCCCCGACGCAGTGACAGAAAGTTGAGCAGCTAGTTCCTCCTGTGCAGCAAATGAGATCATTTTGAGTGAGGAACTTCTACCGACTACCTCCACGGGGACAACGACTACTTCTTCTACAGACATCCGATCATCATTCCGTAAGAAGCGTTACGAAGCTACTGATGTGCTGAAAGACGACAACCAGAGAGATCTTCACAAATGAGCTTTCTAAACTCTTGATCTTTGTTATTTGTGAAGTTATTAATGTTTTGATCAGCATTTCTGTAATATAATTGCTTCCGTTATTTGGGACTCTGGGAACCAAACTTGTTGGGGCAAGTTGGGTTGGGGAGTGATACTTGTATGTTTCTTTTTGGCTTTGGTGAGCTTGAGTTGGTCTGACAGGTTGGTGTTGGGGCACCAATCTAAGGGAGATTGTAACTTCTTAAAGAAACAATATAAGTGATTGCTCATTGGGGTGGACGTAGGTCATGGGGACCGAACCACGTTAAATTCTGTGTCTTCTGTGAATGCTTTGATTGTCTGATTCCTAAACTGCATGCTGTAAACTAGGCTTAATTTTTATCTTGCGATAATTTGGTCAAAGGCCTATTCACCCCCCCTCTAGGCCTTATTTAGATCCTACAAGTGGTATCAGAGCACCAGGCCTGGCCATTTGAGTCTAGTTCATAATGAATACATATGATTCAGCATTTGCTAAAGGACAGTCTACAGTTAGACCACCCAAATTTAATGGGACTGATTTTGCTTACTGGAAAGCTAGGATGAAAATTTTCCTAGTCTCTTCAGATCTTGAAATTTGGAAAATTGTTGCTAAAGGCTATCACCCACCTATAATCAAAATTGAAGATATTGATGTACCAAAACCAGAAGATAAATGGGATGATAACGATAACAAACTTTATGGTCTGAATGGTAAAGCTATGAATGCAATTATCTGTGCACTTGACAGAACTGAGTTTAACCGTATATCTCATTGTCTTACTGCGCAGGAAATCTGGAACACTCTCGAAGTCACTCACGAAGGAACCTCTCAGGTGAAGGAGTCCAGATTAGCGCTGCTGAGCTCAGAGTACGATGGTTTCCACATGTTACCAGGAGAATCCATCAAGGACATGTACACTCGCTTCACCGACATCGTATACAACTCAAAAGCCTTGGGAAAGTCTTACGACAGCATCGACCTCATTCGGAAAATCCTAAGAGCGCTTCCTAGTTCCTTCTGACCTAAAGTGACGGCCATCCAAGAAGCGAGAGATCTCACTAAGCTGAAGCTGGATGATCTGATTGGGAATCTGTTATCCCATGAGCTGGAACTCAAAACCGTCGAGACAAGAGAGAAAGGTGAGGCTAAACCTTTAAAGACCATCGCTCTCAAAGCCGAAGAAAGTGACAAAGAAGATCTCGACGAAGAACATGCACTGATGGTCAGAGGATTCCGACGCTTCATCAGAACTCATGCCGAAAAATCTGAAATGGCAAAAAGGTTCAATCGTTTTAATAAGTTTAATCCTTTGAATTCCTCGTCTGAATAGAATACTACTAAAAGTGTTCAATGTTTCAACTGTAAGAAATTTGGACATTTCATGAAAAACTGTCCAACAAAGAACGCGTCATCCGAAGCCAAAGGGAAATCATTTGCGGTAACATGGGACGATGACGACGAAGACGAACCACAAGACGAGGTAGCGCAATCATCACTTTGCCTAATTGGTGAAAGCGACACGAACAAGGTAAGAGATGAATTTTCTTTACCAGAATTAATGAACATTTGTGAAAACATGAATTCAGAAATTACTTCTCTTGAATCCTCTATAGAAAATTATAAAGAAATGAATTTCCAACTACAGCAGGAAAATTATAATGTTTTGCAAAATGAAATAAAATTGAAAAATGAAATTGTATCGCTCAAAATTACCATTGAAAAACTCAAAGGAAAATCTAGTATTACTGAAGCTATACCTTGTCAGACTTGTGCTTCATTAAAGCTAGAAATTAAGAATGGTAATGAAAAGATTGTTGGCCTAAATAAAAGAATAGAAACTCTCGCTAAAAATGAAGATAATGTTAGAAAGAGTTTTATAAATAAAATTGTCATGCTTGTAAATGAAAACATCTTTTTGAAATCCAAAGTCTCTGATTTAGAACCGAGTATCAGAAAATTTGGTGTAGGAAGGAAATCACTAGACATCATTCTTGGATACCAGTCAATCAAAAACGATAAACAAGGACTAGGATTTGGAAATGTTTATAATGAAAACATGATAAAGAAAAATCATTACATCAAGAAAAAGAAACGGAACGCCAAATGTTATACCTGTGGTTCTTTTGAGCATTTATATAGAAATTGTCGTTATAAGAACCAAAACATGAAGTTCAAACAAATATGGGTTCCGAAAGGTACTATGACTAACCATTGTGGACCTATTTGGCTACCCAGGTCACACATACCTTGTTCTTCTTATGTGTAGGGACTCAGCGTGGCTAAGGAACAACTGTGTGAGTGGTATTTGGATTCAGGCTGCTCAAGACACATGACAGGGAACAGCGACAAGTTCCTTAGCCTCGTGAAGCAAGAAGGAGGAAGTGTTACATTAGGGGACAACGACAAGTGCAAGGTAATGGGTAAAGGTATTGTTGGCAACAATACTTTTAAAATTTCTGACGTCCTCTGGGTTGAAAATCTCAAACACAACCTCATCTCCATAAGCCAACTCTGTGACAAAGGTATGAAAGTGTTGGATATTGGACTCCCCGGATTTGGTTTTGGATGATGAACAAACATAAATAAAATATGAACTAACACTTTGTGAGCGCAGTTATGGAGATCGTCGCCAAATTCATATGAATTTCAATAACGACGTCTCGAGACTTCTCAAAGCACGTGATCGTATGCCTAAAGCTTCGTTGAAGCTTATGGACCTTTTTAGAAGTCATAAAGATTCGATCGAAGCTATTGAAGACGGTATCGTCAAGTTTATTTTATAGTCTTTAAGCTTCTTTCGTAGAATGTTAAGCCTTGAGTAGGTCTTACGTTTTAATTCTTTATAACGCTCATATCTTAGCTCTAGGATCTTAGTAGAAGTCCATACAATTCTTCCCGAAGCTTCGCGCTTCGATTCGGGACTTCTTGTGCATGTTAGTTGGTTCAAGAAGAAGAACTGACCGACTAGATGGTGATCTAGTCGGTCAGCCAAGCTTCTTGGACCGACTAGTTTCTGTCAGTTAATTCTTAGCTCTTTACTGTTTACAGTTAGTCGGTCTAAGTTGACTCACCGACCGACTAGTTTGTGAACTAGTCGGTCAGTGATGCTTCTGTGACCGACTAGTTGAGCTTTCCCTGAACATGCACATTTTCACTTGAGCTACTGTTTATCATTAGTCGGTCTGTGCTCATTGATCGACCGACTAGTTGATGAACTAGTCGGTCAACTTTCCTTCTTGGACCGACTAGTTTGGTTTACTGTACATGCCAAATTTTTCACCATACTTACTGTTTATAGTTAGTCGGTCTATGTTCATTTGGTGACCGACTAGTTGGTGAATTAGTCGGTCAACATTTGTTCTTGGACCGACTAAGTCTAATTCTTCTCAGACTTCAGTTTTATCTGTTAGTCGGTCCACGTTGAGTAACCGACCGACTAGTTGTGAAACTAGTCGGTCAGCTACTCTTCTTAGACCGACTAGTTCCTTAGTCTGTACTTTGATCTTTTCTCAGTTTACTCATTAGTCGGTTTACGTTCAGTGACCGACCGACTAGTTGATAAACTAGTCGGTCGGTGATTGTTCTTTGACCGACTAGTTGGGATCAGAAAAGAGCCGTTGGAGCCCTAATTGAAACGTTTTTCTCTCTCTCTCTCTCTTCATTCCTATAAATACTTGTTGGGCTGCATTCATTGCTGCCAAGGCTGATATTAATGCAAGTTTAGAGATTCAAGAGAAATCAATCCAAGCTCATTCAAAGCTCATTCCCTCCATTCATTAATCTCTCCTAACTCTTACTTCCAAAGAGAGATTCATTGAGTGTGAAGCCTTCCAAGCCAAGTGCTTGATTCTAGTTCACCAACATCCCCAAAGCTCTCCATCGCTGTTCTACATCTTGGAGCTAGGGTTTGGTGCCACTTCTTCCTCAAAATCATCCTTGCCCTAATTCGTAAGCGATACTCAAGGCATAGGTATTTTGTTCGGTAAGAAGTATCTTTATTTCATTTCATATTTGATTTGTAAGATTCACTCTCGGTTGTGAGAGTGTGGTTGTGATCCCGGGTTGTGGGAGTCACAAATTACATTTTGTATGATTTGACTTGAGGAGGTTTTTCACAAGTATTTCATAGTGGAAATCTTGAGTTAGGGTTTCTAACTCAAGTATCCGGAGGGGATCCGGGTGGTTGGGACGTAGGATCACCGGGAACAAGTCGGGGAGACTTGGGTGGATCCAAACCCAGTAACATCTCTTGTTAGCGTTGTTAATTTTGTGTTGTCATTCAATTTAAGCTTCCGCAAATTGATTTGGTAGTTGTTTGCATTTAATTTGGAATTATACTCCTTATTATTTTAAAGTACTATTCATCCCCCCTCTAGTACTTGTGCAGTAGCTGGTAGGGCATTACAGAAAGTACTTTTTGATGAGAAAATTTGTAAAATTTATGACTCGGTCACAGGTAATACCCTCTTCATAGCCAATAGGAAAAATAATGTTTATACAATAATGATTGAAGAAATGACAATTGATAAATGTTTGATTGGCAGGGAGGAGGAGGCTATATTATGGCACCGGAGACTATCACATGCCAGCATGAAGTTGCTACATAAGCTGGAGAATAAAAACCTGGTCCGAGGCTTGCCACATCAACAGTACGAGAATGGTAAGTTGTGTGTTGCATGCACAAAAGGTAAGCAAACTAGATCCACTTTTACGGGAATTCGGGAAGTTACCACTTCACGAGTCCTAGAATTGATTCATATGGATTTGTTTGGGCCTACCGATGTTGCTAGCCTCAATGGGAAGAGATTTTGTTTTGTTTTGATCGATGATTTTTCTAGATATACATGGGTTTACTTCTTAGCCAAGAAATCGGATTCCTTTGAAAATTTTCAAAATTTTTTTAATCAAGTTTCAAATGAGAAAAATCTTTCAATTATGAAAATTAGAAGTGATCATGGTGGTGAATTTGAAAACTCTGTTTTTGAAAACTTCTGTTTGGAAAAAGGGATCTTACATGAATTTTCTTCTCTTAGAACACCTCAACAAAACGGGGTGGTCGAAAGAAAGAATCGAACTTTAAAAGAGATGGCAAGAAGCATGCTTAATGATTATTCTCTTCCTATGTATTTTTGGGCTGAAGCAGTGAATACAGCCTGCTATGTCTGCAACAGGGTTATGCTTAGACCTTTAATGAACAAAACATCCTATGAACTGTGGCATGGCAAGACTCCTAACATTTCATATTTCAGAGTATTTGGATGCAGGTGTTTCATTTTAAACACAGGATATCAGCTGGGAACATTTGAATCCAAATCAGACGAAGGAGGGTTCGTAGGATATTCATCAAGGAGCAAAGCATACAGGATCTACAATAAACGAACCTTAATAGTTGTTGAGTCAATTAATGTGAAATTTGATGAAGCTGAAATAGATCCTTTAAATTGCAGGGAAACTGAAGCTGGAGATGCAGACAAGGAAACTACAGAGCCTGAAAACATAGCTGAACCATCTGAAGGCCAAAAGGAAGCTGAACCAGAAGTACCACAAGGAAATAGACTGGAAAGAGGAGAGCTCAGGTTCAATCCACATCATCCACCTGAGCTGATCATGGGGACTCCTACGGAAGGTATACACACTCGATCCACTTTCAATAACTTGTGTACCTTATGCATTCATGGTGACTTCATTTCTGAAATTGAACCCAAGAACGTTGAAATCGCTTTAACTGATGAAAGTTGGGTTATGGCCATGCATGATGAGATTAATCAGTTTGATAGAAATAATGTTTGGACATTAGTGCCCCGACCTGATAATTACCCAATTGTTGGCACTAAATGGATTTTCAAAAACAAACTTGATGAATCTGGAAATGTAATCAGAAATAAGGCAAGATTAGTGGCCAAAGGATATAACCAGATTGAGGGAATTGATTGTGATGAAACTTTTGCACCCGTTGCTAGATTAGAAGCCATTAGAATATTGTTGGCTTTTGCAAGTTTTAAAGGTTTTAAATTGAAGCAAATGGATGTGAAAAGTGCATTTTTAAATGGTTATTTGAAAGAAGATGTTTTTGTTGAACAACCCCCTGGTTTTGAAAGTCATAGTTTTCCAAATCACGTTTACAAGTTGCAAAAGGCTTTGTATGGTCTGAAGCAAGCTCCCAGAGCTTGGTACGACCGTCTCAGTTCATATCTTTTGGAAAATAACTTTAAAAAGGGTAGTGCAGACAACACTTTGTTTATCTTGCATGAACAGGATCATTTTCTTATTGTTCAAATTTATGTGGACGATATTATTTACGGTACTACTAATGATCTTTTATGCCAAAAGTTTGAAAAGGTTATGCAGGATCAATTTGAGATGAGTCTGGTCGGAGAGTTGAAATACTTTTTGGGCTTTCAAGTAAGACAAACTGGAGATGGCATATATGTTTCCCAAACCAAGTACATAAAAGAACCGTTGAAGAAATTTGGGATGGCAAATGCAAAGCCAATGCGAACTCCAATGAGTCCGACAACGAAGCTTGAAAAGGATGACAAAGGTATAGATGTGGACCAAAAGCTTTATCGAGGTATGATTGGGTCCTTACTCTATTTAACTGCATCTAGACCAGACATCATGTTTTCTGTCTGTTTGTGTGCACGATTTCAAGCCTGTCCAAAAGAATCACATTTGATAGCCATTAAGAGGATTTTTCGATATCTTATTCACACTCCTACACTTGGACTATGGTATCCCTCTTGTGGTAATCTTAATTTGGTTGGCTATGCTGATGCTGATTATGCTGGTAGCTTGGTTGATAGAAAGAGCACCAGTGGAACTTGCTTTCTTTTGGGACAATCCTTAGTTTCTTGGTCTAGCCGTAAGCAAAATAGTGTTGCGCTATCCACCACTGAGGCAGAGTATATTGCTCTTGGCAGCTGATGTGCCCAGGTACTGTGGATGATGCAAACCTTACTTGACTACGGATTAGAATTACGAAAAGTCCCTCTTCATTGTGATAGCAAGAGTGCCATAGATCTTTCTAACAACCCTATCCATCACTCTCGTACAAAACACATAGACGTAAGACATCATTTTCTTAGAGACCATTTGGAAAAAGAGGATGTATCCATTGAATATATTTCTACTGATTCTCAGTTGGCAGATATCTTTACAAAACCTTTGCCAGAAGATCGCTTTTGTCGTCTACGTCTAGAATTGGGCATTATTGATCATATTTAGAGTGAAAATATTATTTGGTGTGCTTTTATTGTTTTTTGTGTGGTGTGCTACAAAAAGAAAAAAAAATGAAAAAAAAAATAAAATAATAAAAATATAAAAAGAAAGGAAAAGTGAATTGTCTATCTCCTCATTTTGCACTTTTCATCAGAAACAGCTTTAAATGCAAAACATATGTCTTATGGATTTTGAATATTATATTCTTAACAATGCTTGCATTCACAGACTACATGCTTAATTAGGTCATATTCATTAATGAGTAACTAACGTTTTTCATCTTCCAATCACTCTTACACAGATCAAAATTTTTTTGATATGGATTTGAAATATTGAATAAGAAAAGTGGTTGTTGGTGGACTAATTTATGTTTTAATGGGATATGATGTTTCAAGGCATGGGTAAAAAAAAAGCTCTCATCAAAATATACGTGTATAAAAAGAATAGCAAGACGAGTGTCTTCAAAATATATACACAGAGCTTCGTATGAAAAATGGATACGATCCATGTCCTTGATACTACCCTTGGACATCCAACTCATGCTATAAATGTCATTTTTTAGCGTTGGTGTTACGTCCGTCAAGCACTGCCATTTCACATTTAAAAATCCTTCTCGGTCATGTTTGGAATTGGTAACTTGAAATCATATTACATGAGAAGGGGAAACTCAATCTTTGATGTTCATATATTCAGTTGAAAAGTTGGTTATGACCGGCTGTATTCCATATTACCTCTCCATATGTACTAAATATTTGATCATCACACTTGAGCACGGAGATGAATTATGGTAGTTATGACTTAGTGCAATGCTTATTTATTCATTGTGGTCATCGATGTCTTGCCTGTTTGTTTTGCTTTATAATGTTCAATTTTTCATTCCTCATATGCTCTTTCATCCATTTTTTTTGATGAAAACAAAGGGGGAGAGAACTATTAAGATTGAACATGTCAGAGATAGGGGGAGCATGTCAATAGGGGGCGCATATCATTTTGCCCATTCATGCTCATTATTCACGCTTCACACACTCACACACTTAACACATTTTTTTTCACAATAATCTTAATGTCTGGTTTGTTCTCATCAAAAGGGGGAGATTGTTGGAAACAGCATCCAAACCTATGTTTGATGATAACAAACCCTACTGAATTGTTCTAATCTGTTTGTTGAGTGTGTCACAGGTCCCTATAGTCATGATTGCTCAAGTTACACATGCACGTACTCAAGTACGTTGAAATACGGAGCTAAAACTTCATTTGGATTTACACAAGCTTCCCAATCAAGAGAGTATAGCTATGAAACTCTACCCTAGAGTTACTCATAGGCTATAAATAGCATGAGAATTTTCTCAGGATTTATGGAGATTGTTTGAAGTCCAAATACGGGGAAATACGAGAAAATACTGAGTATACAAAGAAGAAACTTTTTCTACAAGAGGTGAAATGAGGTGAAAAAATTCTCACATGTCAATATGAAGCAATGGGATTTTTGAGAATTATTTCAGAATTTTTGGGATTTATTTGATGCCCAAATACGCAAGAATACAGTGAAAATACTCAGCAAATACGGCATACGGTACTGTTCCTTTATACGGCTTCAACGCAGCTTCCTACGGCTGACGTGGCTTCATCTGGGGCATTCATTCTTCATCCAACGATCGAACGAAGCGGGCCGATGTGATCACTTTCCAGCCATTCGATCAGCATCCGACGGCTACCAACCACGCAATCGAGTCGAAGATGGCGGGCGCCGCTGAGTCAGCCACGTGGCGACGTGGCATAATCACCACCGTCGGATCGCCATCCAACGGTCCAAACGCTGCCGACTTCGAGTCAACAAAGGCGGGCGGCTCGTCAGCGGAGGCGGGCGCTGAACGTATCGAATCCGCGTCGACGTGGCGCAATCTCGATCGTCCATCCAAAATCCAACGGCTGCCGACATCGATTTTAATGCGGATGCGGGTCCCGCTGCCTTTAAACCCACGACGCCGACCGTATCGGATCCACTCGCACAGTAACCAGACCCGTTAACTCAATTCTATAAATACCAATGTACATCTCTTCACATTTTCATCAATAAGTGGAGTTCTAGAGATCCAAATTGAGTTCCGTAAGAAGCGTTGCGACCGTGACTTCATCCCCGACGCAGTGACAGAAAGTTGAGCAGCTAGTTCCTCCTATGCAGCAAATGAGATCATTTTGAATGAGGAACTTCTACCGACTACCTCCACGGGGACAGCGACTACTTCTTCTACAGACATCCGATCATCATTCCGTAAGAAGCGTTGCGAAGCTACTGATGTGCTGAAAGACGACAACCAGAGAGATCTTCACAAATGAGCTTTCTAAACTCTTGATCTTTGTTATTTGTGAAGTTATTAATGTTTTGATCAGCATTTCTGTAATATAATTGCTTCCGTTATTTGGGACTCTGGGAACCAAACTTGTTGGGGCAAGTTGGGTTGGTGAGTGATACTTGTATGTTTCTTTTTGGCTTTGGTGAGCTTGAGTTGGTCTGACAGGTTGGTGTTGGGGCACCAATCTAAGGGAGATTGTAACTTCTTAAAGAAACAGTATAAGTGATTGCTCATTGGGGTGGACGTAGGTCATGGGGACCGAACCACGTTAAATTCTGTGTCTTCTGTGAATGCTTTGATTGTCTGATTCCTAAACTGCATGCTGTAAACTAGGCTTAATTTTTATCTTGCGATAATTTGGTCAAAGGCCTATTCACCCCCCCTCTAGGCCTTATTTAGATCCTACAAGTGGTATCAGAGCACCAGGCCTGGCCATTTGAGTCTAGTTCATAATGAATACATATGATTCAGCATTTGCTGAAGGTCAGTCTACAGTTAGACCACCCAAATTTAATGGGACTGATTTTGCTTACTGGAAAGCTAGGATGAAAATTTTCCTAGTCTCTTCAGATCTTGAAATTTGGAAAATTGTTGCTAAAGGCTATCACCCACATACAATCAAAATTGAAGATATTGATGTACCAAAACCAGAAGATAAATGGGATGATAACGATAACAAACTTTATGGTCTGAATGGTAAAGCTATGAATGCAATTATCTGTGCACTTGACAGAACTGAGTTTAACCGTATATCTCATTGTCTTACTGCACAGGAAATCTGGAACACTCTCGAAGTCACTCACGAAGGAACCTCTCAGGTGAAGGAGTCCAGATTAGCGCTGCTGAGCTCAGAGTACGATGGTTTCCACATGCTACCAGGAGAATCCATCAAGGACATGTACACTCGCTTCACCGACATCGTATACAACTCAAAAGCCTTGGGAAAGTCTTACGACAGCATCGACCTCATTCGGAAAATCCTAAGAGCGCTTCCTAGTTCCTTCCGACCTAAAGTGACGGCCATCCAAGAAGCGAGAGATCTCACTAAGCTGAAGCTGGATGATCTGATTGGGAATCTGTTATCCCATGAGCTGGAACTCAAAACCGTCGAGACAAGAGAGAAAGGTGAGGCTAAACCTTTAAAGACCATCGCTCTCAAAGCCGAAGAAAGTGACAAAGAAGATCTCGACGAGGAACAGGCACCGATGGTCAGAGGATTCCGACGCTTCATCAGAACTCCTGCCGGAAAATCTGAAATGGAAAAAAGGTTCAATCGTTTTAATAAGTTTAATCCTTTGAATTCCTCGTCTGAACAGAATACTACTAAAAGTGTTCAATGTTTCAACTGTAAGAAATTTGGACATTTCGTGAAAAACTGTGCAACAAAGAACGCGTCATCCGAAGCCAAAGGGAAATCATTTGCGGTAACATGGGACGAAGACGACGAAGACGAACCACAAGACGAGGTAGCGCAATCATCACTTTGCCTAATAGGTGAAAGCGACACGAACAAGGTAAGAGATGAATTTTCTTTACCAGAATTAATGAACATTTGTGAAAACATGAATTCAGAAATTACTTCTCTTGAATCCTCTATAGAAAATTATAAAGAAATGAATTTCCAACTACAGCAGGAAAATTATAATGTTTTGCAAAATGAAATAAAATTGAAAAATGAAATTGCATCGCTCAAAATTACCATTAAAAACTCAAAGGAAAATCTAGTATTACTGAAGCTATACCTTGTCAGACTTGTGCTTCATTAAAGCTAGAAATTAAGAATGGTAATGAAAAGATTGTTGGCCTAAATAAAAGAATAGAAACTCTCGCTAAAAATGAAGATAATGTTAGAAAGAGTTTTATAAATAAAATTGTCATGCTTGTAAATGAAAACATCTTTTTGAAATCCAAAGTCTCTGATTTAGAACTGAGTATCAGAAAATTTGGTGTAGGAAGGAAATCACTAGACATCATTCTTGGATACCAGTCAATCAAAAACGATAAACAAGGACTAGGATTTGGAAATGTTTATAATGAAAAAATGATAAAGAAAAATCATTACATCAAGAAAAAGAAACGGAACGCCAAATGTTATACCTGTGGTTCTTTTGAGCATTTATATAGAAATTGTCGTTATAAGAACCAAAACATGAAGTTCAAACAAATATGGGTTCCGAAAGGTACTATGACTAACCATTGTGGACCTATTTGGCTACCCAGGTCACACATACCTTGTTCTTCTTATGTGTAGGGACTCAGCGTGGCTAAGGAACAACTGTGTGAGTGGTATTTGGATTCAGGCTGCTCAAGACACATGACAGGGAACAGCGACAAGTTCCTTAGCCTCGTGAAGCAAGAAGGAGGAAGTGTTACATTAGGGGACAACGGCAAGTGCAAGGTAATGGGTAAAGGTATTGTTGGCAACAATACTTTTAAAATTTCTGACGTCCTCTGGGTTGAAAATCTCAAACACAACCTCATCTCCATAAGCCAACTCTGTGACAAAGGTATGAAAGTACTTTTTGATGAGAAAATTTGTAAAATTTATGACTCGGTCACAGGTAATACCCTCTTCATAGCCAATAGGAAAAATAATGTTTATACAATAATGATTGAAGAAATGACAATTGATAAATGTTTGATTGGCAGGGAGGAGGAGGCTATATTATGGCACCGGAGACTATCACATGCCAGCATGAAGTTGCTACATAAGCTGGAGAATAAAAACCTGGTCCGAGGCTTGCCACATCAACAGTACGAGAATGGTAAGTTGTGTGTTGCATGCACAAAAGGTAAGCAAACTAGATCCACTTTTACGGGAATTCGGGAAGTTACCACTTCACGAGTCCTAGAATTGATTCATATGGATTTGTTTGGGCCTACCGATGTTGCTAGCCTCAATGGGAAGAGATTTTGTTTTGTTTTGATCGATGATTTTTCTAGATATACATGAGTTTACTTCTTAGCCAAGAAATCGGATTCCTTTGAAAATTTTCAAAATTTTTTTAATCAAGTTTCAAATGAGAAAAATCTTTCAATTATGAAAATTAGAAGTGATCACGGTGGTGAATTTGAAAACTCTGTTTTTGAAAACTTCTGTTTGGAAAAAGGGATCTTACATGAATTTTCTTCTCCTAGAACACCTCAACAAAACGGGGTGGTCGAAAGAAAGAATCGAACTTTAAAAGAGATGGCAAGAAGCATGCTTAATGATTATTCTCTTCCTATGTATTTTTGGGCTGAAGCAGTGAATACAGCCTGCTATGTCTGCAACAGGGTTATGCTTAGACCTTTAATGAACAAAACATCCTATGAACTGTGGCATGGCAAGACTCCTAACATTTCATATTTCAGAGTATTTGGATGCAGGTGTTTCATTTTAAACACATGATATCAGCTGGGAACATTTGAATCCAAATCAGACGAAGGAGGGTTCGTAGGATATTCATCAAGGAGCAAAGCATACAGGATCTACAATAAACGAACCTTAATAGTTGTTGAGTCAATTAATGTGAAATTTGATGAAGCTGAAATAGATCCTTTAAATTGCAGGGAAACTGAAGCTGGAGATGCAGACAAGGAAACTACAGAGCCTGAAAACATAGCTGAACCATCTGAAGGCCAAAAGGAAGCTGAACCAGAAGTACCACAAGGAAATAGACTGGAAAGAGGAGAGCTCAGGTTCAATCCACATCATCCACCTGAGCTGATCATGGGGACTCCTACGGAAGGTATACACACTCGATCCACTTTCAATAACTTGTGTACCTTATGCATTCATGGTGACTTCATTTCTGAAATTGAACCCAAGAACATTGAAATCGCTTTAACTGATGAAAGTTGGGTTATGGCCATGCATGATGAGATTAATCAGTTTGATAGAAATAATGTTTGGACATTAGTGCCCCGACCTGATAATTACCCAATTGTTGGCACTAAATGGATTTTCAAAAACAAACTTGATGAATCTGGAAATGTAATCAGAAATAAGGCAAGATTAGTGGCCAAAGGATATAACCAGATTGAGGGAATTGATTGTGATGAAAATTTTGCACCCGTTGCTAGATTAGAAGCCATTAGAATATTGCTGGCTTTTGCAAGTTTTAAAGGTTTTAAATTGAAGCAAATGGATGTGAAAAGTGCATTTTTAAATGGTTATTTGAAAGAAGATGTTTTTGTTGAACAACCCCCTGGTTTTGAAAGTCATAGTTTTCCAAATCACGTTTACAAGTTGCAAAAGGCTTTGTATGGTCTGAAGCAAGCTCCCAGAGCTTGGTACGACCGTCTCAGTTCATATCTTTTGGAAAATAACTTTAAAAAGGGTAGTGCAGACAACACTTTGTTTATCTTGCATGAACAGGATCATTTTCTTATTGTTCAAATTTATGTGGACGATATTATTTACGGTACTACTAATGATCTTTTATGCCAAAAGTTTGAAAAGGTTATGCAGGATCAATTTGAGATGAGTCTGGTCGGAGAGTTGAAATACTTTTTGGGCTTTCAAGTAAGACAAACTGGAGATGGCATATATGTTTCCCAAACCAAGTACATAAAAGAACCGTTGAAGAAATTTGGGATGGCAAATGCAAAGCCAATGCGAACTCCAATGAGTCCGACAACGAAGCTTGAAAAGGATGACAAAGGTATAGATGTGGACCAAAAGCTTTATCGAGGTATGATTGGGTCCTTACTCTATTTAACTGCATCTAGACCAGACATCATGTTTTCTGTCTGTTTGTGTGCACGATTTCAAGCCTGTCCAAAAGAATCACATTTGATAGCCATTAAGAGGATTTTTCGATATCTTATTCACACTCCTACACTTGGACTATGGTATCCCTCTTGTGGTAATCTTAATTTGGTTGGCTATGCTGATGCTGATTATGCTGGTAGCTTGGTTGATAGAAAGAGCACCAGTGGAACTTGCTTTCTTTTGGGACAATCCTTAGTTTCTTGGTCTAGCCGTAAGCAAAATAGTGTTGCGCTATCCACCACTGAGGCAGAGTATATTGCTCTTGGCAGCTGATGTGCCCAGGTACTGTGGATGATGCAAACCTTACTTGACTACGGATTAGAATTACGAAAAGTCCCTCTTCATTGTGATAGCAAGAGTGCCATAGATCTTTCTAACAACCCTATCCATCACTCTCGTACAAAACACATAGACGTAAGACATCATTTTCTTAGAGATCATTTGGAAAAAGAGGATGTATCCATTGAATATATTTCTACTGATTCTCAGTTGGCAGATATCTTTACAAAACCTTTGCCAGAAGATCGCTTTTGTCGTCTACGTCTAGAATTGGGCATTATTGATCATATTTAGAGTGAAAATATTATTTGGTGTGCTTTTATTGTTTTTTGTGTGGTGTGCTACAAAAAGAAAAAAAAATGAAAAAAAATAAAATAATAAAAATATAAAAAGAAAGGAAAAGTGAATTGTCTATCTCCTCATTTTGCACTTTTCATCAGAAACAGCTTTAAATGCAAAACATATGTCTTATGGATTTTGAATATTATATTCTTAACAATGCTTGCATTCACAGACTACATGCTTAATTAGGTCATATTCATTAATGAGTAACTAACGTTTTTCATCTTCCAATCACACTTACACAGATCAAAATGTTTTTGATATGGATTTGAAATATTGAATAAGAAAAATGGTTGTTGGTGGACTAATTTATGTTTTAATGGGATATGATGTTTCAAGGCATGGGTAAAAAGAAAAGCTCTCATCAAAATATACGTGTATAAAAAGAATAGCAAGACGAGTGTCTTCAAAATATATACACAGAGCTTCGTATGAAAAATGGATACGATCCATGTCCTTGATACTACCCTTGGACATCCAACTCATGCTATAAATGTCATTTTTTAGCGTTGGTGTTACGTCCGTCAAGCACTGCCATTTCACATTTAAAAATCCTTCTCGGTCATGTTTGGAATTGGTAACTTGAACTCATATTACATGAGAAGGGGAAACTCAATCTTTGATGTTCATATATTCAGTTGAAAAGTTGGTTATGACCGGATGTATTCCTTATTACCTCTCCATATGTACTAAACATTTGATCATCACACTTGAGCACGGAGATGAATTATGGTAGTTATGACTTAGTGCTTATTGCTTATTTATTCAATGTGGTCATCGATGTCTTGCCTGTTTGTTTTGCTTTATAATGTTCAATTTTTCATTCCTCATATGCTCTTTCATCCATTTTTTTGATGAAAACAAAGGGGGAGAGAACTATTAAGATTGAGCATGTCAGAGATAGGGGGAGCATGTCAATAGGGGGAGCATATCATTTTGCCCATTCATGCTCATTATTCATGCTTCACACACTCACACACTTAACACATTTTTTTTTCACAATAATCTTAATGTCTGGTTTGTTCTCATCAAAAGGGGGAGATTGTTGGAAACAGCATCCTAACCTATGTTTGATGATAACAAACCCTACTGAATTGTTCTAATCTGTTTGTTGAGTGTGTCACAGGTCCCTATAGTCATGATTGCTCAAGTTACATATGCACGTACTCAAGTACGTTGAAATACGGAGCTAAAACTTCATTTGGATTTACACAAGCTGCCCAATCAAGAGAGTATAGCTATGAAACTCTACCCTAAAGTTACTCATAGGCTATAAATAGCATGGGAATTTTCTCAGGATTTATGGAGATTGTTTGAAGTCCAAATACGGGGAAATACGAGAAAATACTGAGTATACAAAGAAGAAACCTTTTCTACAAGAGGTGAAATGAGGTGAAAAAATTCTCACATGTCAATATGAAGCAATGGGATTTTTGAGAATTATTTCAGAATTTTTGGGATTTATTTGATGCCCAAATACGCAAGAATACAGTGAAAATACTCAGCAAATACGGCATACGGTACTGTTCCTTTATACGGCTTCAACGCAGCTTCCTACGGCTGACGTGGCTTCATCTGGGGCATTCATTCTTCATCCAACGATCGAAGAAGCGTGCCGATGTGATCACTTTCCAGCCATTCGATCAGCATCCGACGGCCACCAACCACGCAATCGAGTCGAAGATGGCGGGCGCCGCTGAGTCAGCCACGTGGCAACGTGGCATAATCACCACCGTCGGATCGCCATCCAGCGGTCCAAACGCTGCCGACTTCGAGTCAACAAAGGCGGGCGGCTCGTCAGCGGAGGCGGGCGCTGAACGTATCGAATCCGCGTCGACGTGGCGCAATCTCGATCGTCCATCCAAAATCCAACGGCTGCTGACATCGATTTTAATGCGGATGCGGGTCCCACTGCCTTTAAACCCGCGACGCCGACCGTATCGGATCCACTCGCACAGTAACCAGACCCGTTAACTCAATTCAATAAATACCAATGTACATCTCTTCACATTTTCATCAATAAGTGGAGTTCTAGAGATCCAAATTGAGTTCCATAAGAAGCGTTGCGACCGTGACTTCATCCCTGATGTAATGACAGCAAGTTGAGCAGCTAGTTCCTCCTGTGCAGCAAATGAGATCATTTTGAGTGAGGAACTTCTACCGACTACCTCCACGGGGACAGCGACTACTTCTTCTACAGACATCCGATCATCATTCCGTAAGAAGCGTTGCGAAGCTACTGATGTGCTGCAAGACGAAAACCAGAGAGATCTTCACAAATGAGCTTTCTAAACTCTTGATCTTTGTTATTTGTGAAGTTATTAATGTTTTGATCAGCATTTCTGTAATATAATTGCTTCCGTTATTTGGGACTCTGGGAACCAAACTTGTTGGGGCAAGTTGGGTTGGGGAGTGATACTTGTATGTTTCTTTTTGGCTTTGGTGAGCTTGAGTTGGTCTGACAGGTTGGTGTTGGGGCACCAATCTAAGGGAGATTGTAACTTCTTAAAGAAACATTATAAGTGATTGCTCATTGGGGTGGACGTAGGTCATGGGGACCGAACCACGTTAAATTCTGTGTCTTCTGTGAATGCTTTGATTGTCTGATTACATACTGCATGCTGTAAACTAGGCTTAATTTTTATCTTGCGATAATTTGGTCAAAGGCCTATTCACCCCCCCTCTAGGCCTTATTTAGATCCTACAATTTCATCGTCCACGACCTATCCAATTTCGATGCAATTCTCAGCATTGACTGGTTAGGAGCTTTTTATGCCACGATCGACTGTCACAGGAAGAAAGTGGTATTTGAAATTCCTGACCACCCAGTATTTGAGTTCGTCAGCGAAGGACGTTCGCTTGGACCTGTCAAGTTCCGGACCCAGCCGTACATATTAATAGTTGCACCTATGATAGCAGAGCTGGAGAAGCCAGCAGTAGTGCGAGACTTCGAGGATGTCTTCCCTGAGGACATTTCTGGTTTGCCGCCTGATCGAGCGTTGGAGTTCGGCATTGATCTGATGCCAGGAGCTCAACCGATTTCTAAGGCGCCGTATCGTATGGCTCCAGCTGAGCTAGAGGAGCTGAGGAAGCAGTTGGACGAGCTGCTACAGAAAGGTTTTATTCATCCCAGCGTGTCTCCCTGGGGTGCACCCGTCTTGCTGGTGAAGAAGAAAGACGGATCGAGGAGGATGTGTATCGACTATCGGGAGCTGAATCTGATCACTGTGAAGAACAAGTACCCGCTGCCCCGTATTGATGATATCTTCGATCAGCTTGGTGGATCGAAGGCGTTTTCGAAGTTGGATCTTCGGAGCGGATACCATCAGGTCAGAGTCAAGAAGGATGACGTGCCCAAGACAGCTTTCCGGACCAAGTACGGGCATTATGAGTTCGTTGTCATGCCATTCGGTATGACCAACGCTCCTGCCGTGTTCATGAATCTCATGAACCTCATCTTTTACGACTTTCTCGACAAGTTCGTAGTGATCTTTGTAGATGACATCCTGGTGTACTCGATGAGTGAGGAAGAGCATACAGAGCACTTGAGATTAGTATTGGAGACGCTCCGTCATCATCGACTATATGACAAGTATAGAAAATGCGAATTCTGGCTGGACAGAGTTGCATTTCTTGGACATGTAGTATCAGGAGCCGGCATCTCAGTGGATCCGGAGAAGGTCAGAGCAGTCAGTGAATGGCCTACACCACGATCGGCTTCAGACATCAGGAGTTTCCTCGGATTGGCTGGTGATCGGTCCATATTTTACACCTTTTTTCTGCATATTTGCATGCCATTTCGATCACCCATATCACGCTTTTCACGATTATGCGACGATATTGCGTTACTTTTCACTATTTCTTGTTTTTGTCGGATTTCAGGAAATATGGAGCGATCGGGAGCAAAAAGGAGCTTAAGGGACTTGCACCCACTCCGGAGCGTCACCCAAGGCTTTTTTGAGGGCTATTCGACGATGGGAGACGGGTGGAAGAAGAAGGAACGCCGTAGGAGCGACGAGGAGGAGAAACGGAGAAGATTGGGCATTTTCAGCATGCCACTCGGCCGAGTGAAGGAGTCACTCGGCCGAGCAAAGAAGCCCGCTCGGCCGGCCAGATCGGACACGCAGCAGATTGAGTATCAGTGTGCACTCGGCCGAGCATCGCCATCCCACTCGGCTGAGCATGGAGACACCACTCGCCCGAGTGGCATCACGACGACGGCAAGCAAAAATCCCAGACTTACTGGAATCCGTCAGGCGATTGAGGGTTCCGACTCGGCCGATTACCGAATGCCCCTCGGCCGAGTGAGTAAAGCCACTCGGCCGAGTCACCTCTGAAGACAGGCTCCCAAGACCCCTGACTTACTGGAATTTTACAGGGTCTATCACTCAGCCGAGTAGAGAAGCCCACTCGACCGAGTAGAGAAGTCAACTCGGCCGAGTGATGCCGAGGACATGCAGCGCCCAGATTTTCAGACAGCCTCCCACTCTTTTGAAATTTTCTATCATTCCAGCAATCAAAGTATTTTTCTCATATTTTTTATGGATAGTAGACTTCATGACGATTCCAACGCCGCCAAGAACGTGCAAATCGGAGGTCAGATGAAATCTGGAGAATTTCTGCAAGTTGATGCTGCAGTGCTGGAATTTCCACTCGGCCGAGTCACATTTTCCACTCGGCCGAGTGCGGCCTGGGCCCAGATTTTAAGTTGCGGTTTGGGCTGTTTTTGGGCACGAATTTGAGGGGTTTTCTAGGGTTTCTTGCTAGGGTTTTGGGGGGGTATTTAAGGGGTTTGTAGCCACCATTAGAGAAGATCCCCATTATGGTTTCTTAGCCCCCATATGTTTTTCTTAGGATTATTTTAGAGGTTAGGCCATGCCCTAGGCCCCCTCTTGGATCTAAAAGCTTGTATTTTGGATTGAAGATCTTCATCAAGCTAAGTATTTTTTTCTTTTTATTTGAATCTTTGTTTTTCTATCTTTTTGTATGCAAGCAATGATTTCTATTGATTCTCATATCCTTATTGCTATGCTAGAGTAGATTTGTTGTTCTAGGGTTTGGGGATGAACCCTATGGATCTAATTTCATATTTGTGATGAATGAATTTCTAAATTGCTAGAATTGCTAGGAGGTTAGTTTGTGATTGATTTACTACGGATAGCTAGGGATTTCCATCGATTTGGGATTTGCAAGAGATTGGATTCTAATCGATGGGAAGGCCTAGATATTCGATTTAGATTTACAATTGGATTTCTCTAGACTTGGTTTGCAAGAGATTGGACCAAAGCTAGGATTTTTAATTGTAAATCTATACCCATATTTGTTTGCAAGAGATTGGACGAATACGAACTATCACAACCTAGATCGTAACTCGAGTTTGCACGAGAGTGTGCTCGAGGAGCGATTGGACGATGATGTCAATCTTCATGCTAGCGACTTACGTTAGGGTTTGTAAGAGATTGGGCCCTAATCTAGGTTGCTATAGACCGGCAATAGCGCGAGAGCGTGAGCTTGGTTCTCTATTCAGTTACGACTAGTTCACCTCAACACAAGTCTAGTAATATTGAGATTCACTATTTACGATGATGTATGACGATCCGTAGTGGGAATTCCCTAGCCCTAGACATCTTTATTTGATTTTATATCCCCATACTTTGCCCGACGATTGTGACAGGATCGCCGCAAGGCAAATTCCCACTTTTATTGTATTGTATCTGAATCGATATTTTATCCGACTTCTTTATCTCCGACACTGACATCCACCACCATTTCCATTATATCACACCATCGCCATCTCCACCAATAAAACATTCGTAGTCAAACCAACCTAGGATAGATTGGAGCTCAACACCACCTCCTCGTGTTCGATACCCGCTCGCCACTTTGCCGTGCGCTTGCGGTAAAACTACAATCGTTCTCCGGGTGTGTATCCGGGGCCGACCAAGTCTTTGACTAGGTTGTGCTCTTGGGTTGCATTTTGGCGCGATCAAGTTTTTGACGCCGTTGCCGGGGAGGTGTTTCCCGTTGGTGCCAATTTGTCACAATTAGGTTGATTAGACTACATTAAAAAAATCAAAAAAAAAAACATTGAGAGAGATTTTTTTTCCCACCACCTGTTATTATTATCTTTATCTCTCCTTGTACCACTGACGTCTTTTCCAGGTTGTTTACTTTGATTGATCAGGTACAGTTGTTGCAGCGATGGGGCTTCCAAAGAAAATGCGAGCGGGCTCTATACAATCCTACATATATCTCGCTGCATTCTATCAGGCTGATGGAGAATCCTTCGGGGAAGCCTTGTCTAGGTTTGAAGGAATGTTAGAAATGTTCCAGACGGAGTCAGACTATGAGTGGAATGACTCCACGCTATTTGATATCTTCACTAGAAGGCTAAAGGGACCCTCGCGTGAGTTTTTGAAGAGGATGCAAGTGGGAAAGTTCAGTGATCTACAGTTGGTAGCAGCCTTGGAGCAAATGATAGATGATGCTCGATCTACCGGTTCACTAACCGTTACGGTAAATAAACCATACGACGAAGTATTCATCGATTTTGTTATGGCTAATGTCTCTAGCGCAGGTACTATCATAGATGGAGTGTATGCTTCACTTGAAGGTGATCATATCCACCTTTACACCATCAACACTCCACAAATAGAGACATCTGAGTTGTCAAAGAAGGACACGTACACGGACATATTGAGAAGCATTGTCGACATAGTTCGAAATTCCGGTCCATTGACAATAACGGCAGGTGATCCTTTTGAGCTTGAATTTCAAAACTTTATTACTCATTGTATCTCTTCCACAGGCACAATTGATGATGGAGTCTACGCTCTAATTGAGGGGCACAAGACCCACTTTTATACCGCGGTCAAGATACATGAGCCCATAGAGCCACCTGCACCTACTATTGAGGAGGCCAAGCCATACAATCGGGTGCCTCGAGCTCCAGGACAGAAACAAAGAAGGAGGCATGAAAAGGAGATGATGACGTTTACATTGCCTTCTATACCTGAGGAGCCTGAGGAGGATGTCCACGTTCAGCTTGGGGGAGAGTCAGCTTGTGCCATCGTCGCTCCCCCTTCCCACCCACATGAGCCAGAGCTTGCTTTTGAGGAGGCCTTACATGCGGAGCCAGAGCTTTTCACCGAGGAGGCCGTGCATTGGGACGATGACACAGCCATTCATGAGGATCCCAAGCATTGCCCTCCTCCTTTCGAGCTACCGCAGCCACCTCTACTTTCTACAGAGGCTGAGCATCCCTCAGAGGCCCACCCTTCCACTGACGCCGATGACAATCCCACAGAGCTTATGGCTCCCCTTCAGGGAGATCTCTTTACTCCCTCGCCCTTTATATTTGACTCCCCTCTCGTGTATGATGCTTGATATGATTCATATTTTGACGACTCATTGCACCTTTTGCAGGATTCATGTATATATGATCAAGAGGTACGATCGGACGTATACGAGGAGGAGAGCGAGGAATTAGCACCCATGGATGCTATTGATTATGATCAGGAGGTGCGATGGGATAAGTCTGACGATGATGAGGAGTTGCTTGATGAAACCCACGCTTATATGCCGAAGCTACCTGAACAACCTGAGGCGAATAACGAGGAGTTGATCGACGTGGTATACGAGAGTAGAGATTTATTTCCAGGGAAGTGTTGTCAACCATTTTTAATTTTAAATACTTATGTTGATGACCTCTTTGGAATACATTTATTTTGGGGAGGAATTATCCACATCAGATTGATGCGGCTTATCTCTTGCAGGGTACAGGTGGAGTCCTTGGAGAGATGCTGGAAGCCGCATTGCTGGAATCTGATGGAGTCCGTGGACATACACGTCTAGCGGAGCCACAGAAGGAGCAGTTGGAGCAGTTGCCTGCACCGGCAAAGATACTAGATCCGCCTTTTGCTATAGGTGATATCAATCCAGTAGTGTAGAAATTTTTATGCTTTCAATAAACCCGAATTCTCTCGACAGCGAGAGGACCGTATAGATTTGTTTGAATAAATATCACCTCATATGACGGCCACAATAATCTTTTACACCCCAAACCCATTATATATATATTAATTGCCCACTTTGTATTTTGATGTGTCACATCCTTTTTGCTCACCACCCACCGAGCATTTCTTTCAAGTGAAACCTTACTTTCTTATTTGTTTGACTTGATATCGCTTAGTGAAGCCGTGATATTTTTGATCAAGTCATTTGAATAAGATTGTTTGGTATAAGCTTGGGGGAAGACGCTCTCATGCATCATTGTATGTGCATGTAGTTGCATTAGGATTTCATGTCATTCATTTCATCATTTTTCATTCACCTCCCTCATATTTATCGTTGTTCCTCATATTTTTCCTTTTATGATCACATTGAGGACAATGTGAAGTTTAAGCTTGGGGGAGTGCATTTCCATGCCATTTAGATGCATTAGTTGCATTTTTACTTTATTTTAGGGTTTTTTAAATTTTTCAAAATTTTGCATCATCTTTTTTCAATTTTCCATCTTATTTTCCTTTTATGTGTGTTCATGCATCATATTGTGTGCTTGTTTTTCTTTTCTTTCCTCTCTTTTATCTTTTCTTATTTCTTTATTTTCCTTTCTCTTCTTTTGCTAGATGCGTTCCTTATGATGATATCTCTTATTGCTTTAGCAATCATCACGATGCTTATTATTCCTTGCCATGCTATTTAGAGTATTCCATAATCTTGCTATTCACATATGCTTGCAAATCTATTTCTTTTGATGATTCCTCTACATGAATGCATGATATTAATTGAAGCTGAATGTATTGATTAGTGTTTGGTATGCTTTTGTTGGAAATGCACCAAGATTCACGCATTATTAGTATATCTGAAGCATCAATTTTATTGTCTTATTCACCTTCTGTTGCATGCTTGATATGAAAGTACTCTTTACCGCTTGACTTCACTGTTTATTGAAATGATTGAGAATATCCATGCTTACATATGAGTTTTAGTTGATGTATTATCTTATTAAACCGTCCGTGCACATCTTAGAGTGAACCGAGTGTTATATTACTTCCTTCTCCACATATATCTTTTTATTCTCTACATGTCATTTGAGTTCACCTCCTAAAGTTATTTATATCGCATATATTTCCCAAAAATCTCTACAAAAGAAAAAGTTAGCTCCAAAAGTCCAAAAAGCCAAAAAGGAGCCAAAAGCCAAAAATACAAATCATATAGCTCCTACAAAAATCCAAAAAGAAAAGTGAGAAACAAAAAAGTTCAAAAAAGAAAAAAAAAGAAGAAATTTTTTTTTTTCTCTATCTCATTATTGGAGCCACAAAATACTTGGGAAAACCAAGGCAAAAATCCCATTTTTCACTATCATATTCCTTTAGATGCGATGCCTCAAGCTAAGCTTGGGGGGTGAACTCATTTGACCATATGAGTGAGTGCGACATTAGAGTGGAGAGGTGCACAAATGGGGAAGTTTGATAATGCTGAAACTTAGCACAATATATTAGATATGGAGATTTTTCATGATTTGAAACAAATATGTGAATGCCATGACTCTTATTCTATTCTCCATTGCATGCTTGG
This sequence comes from Scilla litardierei, assembly GCA_030789695.1. Classification (NCBI taxonomy): domain Eukaryota; kingdom Viridiplantae; phylum Streptophyta; class Magnoliopsida; order Asparagales; family Asparagaceae; genus Scilla; species Scilla litardierei. The sequence continues at coordinate 69,623,777 of CM061142.1, forward strand.
TGTGTATCATATATGCTTCATTTATAACTTTTGATTGAAAAGTGCATCGCCAACATTTGTATATTGAATCCTATGAAATGCGTGACGTGGATATGAATTGATTGTATGAATTTAGAGAATCCCTTTTGTTGTTCTTAAAAGCTTGCAAGTACCATGTTTATGTAAGATATGAAATCCTTATAGCATGTGATTTGTATTTTCCAAGTTATCGTGATGTGTAGCTTATGGCTTGAGATCTGAGAGAAGAATCTAGCGACCCCTTCCACTTCGTATTCTTTTATTTTATTTCCCTTATTTTTCATCTCCTGAGTTCGTCTTTTTACTTATCTTCCTCGAGGACGAGTAAGAGGTAAGCTTGGGGGATTTTGATCGGTCCATATTTTACACCTTTTTTCTGCATATTTGCATGCCATTTCGATCACCCATATCACGCTTTTCACGAATATGCGACGATATTGCGTTACTTTTCACTATTTCTTGTTTTTGTCGGATTTCAGGAAATATGGAGCGATCGGGAGCAAAAAGGAGCTTAAGGGACTTGCACCCACTCCGGAGCGTCACCCAAGGCTTTTTTGAGGGCTATTCGACGATGGGAGACGGGTGGAAGAAGAAGGAACGCCGTAGGAGCGACGAGGAGGAGAAACGGAGAAGATTGGGCATTTTCAGCATGCCACTCGGCCGAGTGAAGGAGTCACTCGGCCGAGCAAAGAAGCCCGCTCGGCCGGCCAGATCGGACACGCAGCAGATTGAGTATCAGTGTGCACTCGGTCGAGCATCGCCATCCCACTCGGTCGAGCATGGAGACACCACTCGCCCGAGTGGCATCACGACGACGACAAGCAAAAATCCCAGACTTACTGGAATCCGTCAGGCGATTGAGGGTTCCGACTCGGCCGATTACCGAATGCCCCTCGGCCGAGTGAGTAAAGCCACTCGGCCGAGTCACCTCCAAAGACAGGCCTCCAAGACCCCTGACTTACTGGAATTTTACAGGGTCTATCACTCGGCCGAGTAGAGAAGCCCACTCGACCGAGTAGAGAAGTCAACTCGGCCGAGTGATGCCGAGGACATGCAGCGCCCAGATTTTCAGACAGCCTCCCACTCTTTTGAAATCTGCTATCATTCCAGCAATCAAAGTATGTTTCTCATATTTTTTATGGATAGTAGACTTCATGACGATTCCAACGCCGCCAAGAACGCGCAAATCGGAGGTCGGATGAAATCTGGAGAATTTCTGCAAGATGATGCTGCAGTGCTGGAATTTCCACTCGGCCGAGTCACATTTTCCACTCGGCCGAGTGCGGCCTGGGCCCAGATTTTAAGTTGCGGTTTGGGCTGTTTTTGGGCACGAATTTGAGGGGTTTTCTAGGGTTTCTTGCTAGGGTTTTGGGGGAGTATTTAAGGGGTTTGTAGCCACCATTAGAGAAGATCCCCATTATGGTTTCTTAGCCCCCATATGTTTTTCTTAGGATTATTTTAGAGGTTAGGCCATGCCCTAGGCCCCCTCTTGGATCTAAAAGCTTGTATTTTGGATTGAAGATCTTCATCAAGCTAAGTATTTTCTTCTTTTTATTTGAATCTTTGTTTTTCTATCTTTTTGTATGCAAGCAATGATTTCTATTGATTATCATATCCTTATTGCTATGCTAGAGTAGATTTGTTGTTCTAGGGTTTGGGGATGAACCCTATGGATCTAATTTCATATTTGTGATGAATGAATTTCTAAATTGCTAGAATTGCTAGGAGGTTAGGTTGTGATTGATTTACTACGGATAGCTAGGGATTTCCATCGATTTGGGATTTGCAAGAGATTGGATTCTAATCGATGGGAAGGCCTAGATATTCGATTTAGATTTACAATTGGATTTCTCTAGACTTGGTTTTCAAGAGATTGGACCAAAGCTAGGATTTTTAATTGTAAATCTATACCCATATTCGTTTGCAAGAGATTGGACGAATACGAACTATCACAACCTAGATCGTAACTCGAGTTTGCACGAGAGTGGGCTCGAGGAGCGATTGGACGATGATGTCAATCTTCATGCTAGCGACTTACGTTAGGGTTTGCAAGAGATTGGGCCCTAATCTAGGTTGCTATAGACCGGCAATAGCACGAGAGCGTGAGTTTGGTTCTCTATTCAGTTACGACTAGTTCACCTCAACACAAGTCTAGTAATATTGAGATTCACTATTTACGATGATGTATGACGATCCGTAGTGGGAATTCCCTAGCCCTAGACATCTTTATTTGATTTTATATCCCCATACTTTGCCCGACGATTGTGACAGGATCGCCGCAAGGCAAATTCCCACTTTTATTGTATTGTATCTGAATCGATATTTTATCCGACTTCTTTATCTCCGACACCGACATCCACCACCATTTTCATTATATCACACCATCGCCATCTCCACCAATAAAACATTCGTAGTCAAACCAACCTAGGATAGATTGGAGCTCAACACCACCTCCTCGTGTTCGATACCCGCTCGCCACTTTGCCGTGCGCTTGCGGTAAAACTACAATCGTTCTCCGGGTGTGTATCCGGGGCCGACCAAGTCTTTGACTAGGTTGTGCTCTTGGGTTGCATTTTGGCGCGATCAGCTGGCTACTACCGCGGATTTATCAAGGACTTCTCGAGGATAGCTGAGCCGATGACGAGATTGACGCGGAAGGATGTCAAGTTCAGTTGGTCAGAATCTTGCGAGCAAGCTTTTTCCACTTTGAAGGAGAGACTGACGACTGCACCGGTCTTGGCTATTCCAGACAGAAGCGGAGGCTTTGAGATTTACTGCGATGCATCAGGGAATGGACTTGGTTGTGTTCTACACCAGCACAACCATGTAGTCGCTTATGCTTCGTGACAGTTGAAAGTCCACGTGAAGAACTATCCGACCCATGATTTGGAACTCGCCGCTGTCATATTTGCGCTGAAGATCTGGCGTCATTTCTTACTGAGTGAGAAAGTGAAGATATTCACTGATCACAAAAGTTTGAAATACATATTTACTCAGAAGGAACTAAATATGAGACAACGCAGATGGTTGGAGTTGATGGCAGATTATGACATCGACCTTCAGTATCACCCAGGGAAGGTGAATGTCGTGCCGGACGCTTTGAGCCGACTGCTAGAGGTGATGATTCTCACAGCTCAGTGGAGATTATAGCAGGATCTGCGAGAGATGGATGTTGAAGCTGTTCTCCCGGGAGTCACTTCGTCATTGATGAACATGCAGATCCAGTCGACGATTGTTGATCGAATCAAGAGTGCTCAAGCTGGTGATACTAAGTTGATGAAGATTAGAGAACAGGTCGAAGCCGGACTCCGGACAGATTTTCTGATTCATGAGGATGGATCTTTGAGGTATGGCAGTAGGATCTGCGTGCCTGCAGAAGATATCAGAGAAGAATTGATGAATGAGGCTCATAGTTCGCCTTATTCCATTCATCCCGGAGGTACGAAGATGTACAAGGATCTTCGTCAGAATTTCTGGTGGCCTGGGATGAAGAGAGGTGTGGCACGGAGTGTTGCCAAATGCCTGGTGTGTCAGCAGGTGAAGGCTGAGCATCATCGCACCGCCGGACTGCTACAACCCCTGCCTATCCCGGAGTGGAAATGGCAGCACATCACGATGGACTTTGGACTGGCTTACCTCGGAGCACCAAACAGAACGACGTAATCTGGGTCATAGTCGATCGACTGACCAAGTCTGCGCACTTCATACCGTTTCGAGTATGACAATCCACGGAAATACTGACGAGGAAATATATGGAGGTAATGATCCAACTCATCCTTCGTATTTCTTTCTAGTACGAGTAGTGACGTGAAATATGTTGTGTAGGAGATCGTGCGCTTGCATGGAGTCCCTGTGAGCATCGTGTCCGATCGTGATACGAGGTTCACATCTCAGTTCTGGAAGAGTCTGCAGACCAATCTTGGTACCAGTCTGAAGTTCAGCACTGCGTATCACCCGCAGACGGATGGCCAGTCAGAGCGGACCATTCAGATTCTGGAGGACATGCTGAGAGCTTGCATGCTAGATTTCAAGGGTTTGTGGGAGGATCATCTACACCTGGTGGAGTTCTCCTACAACAACAGTTATCAGGCGAGCATTGGCATGGCGCCATTCGCTGCTCTCTACGGGAGGAAGTGTCGTTCGCCACTGAGCTGGGACGACGTTGGAGATAGAGAGTTATTGGGACCGGAGTTGATTGTCGAAGCTGTGGACGTTGTTCGAGATATCAAGGATAAGCTTCAGATTGCTCAGGACCGTTATAAGCATTGGGCTGATGCTAAATGGCATCCTCTAGAGTTTCAGCCGGGAGACCACATCTTCTTGAAGATTTACCCGAATCGTGGAGTGATTCGCTTTGGGAAACGTGGCAAGCTCAGCCCGAGGTACATTGAACCCTTCGATGTTCTGGAGAGAGTTGGCGAGGTAGCTTACCGCTTAGCCTTGCCACCATCTTTGGAGGGTGTTCACGATGTCTTCCATGTGTCTCAGCTTCGTCGGTACATCAGCGATCCATCTCACGATGTTGACTACTCAGAGATCACCGTCCGTCCAGATCTGACATATGACCAGCAGCCAGTGCAGATTCTTGACAGACGTCAGAAGACACTCCGAAACAAGACTGTCGATCTTGTTAGAGTGATGTGGTGACACGGCTCGCCAGGAGAATCCACTTGGGAGAGAGAAGATGAAATGAGAGAGCGCTACCCACTTCTGTTCCCTGATCAGTGATTGTTTGGAATTCCGAGGGCGGAATTTTCTTTAAGATGGGTAGGGTGTAACGACCGGTCTTTATCGATGATATTATCTGTATTTCTCTAGTATAATTTTTCGTCCGTATCCGTTGATAAGCGTATCCGCGCCCGTGCACGTGCCAACTTTTCCCATGTTAATTATCACCATTATTATTTTTGTGGCACTTAGCTAAATTTATTATTATTATTATTATTATTATTATTATTATTTTGGGTTCCTTATGGTATTAATTTCGAATTTCGGATTTAAAATTTTAAAATTTGAATTTCATATCTCCCATTTATAAACCCATTAATAAAATTGATTAGCTAATAAATCCCTAATTAGTCTTAACCTAAACCCTAACTTTTTAAACCTAGGCCGCACCCAGTTTTATCCACGCACACACCCAGGTAGTATTGAGTAAGAGGCCAAGAGAAGTTTATAAAAAAAGAACTAAACTATACTAACAAGCCATACCCTAAGTCTAGTTCACGTTGGTTCTTTCACACCTCACAGCACACATTTTTGTGTGGTAAACTAATATATAAAAATTGAAAACCTGAGGAGACTAAAACCATTTCCACGTGCTATAAACAACCCACAGGCTAACTCAACCTTTCCCTATATAATAAAACCTAGGGGCCTAGGGTTACACTCCTCAACCTAGCAGCCGCCTCCCCCTACTTTTCTCCTCTCATTCACGCAACCAACCCGCAGCCTCCTCCATTGCACGGGTTTCTCCACCGTCGAGCTCCTCCATCCCCATTCACGCAAGCCCCACGTCGGCCACTTCCTTTTCTCCTCCTCCTTCTCCGAGCTCACCCCCCAGCTACACATTCCGGAGCCACCCACGCAACCAAAGCCGGCCTCCAAGCACCCTAGGCCGAGATCCAAACCCCCTCATAGCCGCCATCTACATCACCTAAACCCGTCGGCCTCCTTCCTCCTTCACTCCACAGCCCGACTGCACCACAACAGCCCTTACTCCTTCTCCTCCTCCTTTCCCCATGCAGCAGTGGCCTGATCCTCCATCCCCACGCAAGCATTAACCTCCAGGCAGCCGATCTCCATCTCCACGGCCCCTCCCACAGCTTCTCACGGCCCAGACACACAGCCGACAGCTCCACGCCCTCAGATCTGACGTCGACAGCCCCCGGAGCTCGCTGACAACCGCTGTCCGTCGGTTACTCGCTGCCGCATCAAGTTCGGATCGTGGGCACCGAAGTTTCAGAACCGTACGCGTCGCCACTGCCAGTTGACGTCATCCGATCTCTTGCTACACTCCAGGTCAGTAGATCTACCCCCATAACTCTTAACCCACACCGTAAAGTAGAAAACTTAATAAAACTGGGTGATTAGACGTCATAGGAGTTTGTTGTAAATCTGTCCTGAACAAGAAACACAATTTCTGATTTTATGTTCTGCCAAAACAGCGAACCAAACCCTCCACGGCGTAGTACACGTCGAGACGATTCCAACGACACCAAGAACGTCGAAAACAGGCGAGTATTTGATTTTATATGAAATTTTGGAGTTTCGGAACTTTTACGTCACTTTTAATTATGGATGTGTAACTTGAAAACTAGACGTGAAATGACGCATGAAAAAGATGCCATGATAATCTGGACGAAATTTGGGATCCAACAGTATATCATACGATATATCCCCATTTTAAACAATAAGAGAAAGAAATCATTTATGTAGCAAGTTGAACAAACATGACATATTCGTCATTATTTAAAATTATGGTAACGGTCGTTCGACCCGTTTCCGCTTTGTAGAACTGTCACCAAAATGCAATAATGTTGATAACACCAAACTTCTGCGAATACGAACATGTTTAACAAGTTTTGACATCATGACTATCGTGCGCCTCGAAGGCGGTATCGTGATATCGTGATGTCGTGTGAGTCGATTAGGCCGGCTCGTGTTTCGGCAAACTTTTGGGTGGGGTTAGGGTTGAGCGGCCACTAGGCGTATGAAAGGTACTCTCCTCAAGAGCACTACCCTCACGCTGTGGGTTAGCGTCAATCACGGTAAGCCCCCGTGAGAGGAACGACCTTCTCATTACGACCTACGGGCGTGAACCCTAGATTAGAATGCTAACTCCTGACATGAAATTTGCAAAGCTAACTTGGTCATCTTGAAATTGAAATGCTATTGAACTCAGAGAAATCTTAACCCTAATCTTGCAACCGTCTAGAACTGCATGCTAGGATTGTTCGTTTCCTTTTCTATGAATTGTTAAATGTTAAATTGCTGCAGTCACTTTTCTTAAATTATTAATGCTTCTAAAATTCATATATCTGTCATATATTTCGCCTTGGGATGCTAACTTTTCTTGCAGACCCCTAGCTGACATACATTCATGTTTGTGGATGTATGTCAGGTTCAGAGCTTGAGTACCAGGAGGACCAGTACGAGACGACAGAGTTGGAGAGTCAGGAGTTTGCACCTGACGCAGTGCCTCTTCCAGTAGAGGACTAGTAGACCTCTGACACGTTACTGCTTTCCTAGTTTCCTTTTTCAGTCGTTGTTGTTACTTTCGAGTACGTTCCACTTTCTTGTTGCTACTTTTAGCCCAGCTGTGGCTTGTTTAATTTCGTGTACGAACTCTTATCTCTGGATGTGGCTTTTTACCTTTATATCTTTGTTGTGTTCTGGTTGTTCTGAGTACGCAAAAGCAAGGACCCTTTTCTGTGCTTTTATCACAGACGCTTATTGAACTCGAGCTTCACCGCTCCAGTTCAAGCGAACCGCGTAACGTTCTCGCTTTCGGTGTCTTTTGGGAAGCGGGGCGTTACAGGTCCAATGAGATATGGTGGAAAAGGATATCATGTGTTGTTGTTGTTGGTTGCCATAGCAATTACCTCACTCCGATACCAATTGTAGTGACCCTGTGCTATGAGGAATAAACACTAGGGGGTGAATAGAGTTTTATAGAATTATAAGGAATTTACGCTAAATAAAACCCTAATTAACCAACAAATGCAGAATGAAAGAAGTGATCAACAACACAAGGAATAATGCAAAGAAAACATGTAATGTATCCTGGTTCGGTGCCACCCAAGTCTCCCCGACTTGTTCCTGGTGCCCTAATCCAGCAACATCCGGATCCCCTTCGAATACTCTAGTAAAACCACTATAGCTTCCGTTAGCCCACTTGCGGAAACCCCACAAGTGCAATCGACCTACAATCGATGTCCGTGTATCCCACAACCCGGGAACATGCAAATACCTTAATGCCACAACTAGGGACTAAGCACACTCTCACAAACCGAGAGCAAATTCTTAATCTTGACTCCCACAACTTGGGATCAAGCCAACCCTTTCAACAACCGAGAGTATACAACAATTATGAAGTATAGAGAATGAAATTTAAAGCTCTTACCACAAAATCCTATGCCTTGAGAAATACTTACCAATTTAGGGCAAGAGTGGATTTTGAGGAAGAAATTAGCACCAAACCATAGCTCCACCAAGATGGACATCAATAGATGGCTAGGGTGAAGTTGGTGACTTTGATTCAAGCTCTTAGCTTGAGTAGCTCACAAAGAATGAGAATCTCTCTTGAGGAATTAGGGCTCAAAGAGTAAGGGAGAGATTCTTGTGAGATGAGAGAGCTTAGAAATGGAGTTGAATGGCTCTTCTCTTGGATGTGAAAATCTCTCTAATATCAGCCTTGATTCCTGGTTTGAAGCAACTCAAACTTATATAGAGAAGAGACAAAACGGTCACAAAAATCGTGGCATTAAATGCCCAACGGCTCTATTTCTGAAGCGGCTTAATCGGTCTAAGAAGGATCACTGACCGATTAATTTTGCAACTAGTCGGTCGGTGAACCTTCTTGGACCGACTAGAAGGTTGACAGCAAAGATAGTGAAATCAAGAGATAGAAGAACTAGTCGGTCTAAGAAGAAACATCAATCGACTAGTTTGACAACTAGTCGGTCGGTGAGCCTTCTTAGACGGACTGAGTAGTCAACAGTAATGAAGTCGAAGTTCACTAGGAGAACTAGTCGGTCTGAGAAGGATTCCCAACCGACTAGTTGGACAACTAGTCGGTCGGTGAAACTTCTTGGACCGACTAACTGGTCAACAAATAGGCTTGAATTAATTAGGATAACTAGTCGGTCGGAGAAGGATTTCCAACCGACTAGATCGTCATCTAGTCGGTCGGTGAACCTTCTTGGACCGACTAAATGATCAACAGTGAATGGGCTGAAATAAGCAAGGATGTCTAGTCGGTTCAAGAAGGATTTCCAACCGACTAGATCGTCATCTAGTCGGTTGGTTCTTCTACTTGAACCAACTAAGATGCATATGAAGCCATGAAAAGAAGCGATAAGCTACGGGAATCTTTCTAATGGCTTCTAAGGCAATTCTAGAGATAAGATATGATAGTTATGAAGATTTCCAGGCACAACGATCACACATTCTGAGGAAGTCTTGGGCGTCGCTTGAGATGAATAAAGTACTTTGGCGACGATCTCCATAATTCTTCAAGGTCTTGAGTCTTTTAGTTGAATGACTTGAATATCTCCAACGTCATAGTCTTCGAAGCTTTTGACTCATCCATTCCTATCTTCTCTTTGGATTGCCTCTGCATTCATTTGTTGATGCCATTGGCTTGAGGTTTGAGGTAGCCTTTGAGTTCTTCAAGCCAATGCTTCACCTTTGTTGATCTACCAAGTCCTCCACTTGAATCAACACGTGTAGTTACTGTTGATCTTCTTGAGTCTAATTGGTGACTTTTTAGCTAACTTCAAACACATGAGTTAATCACAATGATTTGTGTTTGATCATCATCAAAATCAAGGTGGAGAGTCCAATACTCAACACCCTATTCAACCACCCAGGATCCAACACAGAGGAGGGTGCGATCACCTCCATCGCGCGGAAGAAGTCAGAGGTGAGGATGGCATGGGCGATAAGGAAGGGGAGATGACTGTGTCTGGTCTCCATACATAAAGTGTGTTAACTAGGGTATACCTAAATGTTAACTACACCCGAGTTAAGTTTTTTAACAGATTCCGTTCAAAAGGACTCTTTTCAAGTGATTTATATGATTTGTGGGACTAAATCGTAAATGATATGATTTAGGGGACTCTTTTGAATTAGACATGATTTGGGAGACCTATTTCTAAAAACCCCTTGAATAATAAACCCTACGTCTCTCTTCAAGCAGACGGATGACTACACGTGGCCCATTTCTTGTACAGATCACTGACTCATTGAGCCAAATGCTAACCTTAATTTAAATTAATGTATCATCATTCTTCTCCTTTTTTAATTAGTTTATTGTTTTTATTCATAACATATCTCTTGTATGATTTTATTGCTTATGTCACTTTAATTTTTGTCTCAACAAGTGGTATTGCATACCCATCTTTATTGCTTTTTGATTATGTCAAAAGTGGGAGAAAAATATGCGCGGATATATATGTGTGTCTTATGTCTAGAGATATTTATGTGACATATTATAGTTTGTTGACTTTCTCACATATATGTACACTCACATTATCACTTTGATAAAATTATGATACATATGCTTTACAGTTACTTATCTCTAAGTATTTTTAATGCAGGGAGAGTAACTTCTCCATAGAATCATGCATTGGTGCATGGGGAGTAAGTATCTAAAATTTGTAATTTCATATTTTTATCAATTTTTTTGCCATCATAAAAAAGGGAGAGAATGTGGGTTATTGCATTACCCCTAAGTTGGTTTTGATAATAAGCAAACAATTAGTATTACTAATGATATTTTGTGAGTGTAGGAATCAAAATTAATGTTGTTCAACTCAAGCTTAAATTACTAATGATTTTATGGAATCAAAGCTTGATATGTAGAGTCAATGAACTTGAAGCTCAAATTGAATATCAAAAACTCAAGTCAAGGACTCAGGGAAGTGCAAGACTTCAAGACAAGTGGCCAAGCTAAAAGGAAATGCATCAAGACTCTTAGTTGTGTGAGTGATGTATTATATATTTTTTGTACTTGTCTTAGAATGTTAAAGCTAGTAGTTGAAGCTTGCGCACACACACACACACAGTTTTTAAAGTTATCAAATTATTTAGAAAGATTTTTAAAAATGATTTGAACTATTTTTAGGAGTATTTTCTATATGTTTTTCCTTGTATCAGAATAATAGCCGACTACTTTTATAGTACGAGTCGACTACTTTCTGAAGGAAAACATAGTCTTTGTTCTGTACCCCAAACTAGCCGGCTACAGAAGTCGAGATAGTCGACTACCATTATACGGATAGACGACTACCAAATGTATAATAGTCGACTACTTCTTAAAAAACACAGCAACATGTTTTATGGAAAGCTATCGATTTTTCTATTGTGAGGGTATTTAAGGGAATATTTTTCAATGGTTTTTTAGCCCTATTGTTATCCATAGGATACCTGAGAATTATGAAACTTTTCCAGATAGTCATAGAGAGGTGAGGGTGATAAACAAAGAGAAGGGAGAGAGAGGAGAGATACAACAAGAAACTGCAGGCCACGTCGCACATGCTGGGATAGCACAGACAATGCTCCACAAACATCAGAAACAACACATATATACAAAGAAATCATTTCATTACCATATTAGATACATATATACATCATCTAGGATACAAATCAACTCCACTACTCCATACATCGACCTAAGTACAACACCACACTCTACACTACCCTGAACTCCAATCTCCAGCTCTATGCCACACTCTATTGCACATGCTACTACCAGTGGGAAGTAGGAGAGGGCACGTCAAAGCTGTTGAGTATTGATTCCCCGGATTTGGTTTTAATGATTAACAAACATAAATATCGTGAACTAACTCTTTGTGAGCGCAGTTATAGAGATCGTCGCCAAAATTCTACGTACATCAAAAGCGACGTCTCAAGACTTCTCAAAGCGCGTGATCGTGTGCCTGAAGCTTCGTTGAAGCTCTAGGAGCATTATTGAAATCAAGAGATTCGGATTGAAGCTTTGAAGACGGTTCGTCTAGTTTATTTTATAGTCTTCTAGCTTCTTTTCGTAGAATGTTAAGCCTTGAGTAGGACTTACATTATAATCTTCATAACGCTCTTTTCTTAGAGCTAGGATTATCGTAGAAGCCCATAGAAACTTTCCCGAAGCCTTACGCTTCATTTTGCGGCTTCTAGTGCATCTTAGTTGGTTCAAGAAGAAGAACCAGCCGACTAGATTGACATCTAGTCGGTTAAGAATCCTTCTTGAACCGACTAGATTTCCTTGCTCAATTCAGCCTAGGCACTGTTGACCAATTAGTCGGTCCAAGAAGGTTCACCGACCGACTAGTTCTCAAACTAGTCGGTTGGGAATCCTTCTTAGACCGACTAGTTATGCCTTCATTTCTCAGCCTAGCTCCTGTTGACTAGTTAGTCGGTCCAAGAACATCCATCGACCGACTAGTTGGGAAACTAGTCGGTTGGAATTTGTTCTTAGACCGACTAGTTCTCCTTGTGATCAGCCTATTGAATTTCAACTCTTAGTCGGTCAAAGAACACTCACCGACCGACTAGTTGTCAAATTAGTCGGTTGGCAAGTCTTCTTAGACCGACTAATTCTATCTCCTTGATTTCACCTTCTTGGCTGTCAACCTTTTAGTCGGTCCAAGAAGAATCACTGACCGACTAGTTGCAAAACTAATCGATCAGTGATCCTTCTTAGACCTATTAGACTGCTTCAGAAATAGATCCGTTGGGCATTTATTGCCACGAATTTTTCTCTTCTCTTCTCTCTATCCTATATATACTTGAGATGCTTTAACCTAGCATTTAAGGCTGCCATTATTGAGTTTTAGAGAATCAAAGAGAGAGCATTCAATTCTCATTTCCAAGCTCACTCACTTCACAAGAATCTCTCCAAACTCCTTGAGCCCCAATTTCCTCAAGAGAGATTCTCTTCATTGTGAGCCACTCAAGCCAAGAGCTTGATTCAAAGTCACCAACTCCATCCTAGCCTTCGATCGCTGTTCATCTTGGTGGAGCTAGGGTTTGGTGACATTCTCTCCTTCAAAATCATCCTTGCCCTAAAATCAGTAAGTTTATTCAAGGCATAGGATTTTGTTGGTAAGTATTTATTGTTTCATTTACTTTGATATTGCAAGTTTATCTCTCGGTTGTGAGAGAAGTTTGTGATCCCGGTTTGTGGGAGTCACATTTTCATTTGTGTATGATTTGATCTTGTAGAGGTTTTCTACAAGAATTTCATAGTGCAAACTTGGGTTAAATGATTCTAACTCAAGTAGCCGGAGGGGATCCGGGTGTTTGGGACGTAAGATCACCGGGAACAAGTCGGGGAGACTTGGGTGGATCCGAACCCATTACATCGATTGTGTGCATTGTCTTTTATTGTTGTCATATTTTCATTCCGCATTGTTGGTTGAGTTTGCACGATAATTAGGAATAATTATCTTGATTATTTTAAAGTACTATTCACCCCCTCTAGTACTTGTGCAGTAGCTATCAGGGCATTACATTTGGTATCAGAGCCAAGTTCATAGCTATGACTACCAACGACAACAAGAACATTCGTCCACCTTCAGACTATAGCACCTTCAAGAACCGTGAAGGAGCTTCTTCGGTGATGGAAGGACACTCCTCAACTAGGCCTCCTTACTTCAACGGTGCCAATTATGGGTATTGGAAATGCCGGATGGAAACGTTCCTCCGGAGCACTTCACTATGGAGAGCTACGTTGACGGAGTATGTCGAGCCCGTCGAACAAGACTTCGCTAAGTGGACTATCACGGAGGTCGCCACGGAGGTAAGCAATGCCAAGGCAATGAATGCCTTGCAATGTGCGTTGGAGCCCGAAGACTTCAACAAGATATGCACATGTAAGAGTGCATATCAAATCTGGAACTCACTCCTCATCTTGCATGAAGGAACGAGTAGGGTAAGAGACTCCAAACTCACTGTTGTAAATAAAGAATTCGAATTATTTCACATGCAACAGGGTGAGAAGATGAAGGAGTACTATGCTCGCTTCGTTGACATTACCAATGAATTGGAGGCTCTTGGAAAGACTTACACCCAAAAGGAGAAAGGCTCAAAGATTATTGACGGATTTTCATCTTGTTGGGAAAAGCGTACCTTCGCCATCGAGGAAGGTAACGATATGAATAAGTATACTATCGTACAACTAATGGGTACCTTGATGTCCTATGAGGTACATAAGGACAGTAAAATAAAAATGCAGGAAAAGATGAAGTCGTACTTGAAGCAAGACGAGCCGAAGAAAAAGGCGATTGCGTTCAAGGCCGCTCCATCTACATCTACCGATGATGAAGAATCGAAAGACGAGTTGGACTTAGAATCCATTGCCCTCATGGCAAAGAAGTTCAACCGATTCTTCCGGAAAGGTAACTTCAAGAACAAATCAAAATTTAGTTCTACTAACGCCTTCGCTCCTTTGTGTTTTAAATGCAACAAGCCAGGACACATCAAAGAGGATTGTCCTCAAAACAAACAAAAGGAGAAATGGAAGGCGCCAAAGTTCGACAAGTCTCGAAAGTACAAGAAAGGGTACAAGAAAGGACTTGTCGGCACATTCACCGACTCCGACGAGGACTCCTCAAGTGGAGAGTCGGAAACAAGTGGAGCAAGCACACATGTGCTTCATAGCTAGAGAGGAACATGATCAAGAGTCCTCCTCCGATGAAAGCGAGGATGAAGGCGATGAGGTAACGATGGATGATCTTAGATTAACTAACGAGCAAATTTGGTCTAAGTATTCTAAACTAGTAAATAGATATACTAAGATTAAAGATGAGCTAACTAGTCTCCAAACCTCACCTAAGCCTATCATCATCAACAACGACACCGTTGTTGAAGGCTTGAGAAATGAGATTGTAAATCTCAAATCTCAACTTGAGCATGTTCATATTGAGGATTCGGATGAACACGAGATATCGGATTTGATTTCTCGAAACTCAACTTTGAGTATTGAGAATGAGAATCTCAAGTCTCGTGTTTGTGAACTCACAACTCAAGTGTCCACTTTGGATACTTCAATACTTTCTCTCACCGAGAAGTATGAGTCCACATTAGGCCGAATTAACAAATTCAACAAAGGCAAGGACCATTTGGATAATATCCTAAATGATTTACTTCCGACCAATCATCGTATTGGCTTGGGGTATAAAATGGGAAATTCATCCAAATCTTCCACCACCTTTGTAAGGCCAACTTCCGAAGCTTCAAGTAGTGGGAGTAAACACCCCATGGGTAGTTCTTCTACCAATGGTGCTTCTACTAGGTACACACACCCGTTTGGAAAGAAAC
Organism: Scilla litardierei; assembly: GCA_030789695.1. Taxonomy (NCBI): domain Eukaryota; kingdom Viridiplantae; phylum Streptophyta; class Magnoliopsida; order Asparagales; family Asparagaceae; genus Scilla; species Scilla litardierei. The sequence goes on from CM061142.1 coordinate 69,638,837, forward strand.
CCACTTTGGGTGGACCTCCAAAGAAGGGTCATGCATTTATGTACACCAATACTATGCCACGTAGGAACACACCTCCTACTCCACATGTTCACACGTATGATGATTTCTATGCTCCACGTCCATAAGCACGTGCACACCAAGTGAGACACACTCACGCACGTGTTCCTCCACATGCATATGTTCAACCACATCACTACTATATGAATGATTACCATCATGCACCATATCATATGTCGCCACCACCATTTCATCATGTGCCATATGCTTATCCACGTCATGCTTTCCTAGGCCATCTCCTCGTAGGCCACATGCATCACGTAGACATCAACAACGTATGCATGCTCCCAATAGGAATAGGGCTCCCAAGACATTCACTATTTGGGGCCCGAAGGACACAAGCATGCATGAAAAACAAGCTTACATAAATTCTTATTTCATGAATGTAGTGCACAATGATGATTATGTTGGGAAGTCTAAGCCCAATTGGACTTGGCTTCCAAAGGTCTAATCTCTTAGGACCCAATGACCTTGGGTACCATGATACGATATGTTTTATCGTCAGGTACTCAAGAAAAAGAAACGGAGCAACAATCCAAATTTAGCTCCAAGGATGGGTGGATACTCGATAGCGGGTGTTCAAAACACATGTCGGGTGAAGCTCAGTTGCTCTCCGGAGTGGTGCCCATTGAGAATGGGAACCGTGTAGTCTTTGGAGGCAACGAGAGCGGAACCATCATTGGTGTTGGTAAAGTTGGTAACCCATCTAAACCTCTTATAAGTGATGTTTACCTTGTTAAAGGCTTAAATCACAATCTCATTTCAATAATCCAACTTTGTGACAAGGTTTACAAAGTTAGCTTTGCGAAAGGAATGTATCATATTTTGAGTAAAGATAATAATAATGTGTTATTTTCTGGCACACGCCATAAGGATATATATATCCTAGATCTTCCAAAATCACATGAACAATGTCTCATTGCCAACTCAAGTGAACAATACTTATGGCATCGACGTTTTGGTCATGTGAACTTTGGAACACTTTTCAAGCTATCCAAGTTAAATTCTATTAAAGGATTCCCTAAGCTTACTTTCCAAAATAAAAGCTTTTGTGACTCGTGTCAACGAGACAAACTTCCGAAACATTTAAACCTAAGAAGAGCATATCATCTAAACGGCCTCTAGAGCTTTTACATCTAGATCTTTTTGGGCCAACTAGAGTTTCTTCATTAGAGAATACTCGATATGGACTTGTCATCGTTGATGACTTTTCTAGATTTACTTGGGTGTTTTCTTTAACTAATAAAAATGATGCTTTTGAAAACTTCACAATATTTGTTAAGAAAGTACAAAATCTCATTGGAACCACCATTGTCACTATTCATAGTGATTATGGAGGGGAATTTGAGAATGAGTCTTTTTCAAATTTTTGTGATGAAGTTGGTATTACTCACACCTTTTCTTTCCCTCGCGCACCCCCTCAAAATGGTGTTGTTGAGAGAAAGAATAGGACGCTAGTGGAATGTGCTCGCACTATGCTTGATGATAGCCAACTTGGCCATCAATTTTGGGCGGAAGCGGTACATACCGCTTGCTATGTGTTTAATATAATACTCTTGAGGCCCGGCACCAAACAAACTTGTTATGAATTGTTGTTTGGTAGATTGCCTCAAGTAAAACATTTTTGAGTTTTTGGTGTAAAATGTTTTATCAAAAACACGTTTGGTAGTTTGGAAAAATTTGATCCGAGATCCGATGAGGGAATATTTGTTAGATACTTCTCCCGTAGCAAAGCCTACTGGATATACAACAAAAGAACCTCAACGATCGAGGAATCTCTTCATGTTTCATTCAATGAAAATTTTGTCCCGTCTAGAATTATCAATGATGATGACTCCATGGAAGTTATATGTGATTCTATTGGTAATTCTAATTCTATTGATTCTATTGATACTAACCCTACTGATGATTCTTTTGAGAATGTTCCTAGTGATCAGGGAGTTCCCAAACGGCTTCATACAGTTCGTGACCATCCCCATGAGCAAGTCATTGGCAACATACTTGATAGTGTCAAGACGAGATCTCAAGGCAACTACTTCGCTCATTGTGCCTTTGCCTCTTCAATAAAGCCAAAGAATATCAACAAGGCGTGCGAAGACAGTGCTTGGATCCTAGCCATGGAGGAGGAACTCATTCAGTTTGAGAGGAATGAGGTTTGGGAGCTAGTTACATTGCCTTCGAAGAACCACACCGTTATAGGAACGAAGTGGATTTTCAAGAACAAGACCGATGAGAACCAAAACGTCGTCCGGAACAAAGCTCGGTTAGTAGCCCAAGGCTACAGGCAAGAGGAAGGTATAGATTTCGAAGAATCATTTGCTCCTGTAGCTAGATTAGAATCTATTAGGTTGTTGTTATCTTTTGCATGCCATAAAGATTTTAAACTCTTTCAAATGGATGTAAAAAGTGCGTTTTTAAACGGAGATGTCGTTGAGGAAGTTTATGTTTCTCAACCTTCGGGTTTTATAAATGAAAAATTTCCAAATCACGTTTTCAAACTTAAGAAAGCACTTTATGGTTTGAGACAAGCTCCTAGAGCTTGGTATGACCGCCTAAAGAACTTTCTTTTGGATTTGGGTTTTAAAATGGGTGAAGTTGATTCCACACTTTTTGTTAAGTATGCCAATCATGATTTTATTTTAGTTCAAATTTCTGTTGATGATATCATTTTAGGTGCTAGTAATTTCACTCTTTGCGAAGAGTTTTCTAATGTCCTGAAGGACCAATTTGAGATGAGCCACATGTGTGAGCTCAAATATTTCTTAGGACTCCAAATTCGCCAAATGCACGATGGAATCTTCATCCACCAAACCAAGTACACGGTGGAGTTGCTAAAGTGATTTGGAATGGAGAATGCTTTTGGCAAGAAGACTCCAATGAGCACTACTACCCATCTTGATAAAGATACGGCAGGCAAAGATGTAGACATTCGTCTATATCGAGGTGTGATAGGTAGTTTATTATATCTTACTGCAAGTAGGCCTGATATAATGTTCGCCGTATGTGTTTGTGCTCGGTATCAGTCACAACCTAAGGAATCTCACTTAGTAGCGGTAAAACGTATTTTCCGTTATTTAAGTTACACACTCGACTACGGATTACTTTATCCAAAGTCTAGCACATATGAGTTAATCTCATATAGTGACGCAGATTATGCTGGATGTAAATCCGACAGGAAAAGTACTAGTGGCACTTGCCATTTTATAGGAAATTCTCTTGTCTCTTGGTTTTCCAAGAAGCAGAATTCCGTATCACTTTCTACCACCGAGGCGGAATATATTGCCGCCGGTGCTGCGTGTGCTGAGGTTCGTTGGATGAGACACACTCTTAAAGACTTCGGTATAAACTGTGATACTTGCCCTATCATGGTGGACAACCAAAGTGCAATATGTCTCTCTAAGAATCCGGTACACCATTCCCGTTCCAAACACATAGATGTCCGTCACCATTTCCTAGATGATCATGTTGCTAGAAAGGACATCATTTTAGTGTACATTGAAACCCAGAAGCAAATCGTCGATATTTTCACGAAACCCCTCAAGGAAGAATCCTTTGTGCGGTTACGTCGAGAATTGGGGATTATGGGTGAATTCGAGATTTAGGATTCATATTCTCTTTAATCCTGCATGATAATGTTATTTATATGCTCATGCTAGATTTGTTGGGATTTTCTGGATTTATGATTGGATTTTCGGAATTTATGCTAGATATGTTCATGCACGTCGAATTGATGAATTTTTGGTATCTATGGGGTAGAATAAGAGTGTATGAGAGTATTTCGATGTCTCGTCCAAGTGTTCTTTGGAGAAAACTCAAAATTTCAATTTTCAAATTTTTGGACTCACTTAGTCGGTCCCAGTTCATTAACCGACCGACTAGTTTCAGTTCTAGTCGGTCAGTGATTGAACTCAGACCGACTAATTCATGCCCTATTTTTGACTTCAGTTGTTGTTAGCACTTAGTCGGTCCAAGCTCATCGACCGACCGACTAGATTGCATTCTAGTCAGTCAGCACTTTAACTCAGACCGACTAGTTGTACGGGGGCATTTGCGTCTTTGTCTCTGTAAGTCGATTTTATAACCCCCGCACCGATTAGAATTCATTCTAATCGGTGCGTTATCACTCCTCATCCCTAACCCTTCGACTCCTCAGCCTCCTCCGCGGTCTCCGACCACCGTGTGCCGCCGTTTCCAGCCACTGTCAGTCGCCGCCGGCCATCTCCCCTCCTCCTAGGGTATATCTCCTCTCTCCCTATCATTGTTTAGGGTTCAATCGTGTTCACTTTCTCTAAATCTCGTTCATACTAGGGTTTCTATCTAGCTCGATTTCGCTCGGTTTCTTTGTCTCGATCTCATGGTGAAGACTCACATCCCTGTCCGTCCTACCACTCCATCTCCCATGACCGTCGAGTCTCCTCCTACCGACTCTTGTCAACCCAAACGTCGTGCCAAAATCACTCGTCCTTCCTCTTCCTCGCCTCCCCTCAAGAAGAAGAGGACTGCCGTTTCCAAGCCAAAACCCACGTCTAAACCCAAGAAGACTGTGACTCCTGGACCCTTCCGTGCTCCCACTCCACCCTCTGACTCTGACGAAGAGTATATCCCGGAGACTGAGCCTACCGAGAAGGCTCCTACTCATCCTCCTCGATCTTCCTCTCATCCGTCTAAGGGGAAGGCTCACATGCCTTTGGGTGGTGTCGATATTTCCTTGTGTCGCGATGACCCGTTGTGTCTTGCGGCTTACAATCGTATTGAGCACTGTCCGTTGATTCTGGAGTATTTCGTTCAGTTCTCTGACTTTCCTCAGCTCGTAGATCTCCTCTCCTATAGTGGCCTACTAGATTATCTTCGCCATGATCCCAAGGCGAATCCTCATCCCTATCCCAGACTCGTCAAATTGTTCTATGCGAATCGTGTTCGGGGTGAGTATGATGACACCCACTACATTGAGACCACTGTCTTGGGGACACCTATTGTCCTCACAGCAGAGATCTTAGGGCAGTTGATTGGTGTCTCCTCCTCTGGCCTGCTCCCTTCTGATATCTCCGTTTAGAATATCCACGATCTTGACCAGACCATGCTTGCTGAGATGTTCCACGTCATTCCTCCCGCCATGATTGGCGTTCCATCGAAATCATTTAAGCCGAATGCGTGGGTCCTTAATCTCATTCTGAAGTCGTGTCTTCTATCGAAGTACAGCTCTTCTAGCTTGCCCTCTCAGCCATTTCTTAAGCTTATCTACGCTCTTTTTATGGGGAGCGAGATAAATTGGGCCCGCATTATCCTTGACAAGATGGATTCCTTTGAGTGCATAAGGAAGTCCACCAAGTCAGCCCATATTTCTTATCCCTGCCTGTTGACCCTTGTCTTCCGCCATTTTGGCATTCCTCTCCCTCCCGATGATCAGCGTCCGTTGGGTCCCCCCTGAATGCGACTGCCGTCAAGAAGTCTCTTGCGGCCTTGCGTCACATTCAAAGGACTACCCCTTCTGCTCCTCCTTCGCCTTCACGCCCTGACTCTTCTGCTTCTCAGAGCCGTCAGGAGGCTCGCATTGCTCGATGTGAGGAGATGCTTGCTCGCATCTGTCATCACTTGGGCATTGAGGTTCCTCCTACAGTTTCTGAAGAGGAGGACATGTACGATGCTGATCTTGAGGAGCTTGTTGCCTCTCCTGTTCGTGCCCCAGAGGGTACGTCTGATGCTGCTTCGTCTGCTTGTGCTCCTGAGAGCACTCCGGCTGCCACCATTCCTTCGGTGGATACTTCTGCTCGTGCTCCCGAGAGCACTCCTGCTGCCACCCTCCCTTCAGTGGACACTCCAGTCGACCCAGAGACCACCACCCCTCCTGCACAGCCTGTTGCTGCTGCTGATCCTGCCTCCGCCTCCTGAGCTTGCGTTGGGGGACTCTCCCATGTGCACTTGGATGATTTATTTTGTCGTGAGAGAGTGGGGTAGGATAGTTGGGTGGTTATGTATTTTTGATGTATTTTTGGATGTTTTGGTGATACATTTTGATGTATGTTCGTTTTGATGTCTGTTGAGACATGTGTTGTATGTGTGCACCGATCTGATGATCGTTTATATTTGTGTTGGCGGATGTATACTTTTTGATGTATCCTGTTATACACACACACACACACACACACACACACACACACACACACACACACACACACACACATACATACATACATACATACATCGTGTTGCCATTTACTTCAGTGTGCACTTTATATTTTTCTGTCTCTGATGTTGATTTCGTCGCTCGACGATTTTATTGATTAAATAGAATTGTTTCTATGAAAACATAGAATAGTTTTCCATGCACTAAATTCACTACGATTGTTGTTATTGGAGAGTATGTTCCATAACTCAATACGTGAAATTGATTTGAGTTTTGATGATTTCTTTTTATTCGATTTTCGACTATGGTCTCGTTGGCACGCTTTGATTTTCTTTGTTAGTTTCCATTGGTGTCATTTGGACCGTGGTCGTATTCTTCGACTCTCGTGCTTTTATTTTTAGCCATTGTTGTTGTCGTTGATCTCCTCCTGCTCTTTTTGCTAATGCCAAAGGGGGAGAGAATTAATAATGACGATGTGCTAAATGATATTTTAAAGAAATTTACCGTGAATCTAATTTGATATGTTAGTTCAGGGGGAGTGAAGATATAAAAATGGATTTCAAATCCGATATTTCAATAATTGGATCATGTTTTATACTTTTCTCGTCTGCTTGATGCTTATGATTATTATTTAATACGGAATTAACGTGTCATCAATGCAGGGGGAGTAAGTAAATTTCATTTGACTCATTATTATTGATTATTATTTATGTTGGTTTGTCATCACCAAAAAGGGGGAGAATGTTGAGTATTGATTCCCCGGATTTGGTTTTGATGATGAACAAACATAAATATCGTGAACTAACTCTTTGTGAGCGCAGTTATGGAGATCGTCGCCAAAATTCTACGTACATCAAAAGCGACGTCTCAAGACTTATCAAAGCGCGTGATCGTGTGCCTGAAGCTTCGTTGAAGCTCTAGGAGCATTATTGAAGTCAAGAGATTCGGATTGAAGTTTTGAAGATGGTTCGTCTAGTTTATTTTATAGTCTTCTAGCTTCTTTTCGTAGAATGTTAAGCCTTGAGTAGGACTTACATTATAATCTTCATAACGCTCATATCTTAGAGCTAGGATTATCGTAGAAGCCCATAGAAGCTTTCCCGAAGCCTTACGCTTCATTTCACAGCTTCTAGTGCAACTTAGTTGGTTCAAGAAGAAGAACCAACCGACTAGATTGACATCTAGTCTGTTAAGAATCCTTCTTGAACCGACTAGATTTCCTTGCTCAATTCAGCCTAGGCACTGTTGACCAATTAGTCGGTCCAAGAAGGTTCACCGACCGACTAGTTGTCAAACTAGTCGGTTGGGAATTCTTCTTAGACCGACTAGTTATGCCTTCATTTCTCAGCCTAGCTTCTGTCGACTAGTTAGTCGGTCCAAGAACATCCATCGACCGACTAGTTGTGAAACTAGTCGGTTGGAATTTGTTCTTAGACCGACTAGTTCTCCTTGTGATCAGCCTATTGAATTTCAACTCTTAGTCGGTCAAAGAACACTCACCGACCGACTAGTTGTCAAACTAGTTGGTTGGCAAGTCTTCTTAGACCGACTAATTCTATCTCCTTGATTTCACCTTCTTGGCTGTCAACCTTTTAGTCGGTCCAAGAAGAATCACCGACCGACTAGTTGCAAAACTAATCGGTCAGTGATCCTTCTTAGACCTATTAGACTGCTTCAGAAATAGATCCGTTTGGCATTTATTGCCACGATTTTTTCTCTTCTCTTCTCTCTATCCTATATATACTTGAGATGCTTTAACCTAGCATTCAAGGCTGCCATTATTGAGTTTTATAGAATCAAAGAGAGAGCATTCAATTCTCATTTCCAAGGTCCCTCACTTCACAAGAATCTCTCCAAACTCCTTGAGCCCCAATTTCCTCAAGAGAGATTCTGTTCATTGTGAGCCACTCAAGCCAAGAGCTTGATTCAAAGTCACCACTTCCATCCTAGCCTTCGATCGCTGTTCATCTTGGTGGAGCTAGGGGTTGGTGACATTCTCTCCTTCAAAATCTTCCTTGCCTTAAATCAGTAAGTTTACTCAAGGCATATGATTTTGTTGGTAAGTGTTTATTGTTTCATTTACTTTGATATTGCAAGTTTATCTCTCGGTTGTGAGAGAAGTTTGTGATCCCGGTTTGTGGGAGTCACATTTTCATTTGTGTATGATTTGATCTTGTAGAGGTTTTCTACAAGAATTTCATATTGCAAACTTGGGTTAGAGGATTCTAACTCAAGTAGCCGGAGGGGATCCGGGTGTTTGGGACGTAGGATCACCGGGAACAAGTCGGGGAGACTTGGGTGGATCCGAACCCGTTACATCGCTTGTTTGCATTGTCTTTTATTGTTGTCATATTTTCATTCCGCATTGTTGGTTGAGTTTGCACGATAATTAGAAATAATTATCTTTATTATTTTAAAGTACTATTCACCCCCCCTTAGTACTTGTGCAGTAGCTATCAGGGCATTACAAAAGCGTGTCCAGTAGGATATTCAACTCTTATGACATATTATGCAACACATGATGCAATTACACAATAGTATATAATATGGCATAATGAAGAGAAAAACATGAAAGTGCACATCAAAGAGACAATATGTGACGTGATATGGCATAATGCAATGGATACATAAAAGTAAACATAAACCATATAGATGTGAGGCATAAGGGAATAGCCACATGTACCCAAAGAAACAAAATATGTCACTACATAAGCTCATGCATTGTGTTAAATTGATACAACTTGCATTTAGGCATGTTTAGGGGACAATAGTGTTATGACAATATGTCATGTTTGTGACATAATGGAAGTAAGCATGAAAGGGACAAAAAGGGGGGTGAACATAAATGGAGCTTACAACTATAACAAGTAAGGGGAAGAACTACAAATGTGCTAAGTTAAATTAAGAATCTTCTGTTATTGATATTTATTTAGAACCATGTGTCACGTCCCACTCTTCCAAATACGAAAGATACGTGGTGGACTAGGCCGTCGTAGTATTCAGACACTGGGCTGCGAGTCTTAACATCCAAATACTATTAGGCTGTAATTGTGGTTAGAAAATAAATCATCTAAGCAGGCCGCTACGATACACTGGAATAGTACAAAAGAGTAAGAGACACAAATCTCCAACAAAAATTTATACGCTTATTTGTACGTTCAGAAAAATGTAGTAATACCAGTATATAAGATTTGGGGCCATTACACCCTTGGTAAACGTAGGACATAATGACATGGACCTCACTCCTAGGTGGGTGGAAAAGAATACCCCGCCAGTGGTACACGAGCAATGTTTTCTTAACGGGGCCTCTCTAACTTTGCCCACTCCCTCTGACGGGAGTGTGTGAGAACATCATCCACATCAATACCATATCACATCAAATAACCTTGCTCCCATGGGGCATCATATGTCACATCATCTCCTCTACATCAATCTAGTCCAGTCCTTATACCCACGCAATACGTAGGTTTTCTCCAACCCTAACCTGGAATGCTCACCCTCCTTAGAGAGGAATGAGACATACCAAGGGTAATCTTTATTTTATCATTATTAATATGATGTTAAGCACATGAGAATGACAAAATGAAGTGAATGACATAAATGAAGTGAAAATGGTTCATGCACCAGGCACATCATCAGTTCCATAACATCTCAACATATCCAATGACTTACATCCCAATTTCATAATCATTTCCACAATTTCATAAAGAAGCATGAGTCTCTTTCCATTGCATTATCCCCACACATGGCATAACATGATATGTCATGACATCAAATACACAATTCCAACAATGTAGTATAGCATACTTGTGAAAATACAAAAGAGCAAATATAACCATGACATAACTTAGCCTAATAAACCATCAAAGAATTGCTTATTTTACTCATACCAATATTAAAGAGACATAGTCCCAAAAGGTTAGCTGATATCACCTGCTTTTATTTAGAATCTGACACGAGTTTCTAAATGAAACATGTAGAGGATTTAGATATGTTTCCATAGTAACAAGAATCATAATTTTTGGATAACGGTACTAAAAGTTATGGCGTAGGGATTATCAGGTCCAGAGTCTGCCCTGATTTTGGATTTCTTTGCAGAAATAATCAGTGAATATCAATTCTGTACAGCTAGATTCTTACTTAGGTCTCAACATGAAAGTTGTAGGAAATTTTAATGAGAATTCCATATTGTCCACGAATGTATTATTTGGACATCTATAGAGAAAGTTATACGCTGTTCAATATAGAGTGACAGAATCTGCCTAAAGCAGACCCATAAATGAGAAATCAACTACTACAGTCTATTTTTAGACTAGACTGAATCTGAGGTTTGTCCTAACATGAAAGTTGGAGATAACTTCAAAAGCTTTCCAAATTATCTTGAATCATAATTTTTGAATGTCTACACTAATTATTATGGCTTGAATATTAATGGGTGCAGAAGCTATCTTGAAACTGAATACTCTAGCTGTAAATATCATCTAATTGCAATTATCTACAGTCATATTCTTGTTGAGATTTCTACATGATAAGTTTAGCTAGTTCAATTATAATTCCAAATTGTCTTAAATCGTATCATTTGGATGTCTAGAATCGAAGTTATGTGTTGTTTAGCAACATGGTGCAGAATCAGTGAGAATTTGACACTACGACAGAGAATAGCAATTCAGTCTAAATACTTGCATAATCTGAAGTTACTTTCTACACAAAATTAGTAGATAACTTGAATATATTTCCAAATTATATTTAATCATAATTTTTGGATAACTAGAATGAAAGTTATGCCTAATTAATTTAGCAGCAGAAACTGGACTAGCAACAGAAACTGAAATTAGCATGTAGAGATGACATGGACATAATATACCATAAGGAATTGGATTCCTACCTCAAAGATCCAAGCTTTCTCCATGTCTTCAACTTCTCGTCTACTCATCAAGGCCTCCTCTAGCTCCATGCTCCAAAAAGGTTCCATCTTGCTTTGAAAAACCATCTCCTTCTTTCTTCTTCTTCTCTTCTCTTCTCTTCTTTTCCTTTTCTAATCTTTTTTTCTCTAATTCCTTTTCTCATCCTTAATCACTAAGGGTCAAAGAGTCCAAGTCCTAGAAGATGCCATACTAGTGAAATGCCCCAAATGCCCTCCAACATTCTAAGAAATTGCAATTAGGCCATTAAGCACAAAAACCCCTCACCCTAAACTATTTACATAAGGACCCCACTACATAATGACCCTCCAACTTAGGCATCTAATTACATGCTATGCCATCCAAAACACATTAGATATACATACTAATATACATATTACTACACATACTCATATACTACTACACACTTATGCAATCACCTATAGAATGGTACATACGTATGTACTCCACAAAATACATAGGCATCCATTAGCCTTAGAAATGCCATTTAACACAATATCAAAACAATACATTCATAATAGCCATATCCCTACTATAAATATCCATATTCATACAAGTAGTACACACTCATCATAGTATTTTACACATAGGGTATTACACATATTTAAGCTACATTTGTTGGGATTTTTTGGCACCATTATTGACCATATTTTTAAGATTTTCAAGCTTTCTAAAACTTTCTCAAGCTCTCTAAAATTTTCAAGGCTTTTAGTTTTCGCCATTTTAAAGCTTTTAAGCATTCTAGCCTTGATCAATTGAGAATCTCCTCAAGATTAATCTTGTTATTTTTGAGATTCCAGTTGAGGTTTTCTCTTGATCTCTTTGTTTTAATCCTTTTCATTTTGAGATCAAAAAGAGATTTTTTTCTAAAGACATTTCACTTCACAAAAAGCTTCAACATGTTGGCTATAGTAGATTGTAAGAATTTCTGCTTCCAAAAGAGGTTTGTAAATCCACACTTAGTGTGGTGGTAAGTGTTGTTGGTTGTATTGGTTGGTTTGAGAAAAAGCCTCAAGTGTTGAGGTCCTCATTTGGTGAAGTGTTGGTTTGTTGTATTGGAAATTCCTAGCAAGTGGAGCTATGTGCTTGTAGAAGCACTCTATTTTGAGGCACGATTGCTCTCTTGGTTTAGAGTTTGATAGTGGAAAATTCCAACAATGTTGGGGATTGGACGTAGCCCATGGGTGGGTGAACCAGGATAATATCTGTGTGTTTGTGATTGTCTTTCATTGTCTCTAACTTTAATTTCTTGCACTTGTGATTTTTATTTTACTGCGCTTCTCTCTTGCAAGTGAATACTGTGTTGATTAAGTACCCAAAGAGGTAAATCTCTTGGGAGACTTAGGCATCACTAGAGAATTAAGTTTTATTTAAGCACTATATTTTGAAAACACTAATCACCCCTGATTCGGGGTAGATTTTGTATATTTTTCCCTCCATTTCTGAGCTTTTGTGCATAATTCGTGTTCATTTTGGCTCCGATACATGCATTTTGATGATATCTCTTAATATTGGAGATTATCGTTTACTTATGCATAAAACACATTTTTTACATCTTATTAACTTCTTTATCTTTGTCTCATATTATTTTTCAGTTGAAGATCGTGAAGTCTCGATTCCAACGCATATTTTTCCAGAATTTTTGGAGATCAGAGCAATTTTCTACATTTTTGGGGCAAGTTGTCTGTGCTGAAATTTTTGGCTGCAGGTTCCTGTCACCACACGGCTGTGTCATATTTGACATGATCGTGTCAGCCTTGTTCAGCTGGGGCACTTGGAATTTTGGGCTTCGACACGACTGATCGGCCCCCGGATACACACCCCGGAGGACACGAGTGTAGTCTTACCGCAAGCGCATGGTGTAGTGACGAGCAGGTATAGAACACAAGGAGGACTAATGACGGTACTCTATTTTGATCACTAAGCTATTGGTGGAAGAATGGGTTTGAGAATGTTGTCACAATCGTTCAATTAACAATTCGAATTCAATATAATAAAGGCGTCTAGGGCTAGGGAATCCCTGCTACAGATCGTCATTTATCTTCGTGAATCGTAAACATCAATGTTGCAAGACTTGAATTGAGATGAACTAGTCGTAACTAAATAGAGAACCAAGCTCACGCTCCCGTGCTATTGCCGGTATATAGCGACCTAGGTTAGGGCTCACTCTCGTGCAAACTCTAACCTAAGCCACTAGCATGAAGATCAACATCATCGTCCAATCGCACCTAGAGCACACTCTCGTGCAAACTCGAGTTACGATCTAGGTTGTGATATTTCGTATTCGCCCAATCTCTTGCAAACGAATATGGGCATAGATTTATAATAAAAATCCTAGCTTTGGTCCAATCTCTTGCAAACCAAGTCTAGTGGATTTCAATTACAAACCTAAATCGAATACATAGGCCTTCCCATCGATTAGAAACCAATCTCTTGCAAACCCCAAATCGATGGAAATTCCCAGCTATCCGTAATAAATCAATCACAACCTAACCTTCTATCAATTCTAGCAACATATGAATCCATTCATGACAATTCTAAAATTGAAGCCATAGGGTTCATCCCCATGCCCTAGAACAACAGAACTACTCGCAATTCATCATAGAAATAACAGAATAAATGAATGAAAGTATATAACAATTCATAGTTGGAAGAAAGCAATTCACAAAAATGAGAATTTTCAATAAGAAGAACAAACCAGATCTCAAATCTTCAATCTCCAAAAGGGAATTACAATTAGAATTAAGTTAAAACCTAATTTCTGGTCTCTCCTAAAACTAGGATGAAAAACGGGCTTAAATAAAAGTTAAAACGGCCAAAAAATCCTGACAGATTTGCCCCTGGCGCAGCCCAGAACCCTAGTTTCCGATATAGACAGACTGCGCCACTCGGCCGACTAGAAAATGTCACTCGACCGAGTGACAGACCCAAATAAAATAGAGAAGTCGGGGGTTTGGTCTCCTTGGCTTCTGCGTCACTCGTCCGAGTAGAGTTTGTCACTCGGTTGAGTAGACTTCCTCACTCGACCGAGTGAGTCTTCTGCTGTTCTTCTCAAAATTCCAAATAGTCGGCTTAAATCTTCTCTAGAAAACTCTGACTCACTCGGGCGAGTGAAGTTCTCCACTGGACCGAGTGGGATCATTCACTCGGTCAAGTGGACTTTGACTCCGGACGCTTTTGTATCTGTTGTACTCGACCGAGTACGTTCCTTCACTCGACCGAGTGAACTGCGTACTCGGCCGAGTGGCCTGTTCCTGGAGTCACATCTTCTCCTTCTCGCTTCCTCGTCAATTCTATCGAACTTCTTCTTCTTCTGCTCATCATTTAGCGCTGCTAACTCCTCGATAGGGCCATGGGTGACGCTACGGTATGTGTGCAAGTCCCTTGATCTCATTTATGCTTCCAATCGCTCCATATTTCCTGAATCCGACAAAAACAAGAAATAGTGAAAAGCAACACGATATCGTCGAATAATCGTGAAAACGCGATATGGGCGATCAAAATGATATGCAAACATGCAGAAAAAAGGTGTAAAACATGGAGCGATCAAAATCCCCCAAGCTTACCTCTTACTCGTCCTCGAGGAAGATGAGTAAAAAGGCGAACCCGGTGGATAAAAATAAGAAAAATGGAAAAGAAGGATAGAATAGAAAACGAAGAGGGAGGTGCTAGATCATTCTCTCAGGACGTGGAGTTGCTTACTCAAATTGCGCACGATGAATAAAAAACATGCCAAAGATTTTTACCTCGATATCATATCACATATAAGTGCATTCGATATAGAAACCAAGAACGTCACAGCGATATGAAATATGAAACCATTCTAGAATTAGCATCGTCTGAGGCATTTGAAGCAGTATATGTAATCATAGATAGCACACTTTTCAATTTATCGCTTTCTGCTTGGAGTAAAAGAGATATCACACATTATAAAGCGATAAGAATAGAAAGAGATGGTATTCATGAAATGCATGCCAAATCTTCAATTCATAGACTTCTGAATATTCTAAGTAATCTTCCTAAGTGTCAAAAATAACCTAGCTTAGGTCGTCATGCACATATACGTGGTCACTCTCTCACACATCATTGGACCCCCTCCCCCTAGCTTATCTATAAGCGTGGTGGTGTCAAATAGAACAATACGACTTTTCCCATATTTTTTAAAGCTCCATAGGGATAAAGGAAAAAAAGTAAGGGAAAGAAGGAAAGAAGGAAAGAAGGAGGGATTGCATATATACAAACGAACTTCTCCCCACGTTTTTTTCTTTTTTTTTGTTTTTTTGTTTTTTTATATATAAACAATAGTAATCCCAAATCAAAGATAGAAAGATATGCAGGTATTTTTTTCTTTTTTTTCTTTTTGATTTTGGGGTGATGGAGCTTGGACTTTTTAGCATGTGGAAGATGCCAATATGAGATTTACCAAGGGGACATTCACCAATGATTTTAAGTATAGAAATGATGTTCAAGATATGTGGAGAAAGAAAAATATGCAACGCTCAGTTCACTCTTTTGTATGTGCACGACAACTTTCAGCAGGGTAATGTAATCTACTCAGTTTGATTTAAGAAAGTAAACTAATCCAGTCATATCAAAAAGGCATACATTTAATCAACCGGGAAGTTGAGCGTACAATTTCATGTAAATAGAAGTGATAGCAGATAACAAAGAAGTACTCCAAGTTTAGGCAATCAATGCGTGAAGCTTGGTGTGTTTTCTATAAAAAGTATACGATATAAACTTTCAGACTCAGCTAATGCTAGAATTACATTCACAATCATATAATAAAGATGAAGTTTACTATTCTCAAATGCATGGCGATGTATAGCATATGATATCTTAAATAAAAATGATGGCATGACAAGGGAATATGCATATAAGAGTAAGCTAACTCCAAGTCATCGTCATCACAGAGAATTCATTTCTAGCGAAAAGGATAAAAGAAATAAGGATAAAGGAAAAATAAAAACTAACTATACAAATGCAGCACACACACACACACAAAATAAGAAAACGTGATGCATGAGAAAAATATGAAAAAATGGGTGAAAATAGGTGAAAATAAAGAAAGGTAGAAAAAATAAAGATAAAGATTAAGAAAATGAAAAGTGTGTGAGACACTCACTCCCCCAAGCTAAACTGCACAGCTTCCTCAATGTGCTAAGTGTGGCACATGGACGTATATAATAGAGGTGGATGGGTGCGGATGCATGCATGATAAAAAGTGAAAATGAAAGAAAATAGGATGGATATGCAAGTGATGAGTGCGGAATGCAGATGATGGATGAAATGAGCACACCAATCAAGGGGGTGCAATATAATGGCCCAGAAATACCTCCTCTCACCCAGAAAGATATATACGAATCCCAACAAAAAGTGATCAAAATATGTGGGCGAGAGGGGGTGCAAAACCAGCAGCAAAAATATCAATCAGAGTATCGGTAAAAACAAGAGATGCATCAAGTGTGTGCCTAACCTGTTGGTGGGGCGTCAGCACCTCCCTGTGGTGGGGGAGGGGGTGGCAGTGGTGGTGGCTGCTGAGAGATAGGACGGACTGCGGCTGGTGGAGGCTGTGGCAGGCACGCAAGAATCTGGTTCAGGGTGACCTGAATACCAAGAAGTAGAGCGACGCGGGCCTGCACAGAGCTAACGGTGGCAGCAAGAGCCCGAAAATCTGCTCTGAGTCCACTGACGGCCCCCTCTACAGCACGGAGGTGCTGAACGAGGGTGTCGAGAGCGGGGCAGAGGGTCGCACAGGTGGAGGTGGGGGCTGACGCACACGGCCACCGTAGACAAGTGGGACCACTAGTGGGTGAGTGTGAGGGGCGGTGCTTGCTAAAGTCGCTCAGCCTCTGTGGGAGGCTGAGACGCAGGAATGCTCTCAGAGGTGTGTACAGCGGTAGAGGAGGATGATGCGGGTTGAGAGGTCGTAGACACAGATGTAGGGACAGATGTCACGACACTCTCAGTTCTCAGTAAAAATAGTGGCAGAGGAGACAGAGGGGTCGATGACTGGGGAAGTCGTGAAATCAACGGAAAATGACTCCCCGGGGGTCGAGAAATCAGGTGAGGACAGGGTCTCGGCCGTCGAAACAAGGGAGGGCTCGCCTCTCTCAAAAACAGTGATGGGGCACTCTCAAAGCTCACAGAAGAAATGGGGCCAGCAGTCAACGACACAGAGGTGGTGATGGTGGTGGTGGTGGTGGTGGTGGTGGTGGTGGTAGAGGAGGTGGTGGCCGTCCTGGCGGCGACAGAGATAATGATGCGATCTAGATACCAACTGGTAATATCAATCTAAGTGGCAGGGAGTAAGACGTCTACACTGGCCTCGAAGGCTCTCTCTCGTCATCGCGTAGAGCATATAGAGCTTAGGCGTAGACATCATCCCAGGCTCATACCTCGCAAGAAAAGTGGTCGCCATAAGGCGCTGAGCAATACAGAGGCAAGGGTGGACGATAGGGGAGGCCTTGGCCCGGATAGGGTCAAAAGCGAGTGGTGATCCTGTGATCAGTGTCCAGAATGCATGAGCATCAAAGGAAGGAGGGGCGTGGTGCGTGGGACCAAAAATGTGGTCGGGGTCCGGGACAGGGGCCAATGGAAATAGGCTCGGAGCATATCGAGAGTGATCTCGCACTCATGATCCATCAGAAGAAACGTGCAACCCCTGGGAGTCCTATGAATAGAACTCAGGACCTTGAGGGTCGGTCGGACGTAGGTGTCCGCCGACACTAAAAGGAAATCACGCCACCCCCACATTCTCATATAGCTAGAGGAGCCCCTGGAATAACCCTAGGCGCTCAAAATCAGCAATGTGCGCAAACCTAGAGGAGACGATCGATCGATGGGTGTTTCTTTCAAATATGGTGCGGTGTGCGTCATCTCTGAAAGTGATCCCCATCGTGTCGAAAGCCAGGGCGGGCTGTGCTGGTGGGGGTGGAATGGGTGCAGTAGGAGGCGGGAGTGTAGGTTGTGGTGGGCTAGGAGGCAGGGAGTCCACTCTAGCGGAAGAAGAAGCAGGATCACTAGACTTCTTTCGCTTGGCAGCGGGCTCCCGCGCACGGGATCTATTGCGTGGAGGCATGCGGATGCTGTGAAATCTGAAAACTATCGCGAAGTGCTAATAAAATGGAAAGAGTATACCAAAGCATGATGCGACTCCACGCAAGCAATATGAGCAAAGAGGCGCCTCCCCAGAAGCTCTGAATCAGCCCCCGATCTCTCCCAAGATATCCTGAAACACAAAATCGATTGATTACCAATTAATATGAAAAATTTAGGTGAAAATCAAGAGAAATAGATGTGAATTGGTTTAATTTGGGGGCGGAATAGGGCTTACAAAATGGGAAATAGGAGAAAAAGGGAATTTTCAGGCGTAAGAGGGCCGGCCGGCAGTGAGGGAGGATGCGGCGGTGGGCGGTCGGACGACGAGGGGGGGCGGTTGTGCCACTCGGGCGCGGCTGGTGGCGGTTCGGGCGAGGGATCGGGATGCTCAGGTGAGAGAGAGGGGATTTCGATCGATTTTGAGAATTTGGGAATTTGGGAATTTAGGGATCCGAGCGCTGGACTTTATAGGGTAAGTCACTCGGTCGAGTAGTGTTTGTAAGGGACCCTACGAGGTTACAGACACACACACTAGAGTGGGGTGAATAGTGTAATAGCAAGTAAAATGCTTAATTAAAAGTTACTAAAATTAAAGCACAATAAGCAGCGGAAGTTAAACAGAGGCTCAACAACAACAAATGCAAACACAGAGATTTTACCCTGGTTCCCCAAAACTTGGGTACATCCAGCTACACCAATATTCACTATACTCCCACAAAGAGAAGTGAATACAAATCCCACAAAGGGATACACTCCAACAAAGAGAGAGACCTCACCAAGAGGATTTTGCCCTACACAAGGGTCAAGACTCCCACCAAGAGAATCACTAACTCCCACTCAGAGATTAGGGTTAGCCCTACACTAGGACACTAAACTCCCACAAAGAGAGTTACTCCCACAAAGAGAGTATCCTAATCCCACAAAGGGAAATAGGGTTTCGAATATAAATTAAAACGAAACAACACTTACCTATGCCTTGATATGATCTTACCCATATGAAGAAGAAGGCATGCAAGTGAAACTCAAGTGCTTGAGATGAAGCTTTGATTGCACTTGATAATCTTTCTCTCTTCTAGGAATGAATCCTAACACTTCTCACTTGAGTGTATGAAATGAAGAGAAGAAAGATGTTCTCCAAGAAGAGGAATGAGATTGAAATCCCATGGAGAAATTCCCTAGAGCTTAGATGCTATAGCATAAGAATGAAGCTCTAATTAGCGAATGAGGGAGGAGTGGCTTAGAGAAGAGATGAAATGATCTTCTATGATTTCCTAACCCTTTCTAGAGTTCTGAATGAACTAAGCCAATCCCTATATAAAGGAAGCCAAGAAGAGACTATAAACTAAGCCAAAAACCCAAAGGGAAGAAATCTGCAACGGCTAGATTTTGGCAGTTTACGGCAAGAACAGTCGACTGATGATCATTAGACAGTTGATTGATCAACGGCTAGAAAATATCCCAACGGCTATAATCTGAGCCAGGACAGTCGACTGAAGAAGACATTACAGTCGACTGAGAACAGGACAGGCGCCTGTAAATCCTTCAGCAGGCGACTGCTTCAGGGGATGGAATAAAACAGAGAGTTGCACTCTTTCTCCAGTTTATCGCACAGGCGACTGATGTCAATAATACAGTCGACTATCTTATAGTCAGGAGACTGTAATACCTTCATCAGTCGACTGCTGTATAAGATGGAGAAAAGACAGAGAGAGATGCATATTTCGCACTTACGCCTTTCAGACGACTGATGGCCATTTCACAGGTGACTGTAAATATACATGCGATTGTAAAAACAGCAACAAGTGACTGTCTTGCAACAAGGGAAAAGGCCCAGAAAATGCAAGAAGCGCACAGGCGACTGTCGACCAATTCACAGGCGACTGTAAGAGCACAGGCGACTGTAAATTGAATATCAGTCAGTCGACTGATGCGAAAAGCTCAAGATGAGTCAATAGAAAATTTGACTTGAGCTGTGCATCACAGTCGACTGTAGAAGGCTCGACAGGCAACTGGAAATCACCCAGTCGACCGTTAAACCTTTAGCAGGTGACTGCAGGAGAGCCAGAGACTCCAATTAAGTCTTTGGGCTAGATGAACCTATTGGGTTGGATTCTATTATAATCCTAAGGCTCACTAAGATGGTTAAAATCACATGCATGAGAGTATGACCAATCAAGGCATTACAATAATCCTAGACTCAAAAAGAGAAATGCAAGTAAATGAAATTAAATGGATTACAAATTGCATCTCCTAGAGTCTAAGTCTTCAAGCTCACTATACCTTGATGCTCTCCATCATCTCCAAGCTTTGGCACACCTTGATGAGCTTCCCTTCATCAAGCTCCAAGCTTTGACAATGCTTCTCTTGATGTCCATCCATCATCATGCTCCAAGCTTTGGCTTCATTAGATGATCTTCATGACTTCATCCAAGCTTGAGCACTTCATCACTCTGGGAGGTCTTTAAGATATCCCTTGTAATATCCTCCAAGCATTATGCTTTGTCTCATCAACATATAATTATTAAGATAAACTGAGACTAAAACATAAGAAAGATTAGCACACTAACATAATGTATTGATCATCATCAAAACAATGTTAGTTTTGAAACCAAGAACTAACAATCTCCTCCTTTTTGATGATGACAATCCATTATGTCAAAATATAATAAACATTGAAATAAACAATGTGTGCTAACGAACTCCCCCAATCAATATGCAAATGTACACAAAATATAAACATATAAAGCACAAATCATATTGATGGTTGTTAAGAAAAAACACACCAATTGATAATAATGCATAAACAAGCATTAGGTATATTTTTACATAACCTATTTCTCTCCCACATTGGCATATCAAAAAGATGGGTAATAGCCAAATAGGAAAATCAAGGGCAAGAGAAATATCCATCCCAGATGCACATACATAAAGTGAATGAAATTCAATGTGACATATGAATGGAAAAATAATGCTAGCAAGCAAAAATTCCATACTCCCCCATAATCATACAAAACATGCAGACATGGGACTAATGGAGACACTCACAAAAAAATGTGGGTACAAAATGTAAACATACAAGCATGGTACCCAAGCAATGAATAACAAAGTGAGTGAGCTAGCAAGTTGGAAACCAAACAAAAGTGGAGTTTGGTTTTCGTATATAGTCATATGAAAATATAACATTACGCACATATGAATCTATATACGCATTCCTATCAAGCCTAGAAACATTCTTAGGAATCCACAAAGAAAGTGATTTGGGATTCTTAAGAAGAGGTTTGATGAAGGCATGAGTAGGAGGTGAAGGAGCACGCTTATGAGGTGGAACATAAACATTGGCGTGCCGCGTGTGTAAAATATGCAATTTAGCATTAGGAACATTCACACAAGCATTACTACCATTCATAGGAACATGTGAAGCATGCAACAATTTATCATTCATTCTAGCATGCAAGCAATAATAAGATTTCCTATGAGTAGAAACATAATGCATAGCATTCAAAGAAGAAGCATTCACATCAACATGTTTTTGAATAGGCTTCTTATGCAATGTGGTGTACATATATGCATGATTCTTCTTTGGCTTAATATTCAAAGTTGATTTTAGGCCAAAAGAAGACTTAGATGTGACTAACCCCTTAGAAGGCTCCCTCACAAAATTTATTTGGGTACTTCTAGGGGAAGAGCTTAGTTTGTTCACCTTCAAAGTAGAGGATCCCAAAACCTTATTCTTACTCAATTTGAAGTTTTCAATTTGAGTAGACAATAGCTCACATTTCTTCAAAAGTGAAGAAATGTTGTCATCCCTAGCGGATAGACATGAGCTAAGCTCAAGACATTGAGATTTGAGAGCTGATGTCTCATTTCTCAAAGCGTCAATTTGAGAATCTCTCTCAAGAATGACGGAGTCACAATCCGAAACGTGAGTACATTTAAGTAAAGCATTCTCCTCATGTAACTCACAAATTTGAGAAAGAAATTCTTATTTCTCAGCATGCAAAGAATCAATTAAAGACTTATGAGTAGCATGCAAAGTAGTGCAATCATGTGTGTAACTATGAAGAAAACTTGCACTACACTTATGAGCATTTAATAAATTTTTATCATTAGTATAACTATGCTCATAAGAAGATTGAGTTTGAGATACCTCTTCATCGCTTGACTCAATCTCATCACCTTCGGTGTACTTGGTCTCAAGATAGCTCCACATTTCATGTGCCATCTCCATGCATCCAACATCTTCATTTTCATGGTCCCACATGGAGATGCACAAAGCTCTTTTAGCGTGGATGTTCATCATGAAGTTTGAATCTGAGACATCCGAAGTCACCGCATCCAGAAGATTGTTCTTCTTGAGGTGTTTGATCATTTTGCTCCTCCATTGACTATAGTTCTCCGGATCGAACTTGGGAGGATGTTGTTAAGACTTAGAAGTCATGCTTGCAAAAGCCACCAAACCAAGGTTCTGGTACCAACTGTAAGGGACCCTGCGGGGCTACACACACACTAGAGGGGAGTGAATAGTGTAATAGCAAGCAAAGTGCTTAATTAAAAGTTACTAAAATTAAAGCACAATAAGCAGCGGAAATTAAACAGAGTGCTCAATAATAACAAACACAAACATAGAGATTTTACCCTAGTTCCCCAAAACTTGGGTACATCCAGCCACACCAATATTCACTATAATCCCACAAAGAGAAGTGAATACAAATCCCACAAAGGGATACACTCCCACAAAGAGAGAGACCTCACCAATAGGATTTTGCCCTACACAAGGACCCAACCAACCCTACACAAGGGTCAAGACTCCCACCAAGAGAATCACTAACTCCCACTCAGAGAATTAGGGTTAGCCCTACACTAGGACACTAAACTCCCACAAAGAGAGTTACTCCCACAAAGAGAGTATCCTAATCCCACAAAGAGAAATAGGGTTTCGAATATAAAACAAAACGAAACAACACTTACCTATGCATTGATATGATCTTACCAATACGAAGAAGAAGGCATGCAAGTGAAACTCAAGTGCTTGAGATGAGGCTTTGATTGCACTTGATAATCTTTCTCTCTTCTAGGAATGAATCCTAACACTTCTCACTTGAGTGTATGAAATGAAGACTAGAGAGATGTTCTCCAAGAAGAGAAAAGAGATTGAAATCCCTTGGAGAAATTCCCTAGAGCTTAGATGCTATAGCATAAGAATGAAGCTCTAATTAGGGAATGAGGGAGGAGTGGATTAGAGAAGAGATGAAATGATCTTCTATGATTTTCTAACCCTTTTTAGAGTTCTAAATGAGATAAGCCAATCCCTATATAAAGGAAGCCAAGAAGAGACTATAAACTCAACCAAAAACCCAAAGGGAAGAAATCTGCAACGGCTAGATTTTGGCAGTTTACGGCAAGAACAGTCGACTGATAATCATTAGACAGTCGACTGATCAACGGCTAGAAAATATCCCAATGGCTATAATCTGAGCGAAGACAGTCGACTGAAGAAGACATTACAGTCGACTGAGAATAGGACAGGCGCCTGTAAATCCTTCAGCAGGCGACTGCTTCAGGGGGTGGAATAAAACAGAGAGCTGCACTCTTTCTCCAGTTTATCGCACAGGCGACTGATGTCAATAATACAGTCGACTGTCTTATAGTCAGGCGACTGTAATACCTTCATCAGTTGACTGCTGTATAAGATGGAGAAGAGATAGAGAGAGATGCATATTTCGCACTTACGCCTTTCAGACGACTGATGGCCATTTCACAGGCAACTGTAAATATACATGCGAGTGTAAAAACTGCAACAGGCGACTGTCTTGCAACAAGGGGAAAGGCCCAGAAAATGCAAGAAGCACACGGGCGACTGTCGACCAATTCACAGGCGACTGTAAGAGCACAGGCGACTGTAAATTGAATATCAGTCAGTCGACTGATGCGAAAAGCTCAAGATGAGTCAATAGAAAATTTGACTTGAGCTGTGCATCACAGTCGACTGTAGAAGGCTCGACAGGCAACTGGAAATCACCCAGTCGACCGTTAAACCTTTAGCAGGCGACTGCAGGAGAGCCAGAGACTCCAATTGAGTCTTTGGGCTAGATGAACCTATTGGGTTGGATTCTATTATAATCCTAAGGCTCACTAAGATGGTTAAAAGTATATGCATGAGAGTCTGACCATCTATCAAGGCATTACAATAATCCTAGACTCAAAAAGAGAAATGCAAGTAAATGAAATTACATGGATTACAAATTGCATCTCCTAGAGTCTAAGTCTTCAAGCTCACTATACCTTGATGCTCTCCATCATCTCCAGGCTTTGGCACACCTTGATGAGCTTTCCTTCATCAAGCTCCAAGCTTTGACAATGCTTCTCTAGATGTCCATCCATCATCATGCTCCAAGCTTTCGCTTCATTAGATGATCTTCATGACTTCATCCAAGCTTGAGCACTTCATCACTCTTGGAGGTCTTTAAGATATCCCTTGTAATATCCTCCAAGCATTATGCTTTGTCTCATCAACATATAATCATTAAGATAAACTGAGACTAAAACATAAGAAAGATTAGCACACTAACATAATGTATTGATCATCATCAAAACACGTTAGTCTTGAAACCAAGAACTAAAAATCTCCCCCTTTTTGATGATGACAATCCATTATGTCAAAATATAATAAACATTGAAATAAACAATGTGTGCTTACGAACTCCCCCAATCAATATGCAAATGTGCACAAAATATAAACATATAAAGCACAAATCATATTGATGGTTGTTATGCAAAAACACACCAATTGATAATAATGCATAAACAAGCATAAGGTATATTTTTACATAACCTATTTCTCTCCCCCATTGGCATATCAAAAAGATGGGTAATAGCCAAATAGGAAAACCAAGGGCAAGAGAAATAACCATCCCATATGCACATACATAAAGTGAATGAAATTCAATGTGACAAATGAATGGAAAAATAATGCTAGCAAGCAAAAATTCCCTACTCCCCCATAATCATACAAAACATGCAAACATGGGACTAATGGAGACACTCACAAAAAAATGTGGGTACAAAATGTAAACATACAAGCATGGTACCCAAGCAATGAATAACAAAGTGAGTGAGCTAGCAAGTTGGAAACCAAACAAAAGTGGAGTTTGGTTTTCGTATATAGTCATATGAAAATATAACATTACGCACATATGAATCTATATACGCATTCCTATCAAG
Organism: Scilla litardierei; assembly: GCA_030789695.1. Classification (NCBI taxonomy): domain Eukaryota; kingdom Viridiplantae; phylum Streptophyta; class Magnoliopsida; order Asparagales; family Asparagaceae; genus Scilla; species Scilla litardierei. The sequence goes on from CM061142.1 coordinate 69,664,262, forward strand.
CCTAGAAACATTCTTAGGAATCCACAAAGAAAGTGATTTGGGATTCTTAAGAAGAGGTTTGATGAAGGCATGAGTAGGAGGTGAAGGAGCACGCTTATGAGGTGGAACATAAACATTGGCGTGCCTCGTGTGTGAAATATGCAATTTAGCATTAGGAACATTCACACAAGCATTACTACCATTCATAGGAACATGTGAAGCATGCAACAGTTTATCATTCATTCTAGCATGCAGGCAATAATAAGATTTCCTATGAGTAGAAACATCATGCATAGCATTTAAAGAAGAAGCATTCACATCAACATGTTTTTGAATAGGCTTCTTATGCAATGTGGTGTACATATATGCATGATTCTTCTTTGGCTTAATATTCAAAGTTGATTTTAGGCCAAAAGAAGACTTAGATGTGACTAACCCCGTAGAAGGCTCCCCCACAAAATTTATTTGGGTGCTACTAGGGGAAAAGCTTGGTTTGTTCACCTTCAAAGTAGAGGATCCCAAAACCTTGTTCTTACTCAATTTGAAGTTTTCAATTTGAGTAGACAATAGCTCACATTTTTTCAAAAGTGAAGAAATGTTGTCGTCCCTAGCGGATAGACGTGGGCTAAGCTCAAGGCATTGAGATTTGAGAGCCGATGTCTCATTTCTCAGCATGCAAAGAATCAATTAAAGACTTATGAGTAGCATGCAAAGTAGTGCAATCATGTGTGTCACTATAAAGAAAACATGCACTACACTTATGAGCATTTAATATATTTTTATCACTAGTATAACTATGCTCATAAGAAAATTGAGTTTGAGATACCTCTTCATCGCTTGACTCAATCTCATCACCTTCGGTGTACTTGATCTCAAGACAGCTCCACATTTCATGTGCCATCTCCATGCATCCAACATCTTCATTTTCATGGTCCCACATGGAGATGCACAAAGCTCTTTTAGCGTGGACGTTCATCATGAAGTTTGAATCTGAGACATCCGAAGTCACCGCATCCAGAAGATTGTTCTTCTTGAGGTGTTTGATCATTTTGCTCCTCCATTGACTATAGTTCTCCGGATCGAACTTGGGAGGATGTTGTTGAGACTTAGAAGTCATGCTTGCAAAAGCCACCAAACCAAGGCTCTGATACCAACTGTAAGGGACCCTACGGGGCTACACACACACTAGAGGGGGGGTGAATAGTGTAATAGCAAGCAAAGTGCTTAATTAAAAGTTACTAAAATTAAAGCACAATAAGCAGCGGAAATTAAACAGAGTGCTCAATAACAACAAACGCAAACACATAGATTTTACCCTGGTTCCCCAAAACGTGGGTACATCCAGCCACAGCAATATTCACTATACTCCCACAAAGAGAAGTGAATACAAATCCCACAAAGGGATACACTCCCACAAAGAGAGAGACCTCACCAAGAGGATTTTGCCCTACACAAGGACCCAACCAACCTTACACAAGGGTCAAGACTCCCACCAGGAGAATCACTAACTCCCACTCAGAGAATTAGGGTTAGCCCTACACTAGGACACTAAACTCCCACAAAGAGAATTACTCCCACAAAGAGAGTATCCTAATCCCACAAAGGGAAATAGGGTTTCGAATATAAAACAAAACGAAACAACACTTACCTATGCCTTGATATGATCTTACCCATATGAAGGCATGCAAGTGAAACTCAAGTGCTTGAGATGAGGCTTTGATTGCACTTGATAATCTTTCTCTCTTCTAGGAATGAATCCTAACACTTCTCACTTGAGTGTATGAAATGAAGAGAAGAAAGATGTTCTCCAAGAAGAGGAATGAGATTGAAATCCCATGGAGAAATTCCTTAGAGCTTTGATGCTATAGCATAAGAATGAAGCTCTAATTAGCGAATGAGGGAGGAGTGGCTTAGAGAAGAGATGAAATGATCTTCTATGATTTCCTAACCCTTTCTAGAGTTCTGAATGAACTAAGACAATCCCTATATAAAGGAAGCCAAGAAGAGACTATAAACTCAGCCAAAAACCCAAAGGAAGAAATCTGCAACGGCTAGATTTTGGCAGTTTACGGCAAGAACAGTCGACTGATGATCATTAGACAGTCGACTGATCAACGGCTAGAAAATATCCCAACGGCTATTATCTGAGCCAGGACAGTCGACTGAAGAAGACATTACAGTCGACTGAGAACTGGACAGGTGCCTGTAAATCCTTCAGCAGGCGACTACTTCAGGGGATGGAATAAAACAGAGAGCTGCACTCTTTCTCCAGTTTATCGCACAGGCGACTGATGTCAATAATACAGTCGACTGTCTTATAGTCAGGCGACTGTAATACCTTCATCAGTTGACTGCTGTATAAGATGGAGAAGAGACAGAGAGAGATGCATATTTCGCACTTATGCCTTTCAGACGACTGATGGCCATTTCACAGGCGACTGTAAATATCCAGGCGACTGTAAAAACAGCAACAGGTGACTGTCTTGCAACAAGGGAAAAGGCCCAAAAAATGCAAGAAGCGCACAGGCGACTGTCGACCAATTCACAGGCGACTGTAAGAGCACATACGACTGTAAATTGAACATCAGTTAGTCGACTGATGTGAAAAGCTCAAGATGAGTCAATAGAAAATTTGACTTGAGCTGTGCATCACAGTCAACTGTAGAAGGCTCGACAGGCAACTGGAAATCACCCAGTCGACCGGTAAACCTTTAGCAGGCGACTGCAGGAGAGCCAGAGACTCCAATTGAGTCTTTGGGCTAGATGAACCTATTGGGTTGGATTCTATTATAATCCTAAGGCTGACTAAGATGGTTAAAAGTATATGCATTAGAGTCTGACCATCTATCAAGGCATTACAATAATCCTATACTCAAAAAGAGAAATGCAAGTAAATGAAATTACATGGATTACAAATTGCATCTCCTAGAGTCTAAGTCTTCAAGCTCACTATACCTTGATGCTCTCCATTATCTCCAGGCTTTGGCACACCTTGATGAGCTTCCCTTCATCATGCTCCAAGCTTTGACAATGCTTCTCTAGATGTCCATCCATCATCATGCTCCAAGCTTTGGCTTCATTAGATGATCTTCATGACTTCATCCAAGCTTGAGCACTCCATCACTCTTGGAGGTCTTTAAGATATCCCTTGTAATATCCTCCAAGCATTATGCTTTGTCTCATCAACATATAATCATTAAGATAAACTGAGACTAAAACATAAGAAAGATTAGCACACTAACATAATGTATTGATCATCATCAAAACAACGTTAGTCTTGAAACCAAGAACTAACAGTGTTGACCACTCGGCCGAGTGGCCTCAGTTTCGAAATATTTAAAAAATTTCAGATATGTTCCAACTCGGCCGAGTAGGACCTATCACTCGGCCGAGTAGACAAAGTCACTCGGCCGAGTGTCTAGGCCACTCAGAGCTTTTTAAGTATTGAATGTGTCAGGTTCACTCAGTCGAGTGACAAAGTCACTCGGCCGAGTGTCTAGGCCACTCAGAGCTTTTTAAGTATTGAATGTGTTAGGTTCACTTGGTCGAGTGACAAAGTCACTCGGCCGAGTGACAAAGTCACTCGGCCGAGTGACAAAGTCACTCGGCCGAGTGGCATGTTATTTACAGAGAGGGGGTTTTCGAGACTTCCCTGAGCAGTACCCTACTCCGCCGAGTAGGGTCTTCACTCGGTCGAGTGAAAATGTCACTCGGCCGAGTGGGCTGCTGTTTTCAGCTCCAACTCTCTGTTTTTGTGACACTTTCTGATTTTCTTTCTCCAGTTAGTTTCTTCCTCCTCTTGGCGCTTGAGCGCATCCTTGGAGTGCTCTCCATCGTCATAGTTGTCCTCCGTTCATGTGGTCTCCTATTCTCCTTTTCCTGAAATGAAGAGCATAGCCCGTTGTCAGGGTTTTCTTGGACTCTTGACTCTTACACTAATAAAGGTCTAAAACAAAAAATGAAAAGAAAATTCAACTAAAAAGTGAGATAGAACCGTCGGGTTGCCTCCCGACAAGCGCTCGTTTAAGGTCTTGAGCTCGACCCCTTAAGATTCGTGATTAATGCTCGATGTTCGGGGCATGGGAGATAAGCACGTCAAACTTGCCGGGAAGGCCGCTTGGGTTCAGTTGTTGATTTTCTTCGGCGTTCCTCGGTTTCCCTTCATCATGGGTAGTAGTGGGGGGTGACTCCCCCAAGCTTGAGCTCTGGGCGTCCTTTTTCTTGACCAGCGGCAATGATTTGTTCACCGGTGGAGCTTTCTTCACGTGTTTTGTCGTAGAGAGCTTGCATAGCTCGCTAATCTTAACGACATCAGCGTCATCCTTCTCTTCATCCGTAAGAGGATCCGGTGGGTCTCCCATCATTTCGCCATCCTTAATGTCTTGGACCTCTTCAAGGACGTCATCGTGCTTGGCTCCAATGGCAAATGGCATGACGTCGTCAATGACCTCGTCGAGGAGGTCCACGTAATCCACTTCCTCTGGCCAAGGCATTTTCTTCATCACCTTCAGAATATGGAGCGCAACCTCAATGTTGCCGACATTTAGGGACAAGGTTCCTTCCCTCACATCTACAATCACTCCGGCGGTGGCTAGGAAAGGGTGTCCAAGTATCAACGACGTATCACCTTCTTCCTTAATGTCCATCACCACGAAGTCGCATGGCAAGCAAAGTCCACCTGATACTTGCAGTGGTACGTTTTCAGCGATCCCCATCGGCCTAGTGATTCGCCCATCGACGAGTTGTATCTTCATGTCCATGGCCTTGAGGTCGGTCCCCATATTCAGTTTCTTGAACATCGTGAGGGGCATGAGGCTCACGCTTGCTCCCAAATCCACTAGAGCTTTCTGAAGTGGGACTCCTCCAAGCGTGCAAGGGATTCGGAAACTACCAGGATCTTTAAACTTGGTCGGCAACTTTTCTTTTTGGTGAACCACGTACTTTGCTTGGCAAGCATGACCCTTTCCTTTAGCTTATTTCCCGTGATCAAATCCTTGAGAAACTTTGCATATGATGTGATTTCAACGATTGCATCTAAGAATGGGATGTTCAAGCTCACTCCTCGCAAGTACTCCAGAAATTTAACGAGCCTCTTCTCAATCTTTGTCTTTGCCAACCGTTGTGGAAATGGTATCGGTGGCATATAAGTTCGCTCCTCTCGTGGCTTCTCTACTTCAGATTTTTCACCATTGCTCGTCGCTTTTGGGTCCTCCTCTTCATTGACCGGCTCCTTCTCAACCGAAATTTCCTCCCTCGGTTCCTTAGCTTGAATCATCGCGGGAGTGGTGTCCTTCCCACCTCTAGTAGTTACCACCACGACCGCATTGATGTGGCCGGTGTTGCTTCGTGGGTTTTGTTTCGGTTGAGCCGGCAGTTGTTGATTGGTCTTGTTGAGCAATATGAGTTGCTCTGCCAACTGTGCCACGACAGTGTTGAGGGAATCTTGTTGAGCCGTCAATCTTGCGTTAATCTTCTTTTGTTCGGTCATGAATTCTTCAACCCTTACTTCGTGCTCCGACCTTGGTGGCGCTTGAGGAGGGTTGGGTGCACTCCATCCTTGATTGTATCCCGGGGGTCTATAGGGCCCCGCTTGTTGCCTCGGTGGGTAGTTTTGTTGGTGGGGCGGCCTCTGTTGATATTGTGGTTGTTACGGAGGCCGGGCTTGTGTTTGTTGCTGCGGTGGATGCTGCTGTGGTGGAGTCAAGGCTCCATTATTGTTGGCGTATGAAAATCTGGGATGATCCCTTGTAGCCGGGTTCACCCAATAACCGCTACTTCCTGCAACATACAGAGTTTGCTCCATAGCTCCGTCTCCTTGCTCCCCTCCAAATAACATAATCTGGCTTTGATCCTGCCAGTCGCTCATGCTTCCTCCGGGTGAAGACGCGTTGGAAGGTCCATGTGGCTCGCTAACCAACTTTTCTAATCTCTCTACGGCTTTATGAAGGGAATCAAATTTTGTAGAAATCTCTGCCACTGCCTTTGCCTCATAGATACTAGCCGGCTTCAAAGATGACGAAGAATTTCCCCGTTCGTCGGCCCACTGCTGATTATTCGAGGCCATCTCCTCAAGTAAGGCCATAGTGTCATCCGGTGTCTTTGCCAAGATAGCTTCATTGGCAGTTGCATCAATTATTTGCTTTGTGCTTGGCTGCAATCCATTGTAGAAGCTATGCACAAGCTCCCACGGCTCAATGCTATGGTGGGGGCATTAGTGTTGGAGGTCCTTAAAATGCTCCAACGCCTCATATTAAGTCTCCTGAGGGCTGTGCTTGAAGGACATCAAGGCGCTTCGTATCTTAATAGTCTTGGATGGCGGCTAAAACTTGTTGACAAATACGCTCGCCAGCTCATCCCAAGTGGTGAAGATCCACTCGGCTTGCTCCTCAGCCAATACAAAGCCTTATCACGAAGAGTAAACGAGAAGAGGCATAGTCGAATAGCTTCTGTCGGCGCTCCAGGCATCTGGAAAGTAGCGCACTTCGACAAGAACAGTTGCAAATGGTAGTGTGGATTCTCTTGAGAATTTCCATGGAATGGATCTTGTTGCATCAACACTATGAGCCCGTCTTCAACTCAAAGTTCTTGTCGGCCGCCAACTCTGGCATGACTATAGAAGAGGTGGTGGACGTGGTCTTGGGCCGTAGCCTATCTTGGATGGAGACAAGCCTAGCCATACGGTGCGCTAGCTCCTCTGGTGTTTCCGGCGTCGCCATTTGAATTTCCTCTATAGCAGATCTCCTCTCAGCTCTAAGCCTCCTTGCCGTACGCTCGATCTTCGGGTCAAATAATATTTCTCCTTGGGGAGCCTTCGATCTCGTGTACATGCACAGAAAAAGAGAGTCTAGATAGAATTGTTAGCACAATAGAGAAATAAAAGAGTGAAAATAATAATAATAAAGAAATTGCAAAGTAAAGAAAATAAAATACCGTCGCCTCCCCGGCAACGGTGCCAAAAACTTGATCGGCCCCTGGATACACACCCCAGGGGACACAATTGTAGTCTTACCGCAAGCGCTTGGTGTAGTGGCGAGCGGGTAACGAACACGAGGAGGACTAATGACGGTACTCTATTTTGATCACTAAGCTATTGGTGGAAGAATGGTTTTGAGAATGTTGTCACAATCGTTCAATTAACAACTCGAATTCAATATAATAAAGGCATCTAAGGCTAGGGAATCCCCGCTACAGATCGTCATTTATCTTCGTGAATCGTGAATCTCAATGTTTCAAGACTTGAATTGAGGTGAACTAGTCATAACTAAATAGAGAACCAAGCTCACGGTCTCATGCTATTGCCGGTCTATAGCGACCTAGGTTAGGGCCCACTCTCGTGCAAACCCTAACCTAAGCAACTAGCATGAAGATCGACATCATCGTCCAATCACACCTAGAGCACACTCTCGTGCAAACTCGAGTTACGATCTAGGTTGTGATAGTTCGTATTCGTACAATCTCTTGCAAACGAATATGTGCATAGATTTATAATAAAAATACTAGCTTTGGTCCAATCTCTTGCAAACCAAGTCTAGTGGATTTCGATTACAAACCTAAATTGAATGCCTAGGCCTTCCCATCGATTAGAATCCAATCTCTTGCAAACCCCAAATCGATGGAAATTCCTAGCTATCCGTAATAAATCAATCACAACCTAACCTTCTATCAATTCTAGCAACATATAAATCCATTCATCACAATTCTAAAATCGAATCCATAGGGTTCATCCCCATGCCCTAGAACAGCGGAACTACTCGCAATTCATCATAGAAATAACAGAATAAATGAATGAAAGCATATATCAATTCATAGTTGGAAGAAAGCAATTCACAAAAATGAGAAATTTCAATAAGAAGAACAAACCAGATCTCAAATCTTCAATCTCCAAAAGGGAATTACAATTAGAATTAAGCTAAAACCTAATTTCTGGTCTCTCCTAAAACTAGGATGAAAAACAGGCTTAAATACAAGTTTAAACGGCCAAAAATCCTGACAGATTTGCCCCTGGCGCAGCCCAGAACCCTAGTTCGTGATACAGACAGACTGCACCACTCGGCCGAGTAGAAAATGTTACTCGGCCGAATGATAGACCCAAATAAGACAAAAAAGTTGGGGGTTTGGTCTTCTTGGCTTCTGCGTCACTCGGCCGAGTAGAGTTTGTCACTCGGTCGAGAAGACTTCCTCACTCGGCCGAGTGAGTCTTCTGCTGTTCTTCTCAAAATCCCAGAGAGTCGGCTTAAATCTTCTCTAGAAAACTCTGACTCACTCGGGCGAGTGAAGTTCTCCACTCGGCCGAGTGGGATCATTCACTCGGTCGAGTGGAATTTGACTCCGTGCGCTTTTGTATCTGTTGTACTCGGCCGAGTACGTTCCTTCACTCGACCGAGTGAACTGTGTACTCAGCCGAGTGGCCTGTTCCTGGAGTCACATCTTCTCCTTCTTGCTTCCTCGTCGATTCTATCGAACTTCTTCTTCTTCCGCTCATCATCTAGCACTGCTAGCTTCTCGATAGGGCCATGGGTGACTCTACGATATGCGTGCAAGTCCATTGATCTCATTTATGCTCCCGATCGCTCCATATTTCCTGAAATCTGAAAAAAACCAGAAATAGTGAAAAACAACGTGATATCGTCGAATAATGGTGAAAAACGTGATATTGGCGATCAAAATGATATGCAAACATGTATAAAAAAAGTGTAAAATATGGAGCGATCAACAACCGTGTCGTTCTTTCTGCAGACTCTGATGCATCCATGTCATTCGTTCACACGACCGCGTCGTCTCCCCAATATCTCTGCCATTGTTCATCAAATTATTACACAGTCGTGTCGTTTTCGATTCGACCACGTCATCCATCTCTTTTTCACTTATATTGCGGGTTTGGGTTTTTTCTTCTTGACCCATTTGCATTCTTCTTCAACCCAATTCATGGCTACTACTTCTAAGGCTTCTCCCCCTCATTCCCACCCATTCATTCTTCCATTCTCTTCATCTTAGGGTTAAGAGCTTGGGGGTTTGGTTTTTGTTTTCCTAGGAGATCTTGGTGAACTCTTTCCCATCTCTTGTGTAGTTTTGATTTAGTGATTTGTAATGATATTGGATGATATTTTTAGAATTCAAAAATCTCTCTTTTCTTGTTATAATGAGCTAGATCTATCTTTTGTGTGTTGTTTGGCGAAGGTTGGTTGTTTGGCTATGGATTTCAATTCTATCATGTTTTCATGTTTATGTGTGGATTGTTTGAGATATACTTTGTATTTGGGACCCTAGTGGGTATTACTAGCGTGGAGTTTGCTTAGCGGTACCACTATTATATGCTTAGTTGTTTATTATCTCGATTATCTATACACTACTCTCATTACACACCACGTGTTTGTGTGAATGCCAAATCCACCGATTGTGCAAGCTCGAACGAGATTCACAATTGAGTTATATACCATGTTATGGATGTTATATTTTCCGATTACGCACGCCTGAATGAGACCCGTAATTGAGTTATAGTTTTGAGCTTCATTCTGAAAGGAAATCTTCCGATCATGCAAGCCTAAGTTGGATCCATGATTGAGTTATATTTGGATTGAACCCGTATGTCACACAACCACATTAACCCACACACAAAAGAAGCCTCCTCACATATATGTCTCACCGATTCCTCAACTTGAGGATGTCGATTTGGTAGATGGTTTCAAAACCACATTTTCACACCTTACCGTCCATCGTAGCTTAGTTGGTTATATCTTCGCCATTACTCTTTCTATATTGATTGAACTCGTGATTGCAAAACGACTTGTCCCCATGATCCGACCCGGTCTCACCGGAATATATTATTGGGGGACCTCTTATACTTGGGAGTAGCGCTCAATACAAATTGAGACTAGTCAAGTTTTTGGCGTCGTTTCTGGGGACACCGGTTTTTTGCATTTACGTTTTCGATTGATTTAGGAAATTTTGGTGTGAGATATCCTTCTATTTAGTGTGAGTCTTTTTTATTATTTATCTTCCACATATTGATTTTTCGTCTTTATTTAATTTATGCTTATTGAGTCGTTTGCTATTTTTATTGTCTTTTTCTTTTATAAAAATTCAAAAAAACCATTGGGCTTTAATGGCATAAATTCTTTGTATGATGCACTTTCCGTTTCTTTGCACAAGACCAGTTCATTGAAGCTCAAATTGACGATGAATTGACGATGAATCCTTATATCAAGCTGGGAGGATGTTCATGTATTTATTAAGCGGCTGTCCACATCATGGATTCATGATGGCCCATCTTTTCCAGTTCTTTTACGAGGGGCTACAGAAGGAGATGCCGGACTACATGGAGATGTTGGATGATGGAGCTCTATTTGACATGTAACCTGAGGTTGCTTGGGAGTACCTGGAATCCATGGAGGATATGGCCCGACCATTGGATGTAACTTTAGGGAGTGAGCCGTTAGCGCTTCATTGTGATGTCGTTGGAATATTCCTTGACAAAAGAGAGCTAAGCGTGGACACACCTTTGCTACTCTCGGCCGAGGAGCTTCAATTGCTTATTCATACACAGGAGGCTCAATCCCGATATTTTTTGTAGAGCATGGAGAGTCAAGCTAGTATATTCAGGAGATCATTTCGAGTCTCGCATTGCTTGCCTCTTGCTTGGGAGAAGGTAATCCAAGCACTCAAAAATTTTATTATCTGATTTGGATTCTTCTTCGTATTTGTTGTTTGCAAAGATGGAAAGGACGAGTGTGATATTTTGGATGGACAAGAAGAGGAGCCAAGTAGGGCCACGAGCTCAACGATCATTTTGGTTGAGCCTAAAACGTGCCTTCCCCCGGTATTGTCCCAAGATCATTCATTCCTTTCCCCCATGGTGGAGCATCGTACCGAGATGGATGCAATCATTTTAGGGAGTTTTTGTCAACATATTTCAAATTCTTTATTTTATTTTGATGATTATATTTGGGTCGCTTTCGTCGAATGACAACGGTGCCCACTTTCGATTGATACAACTCATCTCTTGCAGGACATGGTCGCACATTTTGGAGAGATGTACTTGGAATTTTGTTACTATGGTCCAAAGTGATTTGTGGAGGGAAGACGCTCGTGGAGGAGATTAAAGATCTAATTGAGCTACTTCCTCCACCGTTGGACATCCATGATCTGCCTTTTGACCCTGGGGACTTCTATCCAGTAGTGTAGAAAATTTAAATTTACGCACGTTCTATGCTTCCGAGGGTAGTTTTATTTCAATAAACATATACGCTTTCAACATTGAGGACAATATTTGTCTCTAATTGGGGGGAGAGTATTAGGAAGTCTTAGGATGTTTAGTTGGTTACTTTGTTTAATTTTTTTAATAACATCGCCAATCATTTTGCAAATATATCATTTACCCTCCATGCTCATGTTCTAGTTATTTGCTTAGTCCCTTACATGCTTCATGTTCATGCATACATTCAGATTCAGACTCTAATTTCAAGTTCTAAATTATGATTGGCATGTATTTATTGTTTTTTCATGAGATCTCTATTAATATGCTATTCATAAAATTAGTGCATAATTCGATGAATTTTGTTTTCAATGTGGTTTGGATTAGTTTTGTGCAAACTTTATGATGCATGAGTTGGATTTAGTCATTAGTTTGATTGGTTTTTAATTTGATGGGATTTGTCCATGGACATATGATTGGTTATGCTTAAGGAGTGGTTGGTTGATGTGTTGAGTCATAGAAAAAAAAGAAAAAGAATAAGTACATCATTCTTCTAGTTTTATCGAGTAGCTGGGTCCTCGTGCCTCAAGAAGCATTGTGGATTCACGTCGAAAGATAGGATTTGAGGGAGTGCATGGAAAAAAAGAAGAGGAAGAAAAAGAAAGAAAGAATAAATGTGAAGCCTAGGTGATTCGAGCTATTAGGACATGAATCCCTCTTATCCATTTGGGAGTCATCGACCGAACACTCATATGGATCAATCTAAGTTTCATATACAAAATAATGAATAAACACGAGTCACATATCCAACCTCATTGAATTAGGAAAACTAAGTGTTGTTTTTGGCCAAATTCTTGAAAATTGTGATACTATGATACGCCATTGTTCTTTAATCTCAATGAATGCATACATTGGTTGTTCTTTGTGGGTTTGAGCCAAATTGAAGAGTTATTCATGAGTTTGCTCTCTTTTATGAGTTGGATATTAAATTTGAGATTTTGATGAGAATTTTCTATTTTGCCATGAATAATGCGGAGTTTGATATGTGCCTTATTGTGAATTCGAATCTATCGCTCATTTTGCTAGGGACTATCAAAAAGCTAGTTGGGGGTGTGATTCGAGGTAGATTTTGTATATTTATTCCCTAATTTCTTTGCTTTTTGTGCATAATTCGTGTTCATTTTGGCTCCGATACACGTATATTGATTATATCTCTTATTATTGGAGCTTATCGTTTACTTATGCATAAAACACAATTTTTATAGGTTATTAACCTCTTTATCTTTGTCTCCTATTTTTTCAATTGAAGATTGTGAAGTCCCGATTCCAACGCAAATTTTTCCAGAATTCTTGGAGGTCGGAGCAATTTTCTACATTTTTGGGAGACAATGTGTTAGCGTTGAATTTTTTGACTACGGGTTCCGATCGCCACATGGCCTTGTCATATTTGACACGACCGTGTCAACCTTGTTCAGCTGGGGGTACTTGGAATTTTGGGCTTCGACACGACCGTGTCGATTTCAACCACGTCATTCTTTCACACGGCCGCATCGTCCCCCCACGTCTCTGCCATTGTTTGTCAAATTACAACGCGACCGTGCCGTCCATCTATTTTTCACTTATATTGCGGGTTTGGGCTTTTTCTTCTTGACTCGTTTGGGTTCTTCTTCAACCCAATTCATGTTGCTACTTCTAGGGCTTCTCCCCCGCATTCCTACCCATTCCTTCTTCCATTCTCTTCATCTTAGAGTCAGGAGCTTGGGAAGCACAAAGAAGCAAAGAGGAGCACTTGGGTTTGGTTTTTGTTTTCCTTGGAGATCTTGGCGAACTCTTTCTCATCTCTTGTATAGTTTTGATTTAGTGATTTGTATTGATATTGGATGATATTTTTAGAAGTAAAAATCTCTATTTTCTTGTTATAATGAGCTAGATCTATCTATTGTGTGTTGTTTGGGGAAGTTTGGTTATTTGGATATGGATTTCAATTCTAGCATGTTTTCATGTTTATGTGAATGGATTGTTTGAGATATACTTTGTATTTGGTATCCTAGTGGGTATCCCTAGAGTGGAGTTTACGTAGTGATATCACTCTTGTATGCTTGGTTGTTTATTATCTCGATTATCTATACACTACTCTCATAGCACACTACGTGTTTGTGTGAATGCCAAATCCACCAATTGTGCAAGCTCGAACGAGATTCACAATTGAGTTATATCCATGTTATGAATGTTATATTTTCCATTTACGCATGCTCGAATGAGACCCGTAATTGAGTTATAATTTCAAGCTTCATTCCGAAAGGAAATCTTCCGATCATGCAAGCCTAAGTTGGATCAATGATTGAGTTATATTTGGATTGAACTCGTATGCCATACAACCATACTGACCCACACACCACACAAGCCTCCTCACATATATGTCTCTCCAATTCTTCAACCAGAGGATGTCAATTTGGTATATGGGTTCAAAACCACATTTTCACACCCCACCGTCCATCGTAGATTAGTTGGTTATATCTTCGCCATTAATCTTCTATATTGATTGAACTCGTGATTGCAAAATGACTTGTCCCTATGATCCGACACGGTCTCACTGGAATTTATTGCTTGGCGACCTCCTACACTTGGGAGTAGCGCTCAACACAAATTTAGACGAGTCAGGGTTTTGAGAGCAGAGTATCCTAACCAACAATCTCTAGTGTTTGTTTGCCATCTCGGAACTCCTTCTCATCGACTCGGACTAATAGCTTTTTGTCTTTAGACTTAGGTGGGAACGAGGGCGGAGTTCGACAGAGACTCCAGGATCCCCAACACAAAGGTGTTTCGATTCTGTGAAAACGCTTCGATTTCATCAAAAATTGCTTTGATTCCATACAAAAGAATAGTATTGCAAACAATGAATTTTCATGAGGGGAAATTGTAGATACCTTGATGTTGGTGATCTTCCCTTGGATGACGGCATCTGAAATCACTCCCTTCTTGAATCTATGCATCAAAGATAAAAAAATTGTCAGGATGAGGTCAAGATGGTGCCCAATCTAAAACTCATCAATACCCAAATCAGATACAGTCGTAAGATAATATGTACGTGTGTATGGAATAGGAAAAAACACCATACCTGGCATGTAAATTATGAGGGATTATATATGAAATACATAGAGGTACATTCATATATATATATCCACACTCTAATGGCCACAACAAATTCTATTTCACATAGGACTCTTTTATTTTAGGTTAGTTCCATTACCGATTGGGTTTTAAGCCCATTTCGTACTTAACATGGCCGAAGCTTCCAAGCATGGGTTAAAACCCTCTATGTAAGTCTCAACATTTCAGTTTTAGGCCGAAGCCCATCTATACATGTTAATTCTTTCTTTACTATTTCAAGCATGTTTCCAAACCTTGGGCTCATCTAAATATTTATGCAAAATAATTACCCCTCACTTCATAACTCATCACCGGTGGGTGTCGAAGTAAAGATGCCTCGTTCATTTTCTATTTGATTGATATTAATATCTAGACGAAACCAAGTTTTAGATAAAGCAAACTTTTAAGCAAATGATTCTAGCAACAAATATTACCCATAGAATATGATACCATTCAAATTGGATTCCTTAGCGATGTCCATGCAAAATTGTCAATTCACCCTATTCAATATTTCCATGCTTAGATTTTTGGAGACAATATTCCAAAGTGAATCCTTTAAGAATGATATTTCATTCCTTACTTTTTTCCTAGCTTCGACGAGTCATTAGACTTTTTAACTTCATCATGACATCATCTTATGTGACACGCACTCTAAAACATGTCCTTCATATATGAAGCATGCTTAAAAGATACGTGTAGACATGCCTCGATTGTTACGCATAAATAGTCATACTTACGATGACTTGGTTATGTCATGTGCCTATCCCAGAGATTTTCACTGTGTGGCATGAAATTAGCAGCCACTTTGGGGATGCTTCATAAACTATGTTGAAGATGAAAAATTCCAACATCTTAGATAAAATTCACTTCTTTAAGCTTGATGAAAAATTCCATACAATTTGTCTACTCTGCCACCGTAGATTCCTCTAATTAGATTGACTATCGATAAATGCTTCCTCTAATCACCTCTTGTTGAGTAAGTGCTTGTCGCCCTTCTTTTTTATTCTTTTCAAGGAACTCATCATGTCCTCTACTGCTAGACCCTCGCCGACCCATCCACAACTATGACTATCAGCATTAGGTCACTGCTAGATTTGACAATAGATCATATTATTAGTAAGCTTCTAGATCAGATTAAGGAAACTCCATCAGAAGCTTTCCCATCCTCTCCTATGCTCAAATTGGTTGAACCTTTCACAATGGCTTATCTTTAAAAAGATGGGCTCAAACCTCCCTCATAAAACTGAAGAAGCAAGTGGTCAGCCATTTATGCCAATTGACCAGCCTTACCAAATCTAATCGATAAAGCAAGGCTGATGTAGCTGAAACGGACGATGAAGCTAACTTTGAATCCTATTCACCCAAGAGAAAGAAGATAATGAACGGCAATAAGCTATGCAAAAAGATTATAGTGGACATCCCGTTCATAAATACCACAAACCTAGAGAATATTGTAACAATGATTGACCTCCCCACCAATTGCTTCACCTTATGCCTTGCTTTACCTGGCCAGACTAACTTTAATTGTGGAGAAAATAAGATAGCAATCAATCATCTTGCTATCTTATTTTCTCCACAATTAAAGGTAGTCTGGCCAGGTAAAGCAAGGCATAAGGTGAAGCAATTGGTGGGGAGGTCAATCATTGTTACAATATAACTCACCCCCAACACCTTCAAATGCATGATTGCATTAATTATATTGTATTAGATACAGAAGGTCAATCAATCATCTAGAGTGTTCTGTGAAGTATTCTACATCTGTCACTACTAATGTATAAAGTGATGCAAGTTTAATCATGCTAAACCATTCTTTCCTTTATTGAGTATTGGTGTTTCATACCAATGTTATTTTGATGATGATCACAATATTATGTTGTTGCTAATGACTCTCTTGTTTTAGTCTCATAGTTAACATTTCAAGATATCATTTTTGGAGACTAAACACTTGGTGCAAGGATGGACATCAAGAGAAGAAATGCCAAAGCTTGGACTCAAGGGGTGCCAAAGCTTGGAGATGATGGAGAGCACCAAGGCATCAAGATTGAAGCCATAGACTCTAAGAAAAGCAATGTAATCCATGTATTATTTCATTTATTGCTTTTCTCTTTTTGAGTCTAGGTTTAATGTAATGCCTTGATAGATGGTCTACTTATTCATGCATATGCTTTTAACCATCTTAGTGAGCCTTAGGATTATCATAGGATCCAACCCTATAGGTTCATCTTGCCCAAAGACTCAATTGGAGTCTCTGACTCTCCAACAGTCGCCTGATGAAGCTTTCACGGTCGATTGGGTGATTCCAGGCACCTGTCAAGCCTTCTATAGTCGACTGTAGTGCACTGCTCAAGTCAACCTTTTATTTACTCATACTTGAGCTTATGGAACAGTCGACTGACAGTTAATTTACAGTCGCCTGTCTTCCAACAGTCGCCTGTGAATTGTTCTACAGTCGATTGTGCGTAACTTGCATTGTCGGGGCTTCATCCCAATTTGCAAATCAGTCGACTGTTGTAGTTTTTACAATCGCATGTCCATTTAACAGTCACATGTAATCTGGCCATTAGTCATCTATCTGTATACAGTGCGTAAGTTGCATCTCTCTGTTTTATTCCATCCCCCGCAGCAGTCGCCTGCTGAAGGATTTACAGACGCATGTCCTGTATACAATCGACTGTGTAGTCTTCATCAGTCGACTGTCCTGGCTCAGATTATAGCCGTTGGGATTTAGTTAGCCGTTGGACAATCGACTGTCATTTGTTCATCAGTCGACTGTCGATGACGTTTTGCCCAGATTCTAGTCGTTACAGCTTTTTGTTTTTGGCCATTTCCTTGGATTTTGAGAGTTCATATATGGTTTCTATTGGTATGGGAGGGCTGAGTTCATTAGAACTTCTTGATGCAATTGCAAATCTTTAGAGATTGATTAAGCCACTCTCGAACTCTCACATTTCCATCTTAGAGCTCATTCTCTCCTTCATGCATTGAAGTCAAGCTCAAGGGAAATCATCCGAGTGCATTTCATGCAAATTTCATCACTTGGAGATCCTCTTTCATGCCTTGCATTTATTTATGGGTAATTTCATCTCAAGGCATAGGTAAGCGTATTTGTTTTACTTTGTTATTTCATTGAAACCCTAGCTTTCTGTGTGAGAGCTAGTTACTCTCTGTGTGAGAGTATAACCTTCTGTGTGAGGGTTGGTTGAGTTCTTTCTGTGTGAGAGTTTGAGTCTCTCCGTGTGAGAGCATAAGTCTTTCTGACTGAAAGCAATGATATCTCTGTGTGAGAATCCAAATTCTCTGTGTGAGATATCTCTGTGTGAGATTGTATTCACTTCTCTATGCGAGAATTATAGTGGATATTGGTGTGGTTGGACGTACTGAAGTTTGGGGAACCAGGGTAATATCTTGTGTTTGCGTTTAGATTTTTGTGGTGTTTAAATTCCTCTTGCATTTATAATTCCGCATTTTCAAGTTTAATTTTTAAATACGTAATTTGTGTCATTACACTATTCACCCCCCCTCTAGTGTATTGTTGTTAGTATTGCAAGGGTAAGGCGATCCTTACAATTGGTATCGGAGTGAGGTTTTAGCATACAACAACAATGGTATTCAATCCTATATACGTGTCTCATGAAGAAGGTCTATCAATCGTACGACCCCCGCTCTTCAACAGAACCGACTATCCAAGTTGGAAGATCAAGATGATGATCTACTTGGAGGGTCAAGACCTATGGAACATCACGGAGTCGCCATTTGAGAAGCCTACTACACTCGCTGCTTCAAGAACAAAAGCGAAGAAGGACTCGATCAAATTCAATGTGAGTGCTATGAATGCATTCCATTGTGCCCTCACTCACAATGAGTTCAACCGCATCTCCTTGTGCAAAACGGCCAACGAAATTTGGCATACATAAGAGATTTCTCATGAAGGAACTTCGAAGGTAAAGAAATCTAAACAATGCATTGTTTAAGATGCAGGAAGGTGAAAACATCTCGGAGATGTTCACAATGTTCACTGATATCGTGAACGCTTTGGAAGGATTTAGGAAGGTGATTTCCTAATAGGAACGAGTGGAGAAGATCCTTGACTCGCTCACATCTCAATGGGAGTCAAAGCCCAACGGTATTTTGGAGTCTAACGACATGTCCAAATACACCGTTAGAGAGTGCATTAGGAATCCCATGGCGTATGAAGTGAAACTTCAACATAAGAAGGAGATTCAACCAACCAAGCCCGAGAAGCAAAAGGGGGTTGCATTCTATGCCGAGAAGGAGCCAATCGAGTGGAAAAGAAGTTCCATCAGGAAGCGTCAAGTGAAGATGATGGGAAATATGATGTTAGTGATGATGATTACATCGAGCTTGCCAAGAAATTCAAGGCATTCCTCAAGGGCAAGCAAGGTAAATCTTTATCAAAGTTTGCTCCAAGTCTAACAATTCTATTTGTTTCAATTGTAGAGGAAAATGTCATATTTCTACCAAATGCCCTTCCAAATCTGACAAAGAAAATTACAAAGGAAAAGGGAAGAAGCATGGGAAAGGCAAGTCCAAATTCAAGAACCAAAAGAAGGGACTTGTCGTCACATTCGATGACTCGGATGAGGATTCATCTAGTGACGAAGAGGGATATGACAAGGAGCAAGCCCACATGTGCTTTATGGCAAAAGGGGAAGAGTATTCGTCAAGCTCTAGTGGGGAGGAAAGCGATGGTGAAGAAAAGGAGGAGTCAAAGCTACCATATGAGGAGCTTGAATATCGTTTCAATGTGGCCTCTAACATGGCAAGTAAGTGCATCGACTCATATGATAAATTGAATGCAAAATTTAAGAATGCTATGAGTAGGGTGCATGCTTTAGAATCTACTAGTGTAAATAATAATGATGCTTTGTATGTTTGTGACACTGGTGAGAGAGACACACTTCTCTCTCAAGTTAAGGAATTGAGCATTTCCAATGATAAATTAGTAGCTCAAACCCTTAGCTTAGAAACTCGCATTCAACAACTTACGTTGAAATGCGATGAGGAACCCCAAAAGCTTATTAGCTTTGTTCATGCTACGGATTTACTCCACGGTTTGCTTGAAAACAACATCTGACAAATCATAGAGGAGGTTTAGGATACACTCCAAAGTTGGTTACCAAACCCAACACTAATTCTTCTTATGGTGCAAATACAAGAAATATTGCAAAAGCACCTAAGAAGAATCACAATGCTTTCTTGTATAACAATAACACCAACAAGAAGCATGTAAATCACAAGGTGGTGAGGAAAAATGAAAATCCTTCATTTTTTGCTAAGAAGCAAAATCCTCATTCTATGCATGCCAAGAATTCTTTTCTACACATATGCATGCCACATCCACCCCTCTTGCAAAGGCAAAACCCTTGCCTAGGAAATCCTTGCGTTTATGGATTTCCACTAGGTGTAGTGTGCAAGAGAGGGATAGATACATCAACTCTCTAGTTAGGAATGTGATCACCTCATGTGATTACATTAGGAAATCAAACTCCTCTTGGGTTTGGTTCCCTGATGTTTAGGTTCCTCACACATATACATATTGCATGAGTATTGTGCTTAAATGTTTATTTTTAGCATACCTATTGTTTGTGTATGTTTCATGATTTTGAAAATGTTTTCAAATTTATTTCTAATGAAAATGGGGACCTTGGAGAATACATTGTCATGCATATGATCCATATGTATGACAATGGGGGAGTTATATGTTGTATGTTTAAAATATTTTAAAAACATGTTTTGACTCTCATTTTAGGGTGTTTTTGAGATCATTGTTTACAATTGGTTATTTTTGGTCTCAAACTCAACCCCTTGGATATTGCCAACATGTTTCATGTTATATTGTGTTTTGACAATGTCATTATGTATCAATGAAGCTTGATTTTTTTCCATATATATTGCTTTGATACACTTCAGGCCTATGGCTCCAATTATGATTAACAACTGGTAAAGAGATTTATCTTTCAAGATTTCTTTCTACAATTGGTATTATCTCAATTGTTAGAGATTGTTTATCTCTTTCTTTACAATTGGTATTAGATTCTAGAAGTCAAACAATTGAACATTTCTATGATCTAGGGGGTGCATGGGATAGTGATTGGTACCCACTGAATTTTTACAATTTGGCATCATACATCTCTTTAACTCTTGCATATTGTCACATCGTTTATTAGGATGTCAAGGGGATATTATTGTTATCCACCTTTTTGACAATGACGAGGGGGAGAGATATATGCATTATGTAAATCTTATATTTCATACATATGCATTTGGGGAGAGATACATCTATGGGGAGAGATATGTGGGATTATCTAAACCATTCATGTGTGCATGTTATATACTTATTGCAATTGGTTTATATAATCCATGCCTATTATATGTCATCATGGTTTCTCATTATTTCATTTGGTATAATGAGTATTTACAATTGTGTATCTCATTTTACAATTGGTGCATCTCATTAGCATTGTGCTTTATTTTCTTTATATTTACATAGGCTTCTAAAGACATGCATGACTAGTCGACCACTGTACATCAACTAGTCGACCAGTGAGTGTATAATAGTCGACTACAACTAGTCATTAGGCCAATGCTGTAAATCAGCAAGTAGCCATTGTTAAAAGTGTTTTTTGTATTCTGCCTGACCCAAAACTTGGCTTATAAATAGGAGATGTTGTTGGGATTTTTTAGTAAGAATGATTTTCATTTTTAAACAAGTTTTTCATAAAGATTTTCATGATTTTATGATCTAAAATTCCTTAAGCAAAATCCTTGATTTTTTGGCCTCTTGATTTCTAAAGTCTTCTAAAAGAAACATCCTATTGGCCAAAATCCTCTCTTTGATCTCATAAGGCGTTCACCCTTATCTCTTAAGATCAAAGAATTTCAAGCATTAGCCACTTCTCACACATTTGAGCTTCAATTGTCAATGCTATATGCAAGAGTGTAATCTTCACAAAAAGTAAGGATTGTAAAATCCTCCATTGCGATGTGGTAAGCATTTGTTCTATTGCTTGGTGATTATTGTAAATCCACACCTATAATGGTTAGTTGGAATTCCTCTTGTTGAAGAGGCAAGTTGTGTGGAAAATCCTCTTGTAGAGAGGTGTTGTTTAAATCCTCTAGGTTGTATAGGTGTTGGAAAATCCTCACTGGCTGTGAGATAGGTTGTAAAAATCCTCAATTTTGTTGAGGTAGTTCCTTTCATTTGAGATTGGTTAGCAGATGCTAGAATATGTCGGGACAGAGGTTGAAACAAGGAAAAAATTCTCTATGTTTGTGTTGGCTTTCTTTACCTATTATACTTTATTTCATACTTGCAAATTGTGCTTTCATTTTCGTTGCTTAATATTCTTGCTGGTTGAGATTGTGTTGATTAAGAATTAAGTTGGGTAACTCTATTTGATCTCTTAGGTGAAATTTATAGGGATATTTTAAGTTAGTATTTTATTTGGATAACACTATTCACCCACACTGGTGTTTCACTTGACATCTATAAGAGATCCCAATACAAATAAGGAAACACACCTATGAAAGGCCCCATACCATCCTAATTTCCACCAAAGGGGTTTACCCTCAGCCCCCACTGCTCTAGCAGCTCCTCCATCTATAACGACAACTTTGGCCATTACAACATCTAATAGGTGGCTCCATGTACGGTGACATTACTGATGCTATCTAAACTCCACCACCTCCTCAAGAGACCTCTACTAGAGCATAGCCTTAAGCTTTCGAAGAGCCATCCTTCTCTCCATCAAGAAGGTTACGGAGGATGAATGGTATTAGAACATAAAGAAGTATCGGAACCCATCCAACGAAAGGTATAAGGCATCTCTTGCTGCTTAAAGAATGCCTTGATAAGTGAGGTCCTTTAGGATGAAGTGCACTCCTGGTCTCCACCAATGAGTGCAGTCAATTTCATCTTACTCTTATATGAGTTACCTACCATAGAACCAATGAAAAGCTCTATGGCCTTGGACTAGCTAGCATGTCCACTCTCATTGATGACATGATGCTTCATGTGGGGATGACTTTCAGACAATGGGCAAGGCGTTGTATGTCCCATTCATCATAAAGAGACTCTATGGTATTCAAGGATGTTTAATATTATCTTTAACTATATATCTTGCTGGCTTCATCGGTGAATTTAGAGATCCATGAGATCTCTAATGGGGTTCTGTAATACAAGATTGTAATACAAGATTGTAATACAAGATAGGCGACTATTTCTGCACAGATAGTCGGCTATCTACCAAAATAGTCGGCTATTTCAAAACCCGAGAGTTATGGGTTAAATATGACTGCGGATAGTCGGCTATCTGTTTCAGATAGGCGGCTATTATCTAAAGCTGAGTTTTCTACATAAAAATACTTTATAATTAATTATATAATAATATAAAACATTTTAACAAATTTTTTAAAAACATTTTAACAAATTTTTTAAAAACATTTTAAAATCATTTTGGGATATTCTAATCATGTGTGGGCTTTATAATGGGCTTTTACAATCTAAGAACTTACACCAAGCCAAAATTCTAATTCTTTACGTTTGAATCTTGTGATTCACTCCTTCAATGTCTTGGTCATTTGTTTTGGCTTCATGGAGCTTTTGTTCTCCAATGCCCTTGAGAATGGTTTACCACACTTGTGCATAGCCTTCATCTCTTAATATGGTTTCATTTGCTTTATCACCACCGTTGTGTGATCATCCATACTTTACCACCTATATTAAAAACGCATTTCCTACACACAAACTCAATGAAAGCATTGGTACCATAATATGTTGCTCATCATCAAAATAACCACGTGTTGGAGACTCGATATCCAACAGTATGTCATCATCAAAGTATTCTTACATGCACATGGAAATAACAAAGCCTATCATAATGTAGAACATAAGCACCATGAAGTAGAATATTATTTTCATACAAAAATTGCATAAATAGCAAGTTAGCATAGACATGGCATACCTATCATGTCATTACTAACATGGCATAATGAACATGACATAGCTATCATGGAATAATTCACATGGCATAATTGTCATGGCATAACTAACATGATATGTTTAACATTGGATAACTAACATGGTATAACAAGCATGGCTTAATGAGCATGGCACTAAATAACATAGTAATTATTGATATTCAATTTCCAAGTTATGAAACTTTAACATATTGATCAATATAATCTAATACCATAATAGGATGATAAAACAATGTTTAAAAATAATATTCCAAATCATCAAGTTGTGAATCCTACCCCAAACGAAGCTTCTCCTTCTTCTCTAGTTTCTAACTTTCTTCTCCTTCTAATTGTTTCATTCCTCCTTCAAATCTTTACTCCTCCTTCAAGATCCAAATGAGAGAGGATGAGGCATAATTCTGGCTAAGGAAAATGAAGAAAGGGAAGGGCTAGAGTTCGGCCATACTGAAGGAAAGAGATGTGAGAGAGAGAGAGAGAGAGAGAGAGAGAGAGAGCGAGCTCTAAATACACCCAGCATGTTACAATAACGTAAACATGCATGCCACTATGAATGCTGGGACAATACAGATGAGAAATATAAATTAAATGTACATGCTCTAACATAAGAAATCCTAGAGTCATAATATAAATAGATTTATATATCGAAAAATACATAAGAAACCGAGAATACAAAATAAATAAGAAGTCCAAACCCCAAAAAAATGCCTACATCAACTCATGCCATATAACAAAAGAAAAGAAGAAGTCACTAGCACTGGGTGGCCAACTCAATGAAGTTGCCCTTTGAGGGCTTGTCCTCAAGCTCAAGGCCCCATGGCAGTCTCCTAGGGGAGCACCTACCCGGTAGTCTTTGGTTCTAGTCCTGGGAAAAAGTCGGGTGGACACGTCAGCGTGCGTTCAATAGGAAAACACAATTCGAGATGTAGAATATTTTGCTTAAGATTAGTTTACACAACTATTTCATCAATCATCATGTGGGTAATAAAGGAGCACTTTAAATGAAATAGCATCTTTAATCAGAAATGAAAACGTGCGATGATCACATGCATGAAAGTAATATATTACTGCATTGAAAAGGAGGGTTATCAAATAGCACTTGCGATGATGTTGTTGTTGTTGTTGTTATTGTTAAACTAACACTTTAGAATCCCAGGTAAAACAAACACTTTAGAATCCCGGGTAAAACATAATACATAAGGCTCTGGACTTTCACCCCAGGTGGGTGGAAAATGGTACCCCGTCAGTGGACACGAGCACTATGAAACGGGGCCTCTCGTAACTCCCCCGTTTTGGGAGTTAGAATATAATACACATCATATACCTCATGGTGCATCACGAGTGCACCCCATGGGCCTCTTCAACTCTGCCCAACTCCCCCGTTTTGGGAGTGCGAGTGAGATGCAAATCAAGTCTAGTACAGTTCCTTATGTATACACTTTATTCGAGTTCTCCCAATCACCCACCTCGAGGTAGACTGAGATATTCCATGTTATCATAATACACTCAGGTACTCACTCACATCCTATGCAATCATGTCATCCACCTCAACATATGTGCGATCACGTCTATTGCTAAACATTATTTAATTTCATCATTTATCCAATTTCATCAAGAACATATATATAAGTATCCCAAGCAAACTAACATTATTTCATTGCAACCATCATTACACTACTATTATACATTAGGCGACCATCATCGCATTACAACATATCACATACATATAGGAGATATCATGATCTTAATATAGAACATAAACTGGCATGCCCTGCTCAACAAAATACCCGGAATTTTAAACTTTTTCCCAGAAATCCTGAAGAGGTGGTGAGATGAGCAGAGAGAAAGAGAGAGAGTACAAAGAAATAGCAGGTCCACTGCACATGTGCTGGAATAGTACAAGTACTGCTCCATTATAATATCAAAGAAAACATCAAATATAACAAAGAACAACAACAATATCTATAAACTTTGACATTCATATATATACATAGCCTAGGTACAACACTATATATGCACTGCCACTCTCGACCTCCCAAAGACAAACCAAAAACTCAACACAAGCTATAGCTCACTCCAAGTGCTACCCCTAGAACCCAACTCCAAGTCATCTGCATCAAGCTGCCCCTGCTACCTGGAAAATGGGGAGGAGCACGTCAATGCGTGTCCCAGTAGGAAATCCCAACAAGGCAAATCATGTTATTAATTTCTTAATTACCGTGGTTACAAGTTAAGGTGAGATCGAGGAGACCATGTGACATAGCATAACGGTAAGGCATACTATTATATAAAGTAAAGACATATGAAATGGAGATATACATGCCATGAAGGAGTGAGTTGCTGCAAAAGAGAGTTAGCGCTACAAATAATATATAAGGAAAGGAACAACAAGGTGACTACAAGTACACAGTGTCACATCAATACAAGTAGAGGGAAGAGGAAGCACTACAAGTAGAACGAATAACATGCAATCTATTAACTTGTTGGCAATCTGGGTAAACTGCAAGATATAAGAACCTGGACCTCACCCCATGGGTTGGGGTAGAAAACTGCACTCGACGCAGTGGACACGGGTACTGTACGCCAGGCCTCTCACCCTGCCTCGTCAAGGGACCTGCCTCATGGCCCCATCCCAAGATTTAGGGTGTGTATGGCACATGGTACAGTGGACACGGGCACTGTACATCGGGCCTCTCCATCTCCTCCCTGGACGGCAACAAGAGTGAGGATCTCTGCATGCACCTCTCCACATCCAAACCACATCATCACAAACGCCAAGTCCCCTCCACTCCCGATAAAGGCGAGTGTGACGGCACGTATTGTTACTACCCGTTTTTAGTGTAAATACTTTCAAAAACATTTTTAACTAGTAAGATCTTTAAACCGATTAAGTTTTTAGATACTATTAGTAAATAACTTTTTATATTCACTAATCACTTTTACTAATCACGTTTACATTTTACCATCTACTAAATATTTTTACTAATTAGTTTTACTATTCACTAATTACTTTTACCAATTACTAATTACATTTAGTAATTACTTTTACCAT
Organism: Scilla litardierei; assembly: GCA_030789695.1. Classification (NCBI taxonomy): domain Eukaryota; kingdom Viridiplantae; phylum Streptophyta; class Magnoliopsida; order Asparagales; family Asparagaceae; genus Scilla; species Scilla litardierei. The sequence goes on from CM061142.1 coordinate 69,690,631, forward strand.
TCACTATGTAATCTTTACTAATTACTTTTTTTAAACTTACTAATTACTTTAACTATCTTTTACTTTTACTAATTGACTTTACCCTAATTAATCCTAGATCTGCCCCCTCATTATCTCACCGTATTAGTTGGTGAGATCCAACATCCCACCTAAAATAGTTCCCCCACACCCATTATCTCCATTCATCTCCTTCACTTGGCAGCAGACTCATACCCCCTTCACATACACTCACGCAAAGGAAGAGGCACATGCAAGTCATCATCTTCTTTTCTCCAAAGAAAATCACATGGCCATCATCTTCCCATCTTCGTCTTCCTTCAAGAAACCAAATCAACCCACATCATCTCATTCCTTCATCCAAACCACCGAACCCATCTCCGACCCAAGCTCCGTCGAATTCACGCAAGGGCCTCCTCCAATTTCATTCTTCCTCCCAAAAACTCAGCCAATTTCATCACCATGTTTCCCAATCCAAATCAATTTCATCATCCTCTCTTAATTCAACCCAAATCAGAACCCAAATCACAAACAAAAGCCGAAAATCAAATCAAAACCCAAACTGAAATTCAGCCCACATTCAAACCCAAATCAAAATCAAAACCTGAAATTTAAATCCAATTCTCATCCAAACCAAAACCAAAATCAAACCCAAATATGAAATCAGAAATTATGAGAGGAATAAATCCAAATTGAAATCCAATCTCAGATCAAATCAAACCTAACCCTAAAATTCCTCCTCTATCTCCCATGCCCTTCCTCCCCCAAGCCGCAGCCGTGCCCAGCGCCGCACGCGCCGCCGGACAGCAGGCCGCCGGCCGTCGCCGCCTGCACGCGCGCTTGCCGTCGGCTGCCGCCGCCGCCCGCCGTGCGCCCCCTTGCTGCCGAGTTCCCCTCTTGAGCAACCAGCAAAGAAAAAGAAAGGAGATAGAAGAAGAACAGAATAGAAAGGGAAGAAGATGGAAATGAAAGAAGAGGTATAAGTTTTCTTATTGGGTTTTAAAAAGCATATTGGGTTTGGATGAATTAAAGCGTATTGGGTTTAAGAACTTCTTATTGGGTATAGTATTCCTATTGGGTTTAAGATAAGCTTATTGGGTTTTGGGTTCAAAATGAAGTTAATTGGGTATTGGTTTTGGGTTTAAGTTATTGCTTATTGAGTTATTTTAGTTAATTAAATGATTTTAAAGTTCTTAAAGTTAATAAGTTAATGTTAGTAATAAAGTTAATATACATTAATTTAAGTTATTATACATGAAGTTATTTTTATTTTCATATAAATCATATCAGTTTAAGTTATTAAAAAATTACATTAAGTTAGTTTAAGTCTTAAAGATATTAAAGTTATTAGGTTACAAGTTATTAATATTAGTTAAGTTTTAAAGTTAATTAAGTTAATTGAGTTATAAAACGTTAATAATATTTTTAAGTATAAGTTTATATTATTGCTTAATACACTATTAATAAGTTAGTAATATGAAGATCTTCTTTTAATAGATTAATTAGCATTAGCCTAATAATAGTAGTTTATAATATGGTTTTGTTAGCTTATATCGGCTAGCCTCATACTCGAATCTTAATGACGCAGATGAAACACGCCTTACGCTACAATCACTTGGACACCCAGCGCCCGCCTCCACCTCAGATCTATGCATCGTAAAGTAGGTTCCCCACATCTCTTTCTTCTAAATAATAATATGTTAGAGTAATTTCCCTGGAGCTAATATGTGTAATATTGTTATGGTTTGTTAATACTCTTCTCCCATGTTAACAAATCATGAACTAATTATAATGTATGAATCTCATGTCCTTGCATTACAGCATGTCCTTATCTTTTGCTATGCACTTGCTCCCTTATATGTTCTAACACTATTGGCTTCTTAAATTCGCAAGCCTTCTATCAAAAATGAATTGCAAACTGCGATGCTTAACCTTACTGCTAAAATCTCATTTTAATGTGTTTGCCAACTTTAGAAGTTGAACTGCATGCTTTTATTGTACTGGATGTTTCAGACTTAATGGACATGTTATATTAATGTTGCTTGTTAGTGACAATTTACTATCTGCATACTGTCAAATTAAACTACATTGAACATGGGGTAAGACATAACCCTCGGGGTATATGTGAAACCATCGAATACAGACGGGGTGAAACCATCGAATACAGATGGGAACCATCGAGTATAGATGGGGTGAAACCTAGTCGATGACTAGACATACACTTGGGGTGGGGTTGGTTCATGTAGTAGGGTTCGTAAATGTGGCTTGAACAGCTTACGGCTACCTCTATACCACACTAATAGAGGCAAGCATCTTGGCCATCTTCAAGGTTAGGAATGGCAAGAAGCGTCACGGTGAACCCCTGATGATAGGGTGTATCAAGAACATTTTACTTACTCAGACATGGACTTATCACGAGCACAAATAACTGAAAAATATTCAACTTGCAAACTACCTTTACCGTGTTTGAAATGAAAATCAGATGATAATCGTTGTTTAATTTTACGTATTAACTTTCAGCATACTCACATCTCTTGTTAAATCTCTTTCGTAACATGCTTTTATCATATTAGTATACAATGTCATTACACTGCTAAATTCCTTTTAATTATTTAAATGAAGTCGATGCTTGGGAATCTATATGAGTAACCCTCACTGACGTGCATTGTATTTGTGTTTTAATGCAATGTTCGTCAGGTTCTGAGAGCATTTTTGCAGATCCTAGTTGCATTATAGCGTGACTCACTAGCGGCAGGATTCTCCAGGAAGATATTCTTAGGCTTCTTTTTCCTTGTAGTTCCATTGTATTAAATTTATGTAATATGTGTTGTAAGAGCCATAAGGCCTCTCTTCCATAATTATTGTTGTACTCCATTTCTGAGACGATTGAGATTGTAAATATAAATTATCTGCGTTGTTTTGAGTATGCATGCAAGAACCTATAAGAATTCACACAGATGTTTATTGTGTTAAGTCAAGGAGGAAAGAAAAGCAAAAGTACCTCCTCCTTACTTGCACATGCAGACCCGCTCGCGTCCTCGCTCCCAAGCATAATGGGAAGCGGGGAGTGACAGCGAGTGGGAACAAACATCACATATCACATCATCTTCTCCCCACCTTCATTGTCCAGGCCTCATATCCATAATTTAATCAAATTTCCCCCAAACCCCAGTTTTAGTAACCCACCCCCTTTAGAGAGGATTGAGACATTCCAAATTATCAATTAAACATCACATGTCATATTATAAGAATAACGATGGCATGGCTTCACAGTGTCAACATTCCTCATTTAAATCAATCTGGGTCATGCACCTAAGTGTCATGCCCTCCATTATAGCCACATCACATATCAACCTGAGTCATGCACCAAAATGTCATACCCTCCATCACTACTCATTAGCACATCACTTATGAAACCATGTCATACATGTCTCACAACATCACAAATCTATAACATGGTTCATGGGAGCTCATTTTCTTATGTTTCTCAAATTTTATTTCATTGAAGCATTTTCACAAACACGTGGTGAGCGTGACGTACATGTCCATGAGCACATTAACAAATATATTGGCAAAACATATCATTAGTCTACCTTTCATGTAAAAACAATAATCATGTATTATAGAGGGTACATTAGCAACAATACACAATTCATAACACCACTTGATCACTTCAGCTTGCAGGAAACATACAAGCAGTAATAAAGGATGGCTGATATCACCCAATTATAGTCAGAATTTATCAAAACTTCCTAAATGAAAGTTGTAAGTATGGTAGTTCTGGATTCACATATAAAATTTCATGCAAATGTATGAACTATATGATTTATGATGAATTGTTTGGTGGGATATCATGGTGGCAATTTGGCCCGGGGGCCCGGCGGCCGGCCGGCCCGGCCCGGGCCTGGTTGCCGATCAATGGGCCGTTGACCGGCCCAGGCCCAACGCCAGGTCCGGCCTGGGGCAGGGTGCCCCGGCCCGCTGGCCCGGCCCGAGATGAGGCCCGGGGCCCGGCTGTTGCCAACGGGCAAATTTCTGCCCATTGGCACGGGTAGAAATTTGCCCTTTTGGGCATAAATAAATAAAATTTTTGTTTTTATCAGTTTTTCCTCTATAAAACCCCCCCTTATTTCTACACTCACAAATACTCATCTCATCATATTGTCTACATACCAATTCTCAACCCGGTGCTCTACAACTACAACTCCCGTTCTCTCGCTACTACCGTCTATTGTTAGTTGACTCGGAAAACGCGCAAGTGCACGCCTTCCACTCCCAAGCGTAGGAGTGTCAATGCAATATAAAAATAACCGGTGAGTACCGGGTCGGATCACATGGACAAGTCGTTCTACGTTCACAAAATTGATCGATAACAAAAAATAAAGTGTTTTACAACAATCTCAATTAACAGTGGATGAGTGGAGGAAAACGTGTGGAGAATCTAAAAATCTATCCTAAGTGGGTAGGGTTAGAGAGCCAAAGGTGGAGTAGGATCGCTAGGAGAGAAAGCATGGGTTGATGGTTCATTAAGTTTGGCGTTAATTAAGCTCTAATTACCGCATATAACACAATTGGTCATCCGGCTAAGGAAGCCCAATCGGAATATTTAGCGTTCATGAACATGAAATTTTGCAATAGGGATGGATTTATTATCACGACACTAATCAAGTTAGGAGCATGGATTCATCTCGAATTGTGCCCTCTCGGGACTTAACCAATTAAATTTGTGCCCTAATAATAACCCAACATTAGCATGAAAAATTGGGCAAAGAGGGAAATTAGGGCAACAATTAACAACCAACTCAATAAACCACAACCCAAGCAAATTAACACTACCCCAATCATACTAAACAAGATGAGAATCATATAACAATTCATCTCAAGTTTCATACAAAAGAGGGGTATCAAAATACAATAGGAAAAAAGGGGAGATTTCACCCAAGAGCTCTCCCAAATGAGCACTTCCCTCCTCCTATTTGCCTTCCTCCAAGCTTCTCCAAGCTCCACCAAGCTTCCTCAAGCTTCCATGGCCTCCTCCCCCTTCCAAGAACTCCAAACCCTAAAAAAACACAAAAAACAGCAACAAGAACCCAAAAACGCAGCTCCCTTCGAAAAAATGAACTGCTGGCCATTTTCGCACAGCCAGGCCGTTTAACAGCATTGCGGGTCGGATCTGGGTCGGATCCGACCCGCGAAGCTCGCCCCAAACCCGCCCGCATCAGCGGGCGGGCCCCACTCGAAGCCAGCGCGCGCTGGCAGCAAAAAACGAAGCGGGGCTTCGGAGCCCACTCGAAATTTCGAGCGGGCCGAAGCCCGCTAATTAGCTGTGCGTGTTAATTTTTTTTTTAAATTCCACAAGCGGAGCGGGCCGGCCAACGGGCCGGCCCGCAAAAAATAAAATTCTTTTTTTTTCCGGCGGCCCGCGGAGATGGGCCGACCGGCGGGCCGGCCCAGGCGGGGGTTTTTTTATTTATTGTTTTTTTTCTTTTTAAAAATCCAGAAATTGCTCCTTAGCTCCAAATAAATCCCCAAAAATAGCTGGAAATTCCCAAAAATCTGGAAAAATTCCAGAAAATCCAAAAAAATTCTAGAAGTACCTGAAAAAATAAGAGGAGCAAAAATTAGTCCACGAAAACCACATTTTATGTATAAAATACGAGTAAGCTTCAATATTAAACAATATCACAAATACGCCCGTATTAAAGCCAAAATAACATGAAATACACATAAAATGCCCAGAAATGGGGGGGGGAAATATGCAATTTATATCCTGAATCACACCCCCCCCAACTAGCTTTTTGCTAGTCCCTAGCAAAATATGCGATAAATTCGGATAAAATTGAAAACATGCACCAACACTCATGATATCATCATGGCACACCCAAAATGGTATTTCTAATTGATTTCAAAGCCAATATACCCAATGTATGAAAGTAAACAACAAATTACATTCTCTTCAATCAAATTCAAAGAAAAGTAAGGTAATAAGCACCGTATCACACGTATCGAGAAATATCACAATGTCATGGTTTCTAACTTTCATGGAAATGGCCAAAACAAAAGAATTTCCTCTAAGTTGTGGGAGATGAGATTGCATCACTCATGTTGCTTATTTTTTCATTATTCATTCATTTTTTATTTTTCTTTTTTGTTGTTTTTGAATGTTTATGTTTTTGTGCACTCCACTAAATCTTCTCTTTCATGTCCTCCCCAATGTTTCGTAGGGCACCGACTACTCGACAAGACTAGAGGAACGATGCACCTTTTCTTTTCTTTCTTTTTTTTGCATACACGCGATAACACAATATAGGCAAAAGGATGGAATGATTTCTAAATCTCGTCGTTGGCGTCCTCCCCAATGTTTCGTGGGGGCACCGGCTACTAAACTTGATTAGAAAGACACATTCACTTATACTAACTCTCTCTTTCTCTCATTCCAACACAAGTTAGCAACTCATCCACCCCTTCCTTAGACGAAAACAAAGCATAACAAATGGCCAAATCCAATCCAATTAGAAACTACACCATTCATCCCAATTCATGCAATTACTTACACCAAACTATTCCCGAATTGTTTTAAAGAGAAAGCACGACGTATAAAATAGTTCATACATGGCATATTCGCATATGAATCCAAAATGGAAAAGGAATGAAAACGTGCCAATCAAACATCGAGAAATCGATACCAAATTAATAATCCGAAAATAGCATGACACGAAAGCATGTAGGGACAACACAAAGCTAATGGCGTAGGGACAAGGAGACCAAAATATGATATGCAATGAAGTGCAATGGGATGAGGCGAAGCATAGATGGATCTCAAAAAAAAAATTTAAGCCAAAATCCTAACAATCCTAAAGATTCTAACACACTCCCCCCAACTTAAAATAAACATTGCCCTCAATATTGGAAGTGTATTAGATCTCGGCAAAAGATCCTAGAAAAGAAAAGAAAAGCATACGAAAGTACTAAAATAAAACATTTATTTATTTACACTATTGGAAAGAACACACCGTGGCAAATGACGGATCCCGGATGTATAACAGCGGTGGCAACTGCTCGATCATATCCTTTTGCTCCTCCGCGAGCGTCACCACGTCCAATGCCCTACCTCCATTGCGGGCATTAATGGCAAGCAACACAACCCCAAGCATCTCCTTATGATGGATTCCTGCAAAATGGGGGAGATAGGTCGTGTCAAAAATAATTGGGCGAGAGCGCCCATCCAAGTGAAAAGCTTGCCAAAATGGGTCGTCGAAATGAATAAATGAATTTACGATCAAATGACGACAATCCGAATCATTATAATATGGAAGCAAATAATTTGATTCGGGGGTGGAGGAAAAAGTAAGATGGGAACTTCCCTGAAACGTGATGCTAGGCTCGGGATGATGCACGGCCTCAGGAGGAGGTGGAAGTGGCTGCAGAGAGAAAACTGGAGTAGGAGGGAGCTCGGGCTCAATATATACCATGTCGCAATCTCCATCGCTATCCTCTTCCTCGACATCAATATCAACATCAACGATCTCTGCGGCACTCCCCACAATGGATAACTGCTCTGGACAACCCTCCTCGATGACTGGCAAGTGCGCATCCTGAGGCGAGGGAAGTGACATATGTGACAGGACTGGAGGTAGACTCGTCTCGGGCAAATCCAAGCACACATCACCCTCGTCATCCCAGAAATAGTTCATCTCAGTCGTCCTCCCTAAGTACTCAACCGCCTCGACCTGTTAGGCTAACTCTGAAGTGGACTGTGGCTCAGGCTCCATGGTGTACTCAATCTGCTCTAGGCCATCATGCACATCCGCTTCATCCTCAACCTCAAAGTGAAAATGCATCGTGTCACTGTCGTGGTCGACACGCACTCCATCATCTATCTCCACTGACTCCTCAAAATATATATGCTCAAATTCCTCTACTTGGCCCCCAATGCACCCTCTTCACAGGTTTCTCTTGATATTCTATAGGGTCGCATTGGAATGAGCCCTCAGATGGCTCCTCAGGCTGGAACTGAACCTGCTACACTGCATCCTGAAGTGGAAACTGAGACTGGCCATCATCCTCATATCCAAGTGACGGCTCTCCAGATGGCACAATATGCTCCCACGCTGCAAGGTCCCTCAGGTAACACCAGGAATCCTCGGTCGAATAATCAAAGAACTCTCCACCGCAGCTCATCTGCACCAAATCTCGCCCAGATGGCGATAACCCTGTGTAGATGATCTGCAGAAGATGATCCTCATGAAAGCTCGGGTATGGGCACGCAAGCACCAAATCAGTGAACCTCTACCAAGCCTGATGGTAGGCCTCCCATTCAGCCTGGCTAAAGCTCGCTATATGCTCCATGGCCTGCCGCCCCTGTACCTGCTCCAAAAAAGTAGGCAAAAACACTCGGAGAAATTCAGCCTGAAACGACAACCAAGTAAAATGTGAGTCGAGAGACAAAGAATCAAACCACAATCTAGCATCATCTTGTAAAGAAGAGGGAAAAAATCTAAAGTATATGCAATCATCGCTAATGTTCCCACCAAGACATGCATACATCCAATCTTCAAAATTTTTAATATGTAAATGAGGGTTCTCCCACTCCGTGCCATGAAAGTATGGCGGAAGTGGGATATCCTCCAAATCAAAGTCCGAAAAATCTGAAGAAGATGCCATGTTGTTGTTAAAATTTTTTTAAAGAAAATGAAAATAAACAATCAAAAGACTCAATAAAAGGAAAATAAATAAACGGAAAGACACACACTAAGAGATAGAAGTATCACACTAAAAATTTCAAAATCAATCAAAAATTGCTACCAATAAAAACCGTTGTCCCCGGCAACGGCGCCAATTGTTTGACTCGGAAGGACGCGCAAGTGCACGCCTTCCGCTCCCAAGCGTAGGAGTGTCAATGCAATATAAAAATAACCGGTGAGTACCGGGTCGGATCACATGGACAAGTCGTTCTACGTTCACAAAATTGATCGATAACGAAAAATAAAGTGTTTTACAACAATCTCAATTAACAATGGATGAGTGGAGGAAAACGTGTGGAGAATCTAAAAATCTATCCTAAGTGGGTAGGGTTAGAGAGCCAAAGGTGGAGTAGGATCGCTAGGAGAGAAAGCATGGGTTGAGGGTTCATTAAGTTTGGCGTTAATTAATCTCTACTTACCGCATATAACACAATCGGTCATCCGGCTAAGGAAGCCCAATCGGAATATTTAGCGTTCATAAACATGAAATTTTGCAATAGGGATGGATTTATTATCACGACACTAATCAAGTTAGGAGCATGGATTCATCTCGAATTGTGCCCTCTCAGGACTTAACCAATTAAATTTGTGCCCTAATAATAACCCAACATTAGCATGAAAAATTGGGCAAAGAGGGAAATTAGGGCAACAATTAACAACCAACTCAATAAACCACAACCCAAGCAAATTAACACTACCCAATCATACTAAACAAGATGAAAATCATATAACAATTCATCTCAAGTTTCATACAAAAGAGGGGTATCAAAATACAATAGGAAAAAGGGGAGATTTCACCCAAGAGCTCTCCCAAATGAGCACTTCCCTCCTCCTATTTGCCTTCCTCCAAGGTTCTCCAAGCTCCACCAAGCTTCCTCAAGCTTCCATGGCCTCCTCCCCCTTCCAAGAGCTCCAAACCCTAAAAACACAAAAAAACAGCAACAAGAACCCAAAAAACGCAGCTCCCTTCGAAAAAATGAACTGCTGGCCATTTTCGCACAGCCAGGCCGTTTAACAGCATTGCGGGTCGGATCTGGGTCGGATCCGACCCGCGAAGCTCGCCCCAAACCCGCTCGCATCAGCGGGCGGGCCCCACTCGAAGCCAGCGCGCGCTGGTAGCAAAAAACAAAGCGGGGCTTCGGAGCCCGCTCGAAATTTCGAGCGGGCCGAAGCCCGCTAATTAGCTGTGCGTGTTATTTTTTTTAAATTCCGCAAAGCGGAGCGGACCGGCCCGCAAAAAATAAAATTCTTTTTTTTTCGGCGGCCCGCGGAGATGGGCCGGCCAGCGGGCCGGCCCAGGCGGGGGGTTATTTATTTATTTATTTGTTTTTTTCTTTTTAAAAATCTAGAAATTGCTCCTTAGCTCCAAATACACCCCCAAAAATAGCTGGAAATTCCCAAAAATTCTGGAAAAATTCCAGAAAATCCAGAAAAATTCTAGAAGTACCTGAAAATTAAGAGGAGCAAAAATTAGTCCACGAAAATCACATTTTATGTATAAAATACGAATAAGCTTCAATATTAAACAATATCACAAATACGCCCGTATTAAAGCCAAAATAACATGAAATACACATAAAATGCCCAGAAATGGGGGAAAATATGCAATTTATATCCTGAATCAACCGTCTCTACAAGCTTCACTCTCCGGTCTCTCGCTAATACCGTGCAAACTTCTCTCTCCGGTCTCTCGCTACTACCAGGCTCTACAAGCTTCACTCAAACGTCAATCAGGTTCTTGTAGTATTAATTTTAGTTTAGCATAATGGCAGGACCGTCTCGATCTAGGAATAGTAATATGAACTTTAATTCAGAGGATACTAATATTGTCGATTATGAATATTATACTGAGTTACTACGTAATAGAGATGGGGCCACAACATCACCAGTCTTTGACCGTCTTATGGCAGATGTTGAAACACAAGAACCTGATAACTATGTGGCTAGTAATAATCCTAGCCCCGACATACCACAAACTACACACTCACCTTTCTCGCATGTTGCACACACGTACACAAGTTCACCAGCACAAACATCATCGCATGCTTCACATATGCCTACACCGTCTACACAAACAACCTAAAAGAAAGGACCAAAGTCCAGTGTTTGGAATCACTTTTCATGTGAAATGGTTAAAGATAGTAATGGCATCGAACAACTTCGTGCCTTTTGTAAGATATGTAGAACTAGTTTTGCTGCTGCACATACTGCCGGCACTTCACATCTGCTAAGACACGTGAAATCTCATGCTTAAAAAGATGCTAGACAATCAACTTTAAATTTATCTGCATCATTTGACTCTCTTACTACTTTCTCATATTCTGTTGAAAATATGAGAAAAGAGATGGCTAGATTTGTGTTAAGCAAAGAACTATCTTTAAATTATGCTGAAAGCCCCGAATTAGAGCGATTACAGCAAAATGTATTTAAACCTGCATTTAGAAGAGTGTCTAGGAACACTCTTAGAAAAGATTGTATAAATGCTTTTTACGAAGGAAAAGCTAATATGCATCAGCTTTTTATTAATCAAGAATCTAGAATTTCATTAACTTCTGATATATGGTCTACAAAATGGGGTGGATCATGCATATGTCTTACGGTCCATTTTGTAGATCACGAATTCATAATTCAGAAAAGAATTATAGGTTTTAAGGTGTTAGAGCATGGACACACGGGTGTGGTTATTGGTAGGATTTTGATATCTATTTGTCGTGATTATGATATAGAGAGAAAAATTAGCACATTTACTTTTGATAATGCTTCGAATAATAATTTAGCCATTACTTTTTTACAACGTCAATTAAACCCAGATATAGATGTGTTAATTTTTCATTAACGTTGTGCATGCCATGTGTTAAATTTAGTAGTTCAGGATGGTCTGAAACTTGCTTCTGTTTATTTGAAAAAGGCTAGAAACCTTATGCTATTAATTTCAACTAATTCACAAAAAAGAAGGAAATATAGGCAGTTTTTTCGTAGTAACCAACTACCTTATAGAGCATTTAAATTTAGTGTTTCACATAGGTGGAATTCAATGTATCTAATGATACGTTGTATGAGACAGAATAGAACCCAACTTAGTGAGTATGCAAGTGCATACCTTGCCAATGATATTAATTATGACATTAGTGATTATAAATGGCTAATTATAGATGAACTTTATGATTTTTTTTTTGAAATTTTCTACTTGTCAACAAACAAGTTTTCTGGTGTTTACTACCCCTACTTCAGTTCTAGGCTTAGACCAATTAGCGTTGATCTCTGATGTTATACAAAAACATAGAGATAATGAGACCATTAAGACTCCAGACATTAGAGCAATGATAGAACAAATGGAGAGTAAACTCCGTAAGTATTGGAATCCCGTTCCTTTGCTATACTCTTTAGCGAAGGTTTAGGTTTTTTATCCTTGTTTTAAGGAGGATGTAGTACTTGACTTCTTAGATACCTATTACGAAAACTCAAACCTTCAAGCTGAAGCAGAACAACACAAAGCTAGTTTTAGGAGTAGCTTAAGATCACTTTTTGCTGTATATGAGACACGATATGGTAGTTCTGCAAATACATCTGCTGTTCAAGCATCTTCAAGTGCTCCAAGCAGGCTCCGCTTGCTTATGGGCAAGAAGAAGCAAAGAACAGCTGACATAGATAGTTCTTCTAGTGAAATGTTTAGGTATTTGTCAAGTTCTTTTCCATTTACTGAAGAAGAATTGAATAATGAGAATTTTGATGTTCTGTCATGGTGGAAACAATATAAGATTAGTTATCCAATTCTTTCCATGATGGCTCGTGATTTGTTAGTTGTACTCATATCCACTGTTGCTTCGGAGTCTGCTTTTAGTGCAAGTAGTCGTGTTCTTTGCAACAAGAGTCACGGCTGAAGCCAGATATAGTCGAAGCGGCGGTTTGTGTGAAGGATTGGTTCAAGGCTTAAGCGAGGACCCAACATCAGAACGACCTTTCTGAAGACTCTGAAGAAGAATAAGAAGAAGAGACTTGATATATTTACTTGTATCAGCATTTTATAATATGTATTAGATTGCTTTTTTGGCCAATGTATGAGGCGTAAGGCTGGCCAACGTATGTCCTCCCTCAAAAAAAGATTTCAATTAATAAAATTTAAAGGTTCAACCCAGGACCTTTGAGAATTTCGGGATTAAACTTTTTATGATATATAATTTTTTTCTTATATAATTTTTATAACATATAACATGTTACATTATTTACTATATAGATTTATAAGTTACTAATATTTTTCATACACTTGACTATTAGTAACATTAACATATAAAATTAAATATATATTTTTAAATTACTAAAAAAAATTCTAAGTTATTAAAAAATTTATTTGAATTATTTAGAGTTTTTTTTTACATTTTTAAAAGTTTTTTTTCATTTTTTCAGTTTTTATGTTTTTTAAAAAAATTTAAAATTCCCCGGCCGGGCCGGGTCTTGATTGAGTCTGGGCCGGGCCGGCCTATGGCCCGACCAGGACTGGCCGGGCCCGGGTCGGGACGGCCCGGGCAGACCGTTTTGCCACCATGAGTGGGACCTGTCAAAACTATTTTTCAGACAGATTTTGAGGGCTGTAACAATTGCTATTTTACGTCATGTTGCAGTCCGAATCTCAAAAACTTATCCTAGGAGAAAGTTGTAGAAAAAGCTGTTAACTTTACAATGAGACCAAGAACACAATTTTCTATGGAGCGTGTAGGGACTGAGCTCAATTTTGCTAAAGTGTATCCAGACTGTATGAAATACAGACATAATGTAAAGATGGAATTTTTACTCCTAATTACTGAATTAAACATATATCAAATTTTATATGATTTTAGAGTAGAACTTCAAGATCTACAATTATATAATTTTTACAGAATTAATTCATGCCTAAATTAAGAGATATACTCAGATGAACAAGCAACCGAATATGTCCACAAAATCAGCCATTGTGTTTGCATGAAACTAAATTGATTTAACATGGATTAGCATAATAAACCATTAGAGAATGGATTCCTACCTCAAGATGATGAATTTCCAAGCCCTCATGCTTTCTCCCAAGCCTCCTACCTACTCCTAGCTCCTAGCCTCAAGGAGACTCCATCTTGCTAGAACTCTTCTCCTCTTTCTCTTCCCCTTTCTTCCTCTTCTTCTTCCTAATTTTTCTTCTTTTTTCTAATGAAATTTCGGCCAGGTGGAGTGGGGAGGGTGGCCAGTCATCATGGAGGGGAGAGGGGAGAAGGAGAGAGAGAAAATGAGACGAAATGAGAGAATGAGAGAGAGTTCTCTAGATCTCTCTTTTTCTTATCTTCTCTCTTCTTATCTTTTTCTTCTCTTCCAAGAATGGAACATTCCAAGGGAATATTCCATGAGGACAATGACCAAGACACCCCCAACTTTGTAATTACAAGTTTACCATTACTTTATGCACACACTCATTTACTATACACACCCCCCTCATTTGTCCAAATGACCATTTTGCCCCTCACCTTTCTAAATATTTACGAGAATGCTATTAACCCCTAACCCCTCTTCACACTAGCATGACTCCCCCTACACACAACCATGCATAGCCACACATGCATACATGCACCACATACACATGTCCAATACATACTTGTTATATCATACACACGACGTCATTCACACTCCTCCTGCATTCATGTCTCGCATTCTCGTCTCCTAGCCACACATTACGGCACAACCCCCATGCATTACGATACATACATCGACATCTATAATTATTTCATGCCTACGTATGCATCGTAAGTAAAAATACCACGTGTATATAGTAGAATACACGTATAGTTCAAAACATGGCATGGCATAAACATCGTGTCATGGTATGTGTAGAACCTACGTATAACATCATAGTTACAAATGGAAACATTGCTACACATAAGATCATGGCTACAATTCTCAACATGGCCACAAATGATGGCAACATGGCTATGAAAATAACATACTACAAGTAACAACTCAACATGGCTATAAACATTAACATGGATAACAATATGGATAACAACATGGCTAATAACAACATGGCTATAAACATGGCTAATAACAACATGTATATCAACATGGCTACTAACAAAATGGCTAATAATAACATGGATAACAATTTGCTAACATGGATAATAACATGGCTATCAACATGGATATAAATATCAATATGGATAACAACATGGCTAATAACAACATGGCTATAAACATGGCTAATAATAACATGAATATCAACATGACTAATATGGCTAATAATAACATGGATAACATCTTTGCTAACATGGATAATAACATTGCTATCAACATGGCTTTAAACATCAACATGGATAACAACATGGCTAATAACAACATGTTACAAATTACAACATGGTGATTAACATTTCCAACATAGATAAATCAATCTTTAAACTAGCATTCACACATTCAAATCATGAATTTTCCTACCATAACCAATTGTAGAGAGAGTGAGGGTGATGAGCTCATATTCCTTTCCTCCTCCTTTTGGAATCCACCAATGCAGAAAGGGGTGTTGTGTTTGGCCAAAGGGAGGAAATGAGGGAGATGATGGTGGTGGTGGTGTTCTGCCAAGGAGTAGTGTGGGGAAGAGGGTGACCGACCTTGTAAGGGATGAGAGGGGGGGGAGGAGGGAGAGGGGGGAGAGAGAGAGAGATAGACTTTCCTTTTTTTTCTTTTTCTTCCCTTTTCCCTATTTTCTCTCTCTTTTATCTCATGCATATGGATGAAGGTAAGGAGAGGGTAACATGTGTAGGGTTAGGTATCATGCTTAAAATGTGGATTAAAGAGAGAAGGCCACATTGATATTTAGGCGGCATGCTAGGAAAATTATTTTTTCCTTTTTAGAAAAATATAAATACATGTGTTTACATTTAATAGTATGTAGTATCAATGTAGTATTTAAGCATAATACATGTTTTGTTTATTTAGAATGCAGTTAAAATGTATAAAAATAGGTTTTAGTATTATTATAGTCTTTTAAAAATTATGGAAAAATCCGCAAAAAATCAATAAAATACGAGTACCAAATACGATCGAAATACATAGTACAATACTTTGTATATATGAAAACAGGAAGTTACAATGATAGAGACCCGAAGAGAGCCCCTCAAATTGCTCAAGTATGAATTTGTGTCCATTTTCTTGAGACGTTACATACAAGTTTTCTTTAATATGTTTAATGTCAGTTTCTAAGTGGAATCCATTTTGGCGGATGTACTTGCAATTCAGTAAATTTCTTTTTGAACTTGGAGAGCATAGTGATTCCTTTATTTTTATTCGTGTATTATTTTGGAGCAACAAAGTTGCTTTCCCTGATCCTTTAATTATATTGGATGGCCCTGATATAGTATTCACAAGGCTATCATATGGTATTATGATATTGAAATAGCATTTATTTTGAAGGATTTTATGTGTAGAGGCACCGTCTACTAGACAATCATGAGAACAAGCCATCTAGTCAAAAATGAAATATATATATAAGACCATAGTAGTGAATGCAAAGCATAACTAGTTTATTTAATGTAAAGAAGTCCATGCATAGTTATTTCAATGCATATACTAAAAATGTCCTCCGTAACAAATTTATTCTATTGATAATATATAAAGGCAATCAATCGAGCAAGTCATTTCCGAAATATGCAGCTGTGAATTGTGTTGGAGCTTAGGAGTAATTGGTGGCTACCAGATTTGTCTCAGCTTTCTTTTTAAAGCTTTCTTGGTTCAAATCATGAAGGTGTCGCAAAGTTTTGCACACTTTGGACCAGTGTCCAGTCATGCCACAGCTGTAATGCCCTACGAAGCTACTGCACAAGTACTAGAGGGGGGGTGTGAATAGTAATTTAAAATAATTAAGAAGATAATTCCCAATTATCTTGCAAACTCTACCAATCAATGCGGAAATGCGGAAATGTAAATATAGACAACAAAGAGAACAATCGCAAACAAGCAATTTAACGGGTTCGGATCCACCCAAGTCTCCCCGACTTGTTCCTGGTGATCCTACGTCCCAAACACCCGGATCCCGTCCGGATACTTGAGTTAGAAACCCTAACTTGCACTATGAAATACTTGTAGAGAACCTCTATAAAGTCAAATCATACACAAAATGAAATGTGACTCCCACAACCCGGGATCACAAACAAACTCTCACAACCGAGAGTAAAACACTTACAATATGAAAGTAAATGAAATACGAAATTGTTTACCGACAAAATCCTATGCCTTGAGTATAACTTACGATTTAGGGCAAAACGGATTTTAGGGAAGAAGAAGGCACCAAACCCTAGCTCCAAGATGTAGATCAGCGATGGAGAGCTATGAGGTTGTTGGTGACCTAGAATCAAGCACTTGGCTTGGAAGGCTCACAATCAATGAATCTCTCTTTTGAAATAAGAGTGAGGGAGAGATTCAAGATGAGAAATGAATGAGCTTTGAATGAGATTGAATGCTTCTCTTTTGATCTCTAAACTTCTCTTAATATCAGCCTTTTTGTGCAATGAATGCAGCACTCCAAGTATATATAGGATAGAGGAAAGAGAAAGCAAAAAATCGTGGCATTAAATGCTCCAACGGCTCTATTCTGAAGCAAACTAGTCGGTCAAAGAAGGACCACTGACCGACTAGTTCATCAACTAGTCGGTCGGTCAAACAGCATGAACTGACTAAGAGATGAACAGTGAATAGATGAAGTTCAGACTTAAAGAACTAGTCGGTCCAAGAAGACTTGCCAACCGACTAGTTTCACAACTAGTCGGTCGGTGAGTGAACTTAGACCGACTAAGAGATAAAACAAATAGTCTGAGCAGAAGTTGAATTAGTCGGTCCAACAACAAATGTTGACCGACTAGTTCATCAACTAGTCGGTCGCCAAATGTACATAGACCGACTAACGATAAACAGTAACTTGGCATGTACAGGGAAAGCTCAACTAGTCGGTCTATGAAGGATCAATGACCGACTAGTTCATCAACTAGTCGGTCGGTGAGTCAACGTAGACCGACTAACTGTAAACAGTAAAGAGCTTATAATTGAAGTTGGCAAACTAGTCGGTTCAAGAAGCTTTACTGACCGACTAGATCACCATCTAGTCGGTTGGTTCTTCTTCTTGAACCAACTAACATGCACAAGAAGTCACGAATTGAAGCGCGAAGCTTCGAGAAAGTTCGTATGTACTTCTACTAAGATCCTAGCTCTAAGATATGAGCGTTATGAAGATTAAAACATAAGACCTACTCAAGGCTTAACATTCTACGATACAAAGCTAGAAGACTATAAATAAAACTTGACGAACCGTCTTCGAAAGCTTCGATCGAATCTTCATGACTTCAATAATGGTCCAAAAGCTTCAACAAAGATTTAAGCTCACGATCACGCGCTTTGAGAAGTCTTGAGACGTCGCTTTAGATGTTCATATGAATTTGGCGACGATCTCCATAACTACGCTCACAAAGAGTTAGTTCACGATATATTTATGTTTGTTCATCATCCAAAACCAAATCCGGGAGTCCAATACTCAACAACAGCAATGTCACTAATCTTCATAGTCCTTCTTAGGTGGGGTACTTGATTTTTATTATTTTTGTTCCTCCACTAAGTGAACTTCCTCTTCATTGCATTTTTGTTATTATGATGATTGTGTCATCTGGCCTGCTTCTTGTTTGATCCCCACATTTGAAATTTCCATTTTCTTTTATTCTTCTGCTTGGAAGATAAATTATGAACTTCTAGAAAAGGAGCCGTGCCAGGAGGGCACATGTTATGAGTAACTAAAAGAAGCTCTATGTTTTGTTTGGCCATTAGGAGGCATGCAAGCAGCTCTGAATATTTAGTGAACTTTTATTCACGGTATTGATGCATAAGAATTACATCTTTTTCGTGAAAAGGCGTGTAAATCTTTTCTAGCATGCACTTATCTGGGACTTCTTCACCACACAACTTCAGGTGTAAGGTGATGTTGAACAGTGCTGAGTTATACTCAGCTATGGATTTAAAATCCTGTAGTCTCAGATTTTCCCACTCATAATGAGCCTTTGTGAGAATAACATCTTTTTGATGTTTATATCGTTCCTCAAGGGCAGTCTCCGGATCAAATGGATCTTCGACTATAAGGTATTCATCCTTTAGGGTCTTGTAAATATGGCAATGAATATAGATTATTGCTTTTGCTTTTTCTATATCTGTTGCTTTATTTTCTTCTGTGATTGTGACATTGAGGGCTTGAGCTCGCAAATGAAATTTTACCTCCAATTGCCAGTTGAGTTAGTTCTTCCTATAGCCGTCTAAGATTTCAAAATCAACGCTCGTAATTTTATCCATTTATCTAGAAAAGCACAATTGCATGAAATGAATTAATATATGTTGTAAGATATTTCATGCATAAACAATTTTAAAGCGAATAGGCTAATTGTGTGGATTGGACAACCACCACAAATAAATAATGTCCACTGTCCAAAAAATACAGTTTCTTTTTATATAAAGGAAAACGTAAAACTTTGGAAACCACATGGGTTCCATAAAAATCTTCTTCATCAGAGGTGGCATCAGTCTTCATGGAAGTAGTCATCGGTCTTGGGCATTACATTATATTCCTCACTACATTTTTCGCTCAAAAAGAAAAAATTTAGGAAAGTAAAAGTGGGACTAAGTCCAATCCAAAACCATAATAGAGCCATTCTTGTAAGAAATTGCGCTCAAAACATTTTCATCACATATCACATATCAGACATATAATATTCACAGGATATGAAAATTCAAATATTTTATGCTTAATAATTAATTGGACTACAAGGCAACGTCATATGCCATCAGCTTAGGTAACTAACGGCAGAGCGGTAACTAGATCCTCATAATTATTAAGCAAATGCCTACAAAAATAAGTCAATTATATCCCTCAAGCATGTCAAATAATATGACAGATATATATATAATTCTAAAGCAATGAGTAGCAGAATTAATAATCATGCAATTATATTATAATCAGGGTTATAAACCTGCTAATAATCCTTGTTGTATCCGAGTCAATATGGTCTTGTTTAGAAAAAAATTGGAAAAACTGAACACTCCATAAATGTGTGTGTGCACGCGCGCACGTGTGTGATTTAATGTAGAAAAGGTGGCACCTGATCTAATAGATCAGGTGCCAAGACCCAAAAGGTGGAAAGTACAATTAGTACAAGCCCATATGAGGCTTGTACTTCCCACCTTTTTGTGTCTTGGCACCTAATCTATTAGATCGATGCCACCTGATATACATGAATCCCATATATATATATATATATATATATATATATATATATATATATATATATATATATATATATATATATATGGCAATCTTCGGGTGCGAAAAAACCCGTGCGAAAGCCGTGTGAAAACATTTTTTATTTTTTGGAAATTTTTTTTCAAAAATTTTTCTTTTGATGTTTAATCCATACAATTATATACCCCAGTGAAAATAATAGGTGAACCCGTTGGGGATTAGAGCACCCATCCACCCGCTACAAATTTAACGGTCTCAAAACGTGCGAATTTGATGAAATTCCTTGATCGAAGGCCAAATGACATTATTTCTCAACCATTATTTTTTAGGGTGGTAAAACAACATATAATGAAGGTGGAAAGAAGAATTTTTGAAAAAAATTTCAAAAAAAAAAGATAAAAACATTTTCGCACCGTGCAAAATGTTCTCATATATACATACATACTAGGATCCATTCGGATGGATCAAACATGCGGATCCATCCAAGTAGAATTTAAAATTAGAAAATGTAAATAGAAAATCTGACCATTGAATGTGATCTAACATGTATAAAATACATCCACACAAAATTTCAACTAATTTGGACATGTTTTGCCCAAGCATCAAGTGGTTGCAAAATTTACCGATGTTATGACTATTCAGCGATGAACCTGATTAGTGCCAGGTCTTCGTGTTTCACCAGGTTTGTTTCAGCTGGCGGGCTAGCTTTGTACAAGTCCTGGAGGTGGCGTGGTGTCCGACAATTCCTGGACCAGTGTCCAGTCATGCCACACATGTGGCATTTATCTTCCCAGTCTTTTCTGGGGACAGATGTCTGGCCGTTGTCTTTTCTCTTCCACACAATTTTCTTCTTTCCCTCATTGTTGGACTTTGGAGGGGGTCTTCTAGCCTGCTTCTTCATTGCCTTGCCCTTCTGGGGTTTGCCTTTGAAGTTGGTCCTCTTCTTCTGGGAGGAGATGTGGTGCGCTTCAGGCGCAGGAGCAGTACTAGCAGGGCACGAGTTATAGGTGGCCAGAAGGAGGTCTCTATTCTGTTCTGCCATCAGAAGGCATGAGAGAAGCTCCGAGTATTTCGTGAACTTTTGTTCACGATACTGCTGCATAAGTATAACATCCTTCTCGTGGAAGGATGTATATGTCTTCTCTAACATGCGCTCCTCCGTCACTTTCTCACCAGACAACTTCAGGCGTGAGATGATACTGAAAAGTACCGAGTTGTACTCGACGATGGACTTAAAGTCCTGGAGACGGGGGTTCTCCCATTCATATCGCGCTCGGGGAAGGATAACATCTCTTTGATGTTTGTATTTATCCTCGAGGGTGGTCCATAACTCATAAGAGTCTTCCACAGTGAGGTACTCGGCCTTCAGGGTCCGATCGATATGGCGTCTGATATAGATAATTGCGTTCGCTTTATCTATGTCAGAAATCTTATCGCCTACAGTAATGGCATGGCTCAGTCCCTGTGAGTGCAGGTGGAATTTTATATCCAACTGCCAGCTCAGATAATTTTTGCGTGTAGCATCCAATACATCAAAGTCGACGCTTGCAATTTTATCCATTATCTCTAGCATGTGAAAAATGAGCAAATAATTAGATATTTTAAAGTAAAACAAGTAATTATGCATTCCAAACACAGATATTTGTTGTGTGGGTTGGCTAATCACCATTTTAAATAAAGTCCATACAGTCCCATAAAATAGAAAATACAACTCGGGAACCCTCGTGGGGCCCGTATTCTTCTGGAATAGATTTTCATCTTCGTGGGACGTGCACCAGTCTTGGAATTTATACAATTATATCCTCACTACAATTTCTCACAAAAAGTAAAAAAAATGCGAGAAAAATAATGGTGATAGCTAACCGATCCAAAACTACAACAAATATAAACATACGTCGCAGAAAAATGCAGCAGACATTTTATTTCATTGTAGACAATTAATCATCACAGGCAATTAATCATCACAGGCATTTTTTAATGGAAATGAAAATTTTTCGATTAATAATGTAACGACCTGTAATTTTAGGCGTCTTTGATTGCACGTATTTACTACAGATGTTCGAATAATTTTATCTGAGCATTTTCTTTCTACACGTTGCTGCAAGTGCGACTTCGTTTTAAGAAATTTTTTACCATAGCTTAACTAATTAAGTTAGCTAATTTATTTTTCCAATTACCAAATTATGTTTACTATTATTAATTACCAACACCCATCAGCCATGATGAATCAGCAACACAGGAGTTTCCTTGCTAGCTCATGGGTTCATGCACCTGCTCAGTCAAGGATTAAACCCCCCAACCTCCCTTCGTTAATATCAAGATTACATTTCGATTCAGTTTGCTACAAACACGTTTCTTCCACGTTCAAATCCTTTCCATTGCTAAATTCTTCCTCACGTATTAATGAAAAACCTAATCTAATTAAATGGCCTTGACTAAATGAGGACCATGTCCCCTGCTAATCCTCTTAAGGATCATCAACGTCTTCTCCCCTGCAAAACGATTCTGCAAACCCATCCCGTCTGCTGCAAAATCCCCCGACCAAATCAGCCCAAATCCTCCATCAAATTTCTCAAATCAGAATAAATCCCCCAAATTTCTTCCCAAAATCCATTTCCCGAACAAAACTCAAAACTGAAATGGGAAACAAAGAAAACCAGATCTGAAAACAACTTCAGATTCTTACAGTTTCAGAAATCAAATCTGAAACACAATTTCAGATTCAAATCATCACCCTCTCCTCCTTCACCTGCGAGAGGAACAGCTCCTCTCTCCTCCAACCCAGCTCACTGCCTCCAGCGTCACCGCGCGCGCAGCTGCTGCCGCCGCGCTGCTGCCGCCGCGCTGCTGCTGCCTCCAGCCGCCGCCGGGAGCTGCACGTGCTACCTGCAAATCCACCGGAGGCCGCCTGTGCCGCCGGAGAGCCACCGACCAGCGCCATTTCCTCCCTCGTGCCCGCGTGCGTAAGACCCCCATCCCCCCTTGTTGTGTGACCTGCTGCAATCAAAAAAAATTAGAAGAAGGAAGAGAACAAAGAGACAGAGGGAGGGGGGTAAAGGTAAAATAACTTTATAAGAATGAGTTAAGTTATTAGTTATATATTAGTTTAGTTTAATAAATTAGATTAGTTTAAGTTAAGATAAGTTAATATATAAAGTTTTTACTATTAGTTATTATCTAAAGTTTTTAATTTCAGTTATTAATATAAGTTATTAATTAAAGTTTTAAATAAAGTTAAACTAATATATATATATATATCTATTATACATTTGACAGCGGTTTTTGAATCTTAGGGCTGACTAGGACAAGCTGACTAGGACAAACTGGTTGATAAAAGACGGCCACGATTTAATCTTGGATGATGAACGGTTAAGATGAGACTTTGTTGAGAAAAAACTTTGTATTTTTGGGGGAATTCATTTTGAAGAGATCTAAAAATTTGAAAGTTAATGATGGGAAACCGCAGTTTTGGATGAAAAACAGCTCCAGATTTGAAGTGGGGCCAGATAGAAAGAGAGAGGGCTGATGTGTGGGTTATCTTTCTTTTTGGTGTGCTTTCTTGAGGAGGGTTATGTAAGGTCTACATCACGCTGCAGTTATGAGCTTGAAAGCTCAGGCTGCCCAATCACTCTGCAAAAGTAACGTCTTCTCGGCTTCTCCTCCTAGCAATAATTTCCATTTAACGGACTGATTCTTTCCCATTTGCTTCTCTCAGTCTCTTCTTCTTATCGTTACCGAAAGACATTCGAGAACGCGAGCCGATGGCATGCGGAGCTCGAGGAGAAAGTTAGGCTGATGAGCGCAGAGAAAAACGAGGCCATTGTTTCGAGCCTCAGGTCGAGCTTGGAGCAGGTCTCTTCTTCTTTTTCCACAGGGATTCTTTTGAGATTCTATTATTTGCTTGAATCCCACAGCCATGTCTCTCCTTTCAGATCTCATCAACCTCAATCTCTCAGACTCCACCGAGAAGATCATTGCTGAATACATATGGTTCAGTTCTTTCACTCCCTCCTTTTTTTTGCAAATTTTTTTGGCTGTCATTTGGTCAAAGTTCTGATCTTTGCGGTACTTTTTAGAGATTCTGATGGAAAGGTTGATTTTAATGGATTTTTACTGGTTGCTGCGACCTGTGCTTGCTTTATTTCGAGCCTCAGAACCGGAGGTGGAGGGCACCACGAACGGCTTCTCGGCATCTCCTCCTCGACAGCGAACGGCTTCTCGGCTTCTCGGCAGCGAATGGCAGCGATTTTTCGTGTGAGATCGCCCTCTTGGTTGTATTTGTTTAGGTGTGAGATCTATTGATTATTTTATTGATGTTTATTGGTTACATCTTGACCTTGGACCCGCTGGCTACTCGGTTTGAGATGTTTTGCGATCATATTTAGGTCTATTGATTCTTTATGTCGATTCTTGCTTCTTGATGTTTTTTTGCACCACGGAATATTGATATTTTTTTGCTCTATGGTTCTTGATGTTTAGGTTTGGATTGGTTCTTGATATTTTTTTGCTCTATGGTTCTTGCTTCTCGGCTGCTCATATGGCAATGCAGTCGCGTTGACTGTGCAAACATATGATATTGCACTCTTTGGAAGCAGCTTGGTGAGTCACTGGCCTGTGATATTTCACCATGTATCAATCTCTTATATTTTTTTCAATGTGGAATCAAACTCCACCGTTTTGCATATTATCTTTTTTTATTTCTTACTGTGTGTGTGTAAACTAAATTCAAGCCATACGTTTAATAATCTCTACTTTGGCTCACATGTCCAGAACGGTGCCTAACCAGAGAGCTAAAACTTTTTGGCTATAAATGGTAGCAATCTTCGCCTAAAACTACGACAATTTCATCAATCTTTGCCTTGGCTTGCATCCGAAAAGGGTGCCACTCAAGACAGCTGAAGCTTTTGGAGATACTGCATCACAATCTCTACTTAAAATTACACTCTATCACATATTGACGAACATTATATCTTGCTACTAGCAAGTGTCTATTGTCTGGCTTGATTTTAGCAAATATTCCTAAAACTTCTATCGTATCATGTATAATATTATCTGTGCATGCAATAGTGTGGCCTTGCAAATGTTACAAAACCTAGAGCTTGGAATCCAGTTGAGCGATCAAATTGGTTGCTTTTAGAATTATGTTGGTGAGCGACGACCCATCCTTGCAACATTGTGTGGAATGAATTTCTGGTTATTTGTTTATAAGATGAGGGTGAGCGACGACCCATACTTGCAACATTGTGTGGAGACATGAGTTTTACTGGCAAAGATTGGTGCTAATTCGACAGTTGTAGCTGCGGGGCTTTTACATGACACGCTTGATGATTCATTCATGGATTATGATTACATTCATAGAAAGTTTGGGGATAATTTGAAGCTTTCTCTCTATCCCCAAAAACTCAGCTGCCTCCGTTTTTATCATTCCATCGAATGATCTTTCCCAAATATAGTTCTTTAATATTCCTGATGTAAGTCCTTGATTGTAACAATTTCATGTTTTGGCCTTCTAGCTACATTTTTTTGCTGGAAATGGTGTTAGTTCATTCCAACAAGTATATTTGTTAATCATGGTGTTTTGTTGATCATTCCAGCAAATGCAAGTTTTTCGATGCAAATGGGATTATTGATCATTGCAGCAAAAGATTATATTGATCATTGAAGAACCCTCACAGAGAGAAAAATTCCAAGGTAAAAATCGTTTCTTTCTAATACATTTTAAAATTCTTTATCTTTTATTTGGTTCCAACTCAGTTCAAAATTTGAACTCTCCATCCCCAAAAAAACTCAGCCTCCTCCTCTCTCTCGATGGATGTTTCCCGTTGTAAGTTCTCTACTGCAACACTTTTTTGTTGATCATTGCTGGGCCTTCTAGCAACACTTTTTTTACTAGCAATGGGATTTATTGTATTCGATGCAAATTTTGTTTATCATTCCAGCAAATGTATTTGTTAATCATGGTGTTTTGTTGACCATTCCAGCAAATGCAAATTGTGTTGATGCAAATAGGATTTATTGATCATTACAGTAAAAGGTTATATTGCTCATTGAAGTACTCTCACAATCAAAGAAAAATCACAAGGTAAAAATCGATCCTATTTAAAACCGTTTAAATTTTCAATCTTTTATTTGGTTCTATCTTAGTTTTACACCAGAAACCACTTGCAGACGAGCAATCGGGATGTGGATCATCTTCAATTTCTACTCCTCGAACTATAGAGATCGTCAAGGGGGATACTCTCTTGGGTCTCTCAAGAAAATACTGGGTCAAACTCTATTTTTATAGTCAATTGTTTGATTTTTGTTTCAACAGTAAATTTTTTTGCTTTGAAA
Source organism: Scilla litardierei (assembly GCA_030789695.1). Lineage (NCBI taxonomy): Eukaryota > Viridiplantae > Streptophyta > Magnoliopsida > Asparagales > Asparagaceae > Scilla > Scilla litardierei. The sequence continues at coordinate 69,716,980 of CM061142.1, forward strand.
ATACTGGGAAAAATTCAAGAAAATACTGGGTAAAACTCTACTATAGTTAGTTTTTTTTGTTTTTTTTGCTTTGAACACGAGGTTTAAATTCTGCATTGTGAGCGATTGAACAGAATTTTTTAATGAAAGCATGCGACAATTTTGATACATCAACTGACTTATTTTATGAAGGCATTCTGCCATTCACATGTAATGTGTCCCTCATGCTTTGATCAGGGGAGATGATTTTTTGGGTAGTTGATGCTATTCCATGAGCCAACAAATTCAAACTCCAACACTTCATATGTTATGATAAAATCATTTTAATTACTTTCATGCTATTATATAAAAAATTTGGAATAATCTGTTTATTGAAATGCTCATTACATGTTTATTGAAATGCGCAGATAAGGGCGGGGGTGATGAGGAGATCGAAGGATGGTAACATAACTTAGTCGGGGAGAGAGAGAGAGCAGCTTCCTCTTGGAATTCTTGGGCCAATCAAGAACAATGTATGCGAGACTGAGAATTTGATGAATGAGATAGTTTCAAATTGTGATGTAGCATTTTAATTACTTTCATGCTTTGTGAAGTAGGCTCTGCTGCTTAATGATGGCTGATTTCTTTGTGATGTACCAGTCTGCCAATCTTTATTTGTATTTGTTCGTTTCATTCTTCAGTTTTGAATGTTCTTTTAATAATTTCAGGAATTATTGGTGACACATTGATGACAAAGATGAGCAGATCTTAGTGGCAAGAGGTAATTGCCTTGAATTTAATAAGGGCCGTCCTTTGTACACCGGTTAGTCATTTAATAGTTTTTTGCTTTGCTTTGCTTCTTATTCGTGAGTGTTGTCTTTATAAAATTGAGAAATTCTGCCCTTTTCAGAAGATATTGTCTTGGTGTCCCAGTCAGGACCAGAAAACAATTGGAAAATATAAACTACTAATTAATTTGCAGCTGCATTAAATGTATCTCAACGTGTATTTAGGCATGTTTTGTATCTCTCAAATCCATGATGAGGCATACTAATTGCAACATGATGGTTAATGAAAGAACCCTTGCAATACCCATAGAACCAGTAATTAATTTTTTAAAACTGAAAAATATCAACTTGCACACTAAAATGATTATAAAGAAGATGAGTTTTAGGTTTCCTGTTAGAAAATGTGATGTCATTAGGGTTGGTACTACAAAATTATGAGCAAAAGTAATGTAAGATGATTGGTTGTCTTAACAATAGAATATCCGGATGTAAATTGGAAGCCGTAGGTAATTCTGTAAACTTCATAGAGAAATCCATCTCAAAAGATAATGAAACTGCACATCTAGGGCCAATTTTTTTTCCTAAATGGTCTCTTTGTCAATTTATTTCGTAAGTATGGTGGACAATAGATGCATGCAACATTATGAGCTTCCTCTTCCCGTGCTTATATTTTTATATACGTTCAATTATTATGCTTTCTGTTCTTTCTTATATTTTGTATGATTCTTAAATTACATCTAATCTAGCTAGCTAATCTTTTTCTTTCTGTCTCAAATAAATCTATATCTAAAAAATTTTCTACTCCTTTTTCTCCTGTTGTTTACAGTTCTCTTTCTTTTTTCTTTTTTCTTTTTTCTTTTTTCTTTTTCGTCGCGTTTGTGCTGTTGATGGTGGGTTTGGAGTCAACAGCAATGTTGAAAGCTGGCAGCAATTTAATCTACATGCATTTTGAAGAGGTCATGCTGCAACTTCGTTCTGTCAAAGAGTTCATGCTCCAACTTCATCTCGATGAAGAGAATGAATGAATATTAGCACAATTGATAATTGATCTTCTGTCGTATTTTGATTTGAAAGTTGAAATATCTATTTTATTTTCCATGAAATTCATGGTTGTTTCTTATTTGCTTATTTGCTTATTTGCAGTGTTTGACTGTTTCTTCTCAAGAAACTCATTGAAAGAAGATGACTATAAGGATTACAAGGGCGGCGGTGTCGCTCAAATACAAGATTACTTGCCAGATGCCTCATTCATGGTGTTTAACTTTAGAGAGAGAGATCACCAAAGCAAAGTTTATGACATTTTGACGAAGTACGATATGACGGTAATGGTGTTTAACTTTAGAAAGGGAGATCGTCGGAGTAGAGTTTCTGACATTTTGAGGGTGCTGAAAAATTAAAGGATATGTTGGTGTTGCCATTCGTTCTTCAAGTATGGGAGCAGTGTGGTGGAGAGAGAGGCTGTGATGAGTAATGTTAACATGTACCATAGGTTTTAGGATATGAGCTGTAGCTACAGTGATTACTGGTGATTTTAGTATTGTACTCTCATCAATGCTAACTAGATTTGGAGCATTAAGGCAAAGATCTCATTAGCTGTTTTGATTGATGGAAAAAGTAGTTTAGTTCATTTTATTTGGAGAGGTATATGGAGCAGCAAATTGTTCTTAAAAAGAGATTGCAATTATCATAAAACTGGGGACTTGGGATGACTGACAATTTTATTTTTGTAATGAGGTATATTTGATATGTCTTTAGAATATGGTCCATTTAATGTGCTTGAAACCTATCAAGTTTTATTTCTGTAGTGATTCTCATGAATATGCAAGTTTGTTGTTATTAACAGAAATGATTAGTTATGTGTTTATATGCTTATCCTAGAAGTTTTAGCACTTGCCTGATCGTTACTTAATGTTTAAAGCTCTTATAATCATGTTGAGATAGGTTCGGAAATATAAAGTTTGTCAAATGAGGAAGAAATATTGGGTAATACAATAGCATGCATTTTGTGGCTTATCATATAAACAAGTTGCACTCTTACTGGACACTGGACAGATGTATGTCATGGAAATCCATTATATATTCACCTCATGTGATATCATTCCACTTAAAATTCTCTACAGTTAATGTTCAAAAAGAAAAAAAGAAACACGATTGCTAAAGTAGCTGTCTTTTAACTCAGAACTTTTGTCAACCATTATGAACTCTTTGGAATGTTACTGCAAAAAAAATTTCCTTCAAAAATTTTCTGTTAGATGTTTGTTTGGTTCAAATGCCTTGGAATGTTTTCCGACCACCAATCTTGGGTGGGGCAAAGACTTTAGCGAGTTTACAAATGCAAATTCAAGCTTTTACCATTAAAATACTGATATGCCAAACAATGCAAAATTTTAATATTGATGAACAAAGTGGATTATCCCACTTCCAATTTTTGAATATGAAAATTTTCAAGAATTTTAATGGGATAATTGAGAGCTGGCATTGGTAGAGTTATAAACGTTTGAAGGCAAACATACAAGCAAGCAAAACAATGGAAGTGCCCTTTTTACCACACTTCGGAACTTCTATATACAGACAAGACAAAGATAAATTCAAATTTTATGATGTCATTTATTATACAAACGAGGGATGTTTTTGAATGGGTTTGATGCTTTAGACCAAACGATGAGTAGAACGATGGTTAAGATTTAATCTTAAGAAATTAATGGTTAAGATGTGAGTTTGTGAAAATTTTAGGAGGAAATCCCTAAAATTTTGGGAGGAACTAAATCTGATGTGAACTAAATTTTGATGAGAAGTAAATTTTTTGGGAACTAAATTTTGTTGGGCAAACTAAATTTTAATTTAAAATTCGGGTGCAAACTAAACGTAGAAAGAACTAAATTTCGAGAGAACTAAAAGTTTAAATTTTTGTGGGAACTAAATCCGAAATGAACTAAATTTTAAGGGAAACTAAAATTTTTTGGGTGAATAAAATTCTCTCTGAGAACTAAATTTTAGCTTGAATTCAATCCTATAAAATTTTTTTGGGTGGGTGTGTGGGAAGGAGAGATTTTTAATGGGTTAAAAATTCTCCAGGGAATACTTTGAATGCCCAGTGACCTACAGTCACCGAAGGCGCCTGCTAAATGTTTTACGCTGAATTTGTTGTTCTGTGCCGAATGCGCCCCGCGCAATTTTTTACGCTAATTTGTTGTTCTGCGCCGAAGGCGTCCGTGCCAAATTTGTTGTTCTACGCAGAATTTTTTGTTCCGCACCGAAGGCGACCGCAACAAATTTGTTGTTCTATGCCGAATTTGCCGAAGGCGCCCGTGCTGACTTTGTTGTTCTACGCCGAATTTGTTGTTCCGCGCCGAATTTGTTGTTCCGAGCCGAAGGCGTCCGTGTCGCTAAATATTTTTACGCTATTTTGTTGTTCTTTTTAATTTTGGCCGTGGAAATAATTTTTTGGGAAACAAAGATTTCGCGGGGGAAAATCTTAAATGAACCGTGCCCGCGGGCACGGGTTATGACTAGTATATATATATATATATATATATATATATATATATATATATATATATATATATAAAAGTTAAGTTATGTAAGTTAATTAATTAATAAGTTAAGTTAACTTAGTTATATTTTTCCTATGAAGCTTTATTAGTTTTGTGTAGCTAATAACTTGTCATGTAACTTATGTGAACCAGGTATCACTACGGCAGATCAAAGCGTGCCTTTACACGACAGGCGCATCGGTAACTTATTGTACCCTAGCTATGGGGTTTAAAAACAATATTGATGCATGCCAAATTAGTTTCTTTTATTAGCAAAGTGTTTCACTTGAACAGTTAGCTAAACTCTATAAGTTGCATAGTATCGTAGTTGCACCGTATCGTAAATTGAATTGGACTCTGTAACATGCTTAACCGAAAAATGTAATTGGAAAAGTGAGGATAGTAATTTACTCGTAAATTGTAAGTACGGTAACCTGCACACACACACACACACACACAGGGTTTTGGGGTAACTTATAATAGTGGAAGTGCGGGAGCGACCAGTCCGATCTGCTGAATAGTACCGTTTTGATTGAACAGTATCGTTTTGTTGAATAGTACCGTTTTGATTGTATCGTATCGTTTTGTTATAACCCGAGATATCAGGTGGACTCTTGGTTGCATATTGTACTTCCCTTTATAAGTCACGAACTAGGATCAGGCACAACTAAAAACCTCGTAACTGGTCATTTTAATATTGTTTATTGCTGACAGAATTGTAATAGTTGTAAATCTGTTATGTTACTTTTCTACTCTATTGTACGCACGTTACTTCTTGCCTCTTTAGATTGCCATGCTAGTTTTGCCATGCTTGTTTATTGTTTTAAATATCATGCTAGAGATACTTTGAGTTACGTCTGATCCTGGCGACCCTTCTTTTGTGGTGGTCTCGCCAGATACAGCTCAGGTTGAAGAAGTTGCACCAGGGACTGCAGACGCTGAGTTTGCTGTAGAGTTTGACCAGGAGGATGCTGGTTTCTAAGTGTGAGTGTGAGAGTGCTTTATATTTTAATGTATCGGAGTGGCTTGCTTGGTGTGTATTTATATTTCGAGTTGTATTTCCTTTCATGTACGCTGCTGGTTTGTAATAAGGTTTATACCACTTTCATGTATGAGTATTTTGGCGCATTTCTGCAACAGAGCCTGTATTGATTTCATTGGTGCCTAGCAGGACTTGTGCATGCTCCAAACAGTAACGAGCCCCCGAGAGTGGGTCGTTACAAGTTTAGTGGCCCATGCAGGTCCGCGCTAAGTACCACATGAGAAGTACAGGAAGTTCAGAATGTGCCGTATAAAATACTTAATGGAACTGATCAAACCTAATCAATGGAAAGGAACACTTCAGGAAGCGAGGACAGTGTGTTTGGATCCGGGACAATCACCTGAATGGGGGTCCCAACCAGAATGATGCTGGTAATGGAGCCAACAACGGTCCGGACGCAACAGCATTCCCGACTGCACCTCTATCTGCAGAAGATTGCATGCATGGCATGTATGCCCGTCATCAGTAGTTTGGACAGGCTTTGCTTAGAGAGCAGAAAGCTGACCCGAGTGCTTATCACTTTTGAGGGATGAACCCGAAGACTTTTGCTGGGACCGAGAATCATCTCCAAGCGAAAGAATGGCTCAGGAGCATCACTGATGATCTGAGAGCATCTCAGATTCGAGAAGAAGCATGGGTGGCTACCGCCAAGAGGCAACTGACTGATGGTGCTCGAGACTGGTGGCAGGCGGTAGAAGACTGCTTGGGATTGCCGATTTCGTGGGATGTATTTACAAGCACCTTCAACGCCCAGTACTTCCCCCACAGGCAAAGATCCTGATGAGGAAGAAGTTCATCAACCTGAAGCAGTGTTCAATGACCGTGGATCAGTATGACGCTAAGTTCTCCAGGCTCAGCAGGTTTGTCCCAGAGATGGTTGCAGATCCATTGACTCAAGCCCATCAATTCCAGAAGGGGCTCAATATTGAGATTCGGAGGATGATGGTCGGTGCTAGTCCGACCACACATGCTGAAGTTCTGGCCATTGCTCGTAACCATGAGATGGTCAAAGAGGAAGCAAAGGAAGAGCGAAGGCTGGCAGCATCTGGAGGCCCCCACCGACCCAATTTGGACCAAGCAGACGGCCACAGATGCACCGCCCTATTCAGCAGGTTCAGTTTAAGAAGCCAGGGCAACAACAGCAAGCCCTCCCGGTCTGCCACTTTTGTAGGAAGCCTGGACACATCAAGTCTGAATGTCGAATTCTTTTAGGCCTTTGTCTGGCTTGCGGGGAGTCAGGACACATGGCTAGGGATTGCCCACATTCTATGACACGTGCTCCAGCTCCAGCTCCTCGTGCTGCCCCGAATGGGAATGCTCCACAACGTCCACCTCTACCTCCACAGCAGAGGCAGTTTCAACAAGCAAGGCAGTAGCCACCACCGAAACACCAGGCTTACACCATGACCGTCGAAGAGGCCGAGGCTACCGGTGAAGTGATCACAGGTATATTTCTTGCATAGTTCGTAGTTCATTTCTTTCATTAGCATTGGTTGCTTAGATTAGTGTTTGTAACCTAGGTGTCATACTAGTAGCTGAGAACCCCGTCATCTCCTTGTTCGACTCAGGAGCATCACACTGCTTTCTGGCGAGTCGATTCGTTCGCACCCACACTATTCCTGTCAAACCTTTAGCATCCGATTGGAACATCAACACGGATGGCGAAGTGATAAAGTCGACCCGTGTGTATCCTCAATGCCCAGTGGTGATATGTGGACGAGCGTTATTTGCTGACTTCATGATGATAAATATCCCGAACTTTGATGTTGTATTCGGGATGGATTGGTTGGGACCTTTCCATGCCACCATCGACTGTAGTCGAAGGAGGGTAGTCTTCGAGATTCCTGATCATCCAAAGTTCGAGTTCATTAGTGGAAGTAGATCGGTAGGCCCAGTGGAGTACAGAGCCAGATCGGCCGAAGCAGTAGCAGCCGCAATGGAAGCTGAACCTGATATACCAGAGGTGGTATGAGAGTTCTTAGATGTGTTTCTAGACGACCTTGCAGGTTTGCCTCCGGATCGCACCCTCAAATTTTCCATTGAACTAATGCTCAACCGATGTCCAAGGGACCATATCGTTTAGCACCATCTGAGCTAGAAGAATTGCGAACCCAACTAGATGAGATTCTGAAGAAGGGATGGATACGATCCAGTGTATCTCCCTAGGGATCTCCTATACTGCTGGTAAAGAAGAAAGACGGATCCCTTCGTATGTGCGTTGACTACCGTGAGCTAAACAAAGTCACCGTGAAGAACAAGTACCCTCTACCGTGCATCGACGATCTTTTCGACCAGCTCGGTGGATCAAGCGTCTATTCGAAGCTGGATCTGAGGACAATGTACCGTCAAGTGAAGGTGAAGGATGAAGATGTTCCCAAAACTGCATTCAGGACTAGATATGGACATTATGAGTAATTAATAATGCCGTTTGGTGTGACCAATGTACATGCGGTATTTATGAGTCTCATGAACCAAGTATTGTATGAATACTTGGACAAGTTCGTAGTAGTCTACATCGACGACATTCTCATCTACTCGAAGAATGCAGTGGAGCATGCAGAGCATCTCAGGAAGGTTCTCGAGACCTTGAGAAGACACCAGCTTTATGCCAAACTTAATAAGTGCGAGTTTTGGCTGAACAAGGTGGCGTTTCTAGGCCACATAGTGTCCGGAGAAGGGATTGCAGTTGATCCTGAAAAAGTAACCGATGTTCAAAACTGGCCAGTCCCCCGAACAGTGACCGAGATTCGAAGTTTCTTGGGACTTTCTGGCTACTACCTGAGGTTCATCAAAGACTTCTCGAAGATCGCAGGAGCCATGACGCGATTGACGAGAAAGGATGTGGTGTTTGTTTGGTCAAAAGCATGTGAGTATGCTTTCCAGGAGCTGAAGAAGAGGTTGACGACTGCACCTATTTTGATGATTCCAGACCGATCAGGATGATTCGAAGTCTTTTGTGATGCATTCGGTAAAGGACTTGGATGTGTGCTACATCAGCACAGTCGAGTCGTAGCATATGTATCCAGGCAGTTGAAAATCCATGAGAAGAACTATCACATCCATAATCTTGAGTTAGCAGCAGTGATTTTTGCATTGAAGATTTGGAGACATTTTCTATTGAGAGAGCACGTGAAGGTGTTCTCGGATCATAAGAGTCTGAAGTATCTCTTCACTCAGAAGGAGCTCAACATGCGTCAGAGACGATGGGTCGAGCTCATGACAGACTATAACATTGACCTTCAGTACCATCCTGGGAAAGTCAATGTCGTACCTAATGCATTGAGTCATCTTCCAGCGGTGATGACCCTTACGAATCAATGGAGATTGCAGCAAGAGATCCGGGACATGGGTATAGAAGTGATTCTACCAGGGATGACTGCATCTTTGATGGACATGCATATCCAGTCGACCTTGGTAGAGAGGATCAAGACTGCTCAGATGGATGATGAGAAGCTGTGGAGGATCAAAGATCTGGTGATGGCAGGACAGAGACCAGAGTTTAATATACATGCAGATGGATCCTTGAGGTTTGAAGACAGGACCTATGTACCGTCCGGTGCCATTAGAGAAGAGCTGTTGGAGGAAGCTCACAGTTCTCCATACTCCATACATCCCGGAGGTACCAAGATGTATAAGGATCTGCGACAGCATTACTGGTGGCATGGCATGAAGAGAAGCGTCACACGGAGCATGGCGAAGAGTATCGTGTGCCAACAGGTGAAGGCTGAACATCAGAGGACTGCCGGCTTGTTACAACCATTGTCCATTCCGAAGTGAAAGTGGCAGCACATCACGATGGACTTTGTGACTGGACTACCCAAGAGTACGAAGCAGAATGACGCTGTCTGGGTAATCGTAGACCGATTGACCAAGACCGCACACTTCATTCCTTTCAGAGTAGGCCAGTCTACCGAAGTGTTGGCCAAGAAATACATGGATGAGATTGTGAAGCTGCATGGAGTTCCTATCAGCATTGTCTCAGACAAAGACACCAGATTCACATCTCGTTTCTGGAGGAGCCTCCAGGAGAGCTTGGGAACCCACTTGAGCTTTAGTACGACTTATCATCCACAGACAGATGGTCAGTCAGAGCGTACTATACAGATACTTGAAGACATGCTGCGAGCATGTATGCCGGACTTCAAAGGATCATGTGAAGACCATCTCCATTTTGGTGGAGTTTGCATACAACACCTGCTACCAGTCTAGCATTGGTATGGCACCTTTTGCGGCATTGTATGGGAGGAAGTGCCGATCCCCCTTGAGCTGGGACGATGTAGGAGATTGAGAGTTGGTTGGTCCTGAGCTAATCACAGAAGCCGTGGATGTGGTTCGAACCATCAGAGAGAAGCTACAGCTGGCTCAGGACAGGTACACGCATTGGGCAAATGCGAAACGTCGACATCTGGAGTTTCAGCCTGGCGATCATGTTTTTCTGAAGATCTCGCCCAACCGGGGAATGATTCATTTTGGGCAGAGATGAAAGCTTAATCCTCGATTCATTGGACCTTTCAACATTCTGGAGCGAGTAGGAGAAGTGGCATACAAGCTTGCATTACCCCCTGCTTTAGAGGGAGTGCACAATGTGTTCCACATCTCTCAGTTGCGTTATTACGTGAGAGACCATAGTCATGTCGTGGACTACACAGAGATCGCAGTTCGTCCAGACTTGATGTACGACCAGTAACCAGTGGAGATCCTAGATCGCCGCTAGAAAGTCTTCATGAGCAGGACTATTGATCTAGTCAGGGTGATGTGGCGTTGCGACTCACCTGGTGAATCCACCTGGGAGCGAGAGGATGAGATGCGAGAACGTTACCCCTATCTTTTTCCAGCACTGTAGAGAATTCCGAGGACGGAATTATTCTAAGGAGGGTGGGATGTAACGACATGTAATTTTAGGCGTCTTTGATTGCACGTATTTACTACAGATGTTCGAATAATTTTATCCGAGCGTTTTCTTTCTACACGTTCCCACGAGCGCGACTTCGTTTTAAGAAATTTTTTATCATAGCTTAACTAATTAAGTTAGCTGATTTATTTTTCCAATTACCAAATTACGTTTACTATTATTAATTACCAATACTCATCAGCCATGATGAATCAGCAACCCAGGAGTTTCCTTGCTAGCTCATGGATTCATGCACCTGCTCAGTCAAGGATTAAACCCCCCAACCTCCCTTCATTAATATCAAGATTACATTTCGATTCAGTTTGCTACAAACACGTTTCTTCCACGTTCAAATCCTTTCCATTGCTAAATTCTTCCTCACGTATTAATGAAAAACCTAATCTAATTAAATGGCCTTGACTAAATGAGGACCATGTCCCCTGCTAATCCTCTTAAGGATCATCAACGTTTTCTCCCCTGTAAAACGATTCTGCAAACCCATCCCGTCTGCTACAAAATCCCCCCACCAAATCAACCCAAATCCTCCATCAAATTTCTCAAGAATCAATCCCCCAAATTTCCTTCCAAAATCCATTCCCCAAACAAAACTCAAAACTGAAATGGGAAACAAAGAAAACCAAAACTAAAAACAACTTCAGATTCTTACAATTTCAGAAATCAAATCTGAAACACAATTTCAGATTCAAATCATCACCCTATCCTCCTTCACCTGTGGGAGGAACGGCTCCTCTCTCCTCCAGCCCAGCCCGCTGCCTCCAGCGCAGCTGCTGCCGCCGCACTGCTGCTGCTGCCAGCCGCCGCCGGGAGCCACGCGCGCCGCCTGCAGATCCGCCAGAGGCCGCCTGCACCGTCGGAGAGCTGCCGACCAGCGCCCTCTCCTCCCTCGTGCCCGCGTGTGTAAGATCCCCCCTTGTTGTGTGACCTACTGCAATAAAAAAAAGAAGAATGAAGAGAACGAAGAGACAGAGAGAGGGGTAAAGGTAAAATAACTTTATAAGAATGAGTTAAGTTACTAGTTATATATTAGTTTAGTTTAATAAATTAGATAAGTTTAGTTAAGATAAGTTAATATATAAAGTTTTTACTATTAGTTATTATTTAAAGTTTTTAATTTCAGTTATTAATATAAGTTATTAATTAAAGTTTTAAATAAAGTTAAACTAATATATGTATAAGTTAAGTTATGTAAGTTAATTAATTAATAAGTTAAGTTAACTTAGTTATATTTTTCCTATGAAGCTTTATTAGTTTTATGTAGCTAATAACTTGTCATGTAACATATGTGAACCAGGTATCACTACCGCAGATCGAAGCGTGCCTTTTCACGACAGGCGTATTGGTAACTCATCGTACCCTAGCTATGGAGTTTAAAAACAACATTATGCATGCCAAATTAGTTTCTTTTATTAGTAAAGTGTATCACTTGAACAGTTAGCTAAACTCGATAAGTTGCATAGTATCGTAGTTGCACCGTATCGTAAATTGAATTGGACTCTGTGACATGCTTAACCGAAAGATGTAATTGGAAAAGTGAGAATAGTAATTGACTCGTAAATTGTAAGTACGATAACCTGCACACACACACACAGGGTTTTGGGATAACGTATAATAGTGGATGTGCGGGAGCGACCAGTCCGATCTGCTGAATAGTACCGTTTTGATTGAATAGTATCGTTTTGTTGAATAGTACCATTTTGATTGTACCGTATCATTTTGTTGTAACCCGGGATATCAGGTGGACTCTTGGTTGCATATTGTACTTCCCTTTATAAATCACGAACTAGGATCAGGCACAACTAAAAACCTCGTAACTGGTCATTTTAATATTGTTTATTGCTGACAGAATTGTAATAGTTGTAAATCTGTTATGTTACTTTTATGCTCTATTGTACGCACTTTACTTCTTGCCTCTTTAGATTGCCATGCTAGTTTTTCCATGCTTGTTTATTGTTTTAAATATCATGCTAGAGATACTTCGAGTTACGTCTGATCCTGGAGATCCTTTTTTTGTGGTGGTCTCGCCAGATACAGCTCAGGTTGAAGAAGTTGCACCAGGGACTGCAGACGCTGTGTTTGCTGTAGAGTTTGATCAGGAGGACGCTGGTTTATAAGTGTGAGTGTGAGAGTGTTTTATATTTTAATGTATCAGAGTGGCTTGCTTGGTGTGTATTTATATTTCGAGTTGTATGTCCTTTCCTGTACGCTGCTGGTTTGTAATAAGGTTTATATCACTTTCATGTATGAGTATTTTGGCGCATTTCTGCTATAGAGCCTGTATTGATTTCATTGGTGCCTAGCAGGACTTGTGCATGTTCCAAACAGTAACAGGCCCCCGAGAGTGGGTCGTTATAAATAATTATTAGACCACTAGGCAACGTCATACACCGTTAGGTTAGTTAACTAACGGCAGATCCGTCGCATGATTTTCCTAATTATTAAACATATAATAATCAGATAATCCAAAAATGCGATGATTTATAAAGCATGTAATTAATCAGAATTTAACGAAGAAAAAACTTAATTAAATCTGAAAAAGGGTTTGAAAAAACAAAATTTTTGTGGACAACCCCTAGTTAGGGTTCTTGGAGGCGATCTGTCGTGCGATCCAGTGCAACCAGCTAGGGTTTTCGTTGCGTGGGTTGCCGCTTCTGGCGGCTAGGGTTTCGTTCGCGCGCACAGGGGGATCGCCGCCGCTGCAGGTGGCGGCGGCACCGACCGTTGCTGCAGGCGGCGGCGGCGCCGGCCGTTGCTGCAGGCGGCGGCTCGGGCTGCCGCCAGAGCTGCAGCGGCACGACGCCGCTTCTGGCGACGGGAAGATCGCTAGGGGGGTTCGTGCGTTCGTGGCTTCTGGCTACGTTTCAACGAAAAGATCCCCTCTAGGGTTCGAAAATTTTTGGGGAAGAAGATGGTAAAAACGTGATTTTTATTAAAAAAATCTATTTTTAGTCTTCAAAACAGCGTTTTTCATCGTAAAAATTGATTTT
>CM061142.1:70330696-70596780 GCA_030789695.1 Scilla litardierei
GACCACCAGGCTCCTAGGACAAGAAACTCCTGGAGACCTTAAGACAATACTACCACAGGATGATGAGCTCATGTCCACACCATCACCCTTCCCGGAATCCACTGCAGAGGAATTGCCGGGAAAAAGTGAAATTAAGTAAATGTTGTACGTACTGGGGAGGTGTTGGACAGATAGAACATAAATTGTCGACAATGTATTCACGTATTATATTGCCATATACATCGCAATGGCGATGATGTTTGTTAATTATCGTTCCACACTCCGTTGCTAGAAGGCAAACGTAGAGATTGGCCAAAATGTGGAACGTGGCAATAGAAGATGAGCTGGACTCACTTATGAAACGTGAAATGTTCGGACCTGAAGTCCAGACACTAAAAGGTGTCAAACCTGTGGATAAAACAAAGTATTGCAAACATAAGAAAAATAAATACAAAATCGTATGCTATAAGGTACAACCTATAGCCCAACAAAAATTTCGCTGAAACTAGGGATCGAACAAATTCAAATGAGCATGTCTCATAAATGATGCATCAGTCTCCCTAAGTTATCAAAAGCGAATACCTTACGATTTGGCGAAGGAAAATTATGGATATGCTGCTATTGGATGTTGTGACGGTATACCTTCGTGGATATCTTGTAAAGAAAATTTCCACATTTCCTTAAATGCCTGAATAGACTTCGGGACGTCTATTCAAAACGAAGAAAAACAATAAGTATAATAAATAAATGTACAACCAAGAGAATCATTTGACAAGTCGATGATTCCTACTGAAGGTTGTCTTTGCATCTGTGCAAAGAACAGGATTAGAGATCTTAGTTGTAGACAACTAACATCTCATCGGATCTCCTGAAGAGAAAACCGAAATAAATGTACAAGCCTGACTTTTAAACATGAAACAAAAAGACCTAGGCAAATATAAAGTCATGGCTCATAGAATCCTGTTATAAACGCCCAGAAGTGCGTTGGAGAAATTAAAAGGACCATTGTCATCCAAAGTACACCTACGGTGGTATACTCAATGGATGTACAAAAAGAACCCTTCCGATCGCTGGAAGAGGGGGAGGATATAACTGGTCCCAAAGTCCCTTACCCAAGTGCAATCAGGCACTCCTGGCTAACTGCATGCGTCCCGATACAGCAATTGCAGTAAACTCATTAGCCAGAGATAGTTGGCACCTAAAAAGGGCCATTAGACCGGAGTTAAGCCTTCTGCGCTTCCTCTAAGGGTCAAAAGATTCGGTCTTACAAAATGAAGTATCATCCTCCAATGTTCATGCAAATGAAGGTTTCAGGTCCAGTCCCTATGCTGAGAAATCACAGAACGGGTACCCACAGTGGGATGGCCATCCCCTGCAGATCTGCAAAGCAATTTATGAAGGCGACATCTTCCTATCATTCCGAGATCCTCACCACACCAATGGTGTACTTGAGGGCGCCTGCTGGTACATCACATCCCAATGATGATTGGGATAGAAGCTGGTATTGTGGAGCTAACCACATAGTCTGAAGACATCATCAGAGGCGACGATACTTAGCACACCTCTCCAGAGTTTCTGGATTCAGCAGCTACTTAATTGCAATAACTTTGTAATCTGTGTATATTTTCGGAATGTTGTAAATAGGAGTGATGAGATAAGCCTAAGAGATCTGAAAGCCTAAGAGCTTTTACAGATCAGGGGGAGTTGAGGGAATTTGTACTCTTTTCCCTTAGCTATGGTTTTTCCCACTGGGTTTTCCATAGCCAAAGGTTTTAACGAGGCAAATCACATCAACTCTGGATCTTGAAGTATCCACCCCTCAGTGACGCTCAGAATCCAGAAGTATTCATGAGCAGAGTCACTTGTACAAATCAGGGGGAGTTAAAGATCGTTTGCACTCTTTTTCCTTAACTATGGTTTTTCCCACTGGGTTTTCCATAGCTAAAGGTTTTAACGAGGCAAACCTCACCAACTCAGGATCCCGAAGTATCCACCCCATGTGAGACTCTTATTACGCTCAGAATCCCGAAGTACTCTTGAGCGGAGTCCACACCTATGGCTGGATAAGGGGGAGTGTTGTGAATGGAAATAACCAGAGTCGGTAAGGATTGCGGGTATCTTAGAGATACGCCCATATCTATGTATTCGATGTATCTACTCCCCTACCATGCATATAAATAAAGGGCTGGGGGTTCCTCCCCCAGTAGTTGATTCATAACAATTTTATTGTTTTGGTTAAATAACTAATTGAGATTAATAATATGGGACTGTAGGATTGGTGATTGGTAATTGAGCACATAGGGAGTTCTGGACTATTGAACTGACGATTACGGATGTTGGATCAGGCAAGTGAAACTTGCTCAGATTATTGTTAGGCCATGTTTAGGCCATTCTGTGATTTTGTGTAAAAGAGACAAGTCGGTAAAATTATAGTCGCCTAGACGCCATGCTAAATCTAGCTTGACAACGAAGCTAAATCGGACACCATACTTGATCTAGCTTGACAACGAAGCTAGATCCGACACCCTTGACATGTTCATGCATATCACATGTCACGTTTATTTTGATATAACTGTACGTAATTCATTATCTGCTATCATACTATCATGTTGCATATCGCATGTCATTTCATGCATTGAATGTTTTGTCGTGAATGTGTAGCACACGCTACTATTGAAATGTAAGCTACGGCGAGTAGGATTTTGACACCTACATCATGAATGAGGCTAGGTGCACCCCAATGCCAAATAAAGAACAATTCCTGGCTCGTGTTCCAGAAGCATGAAATGTATAAACACTTCTTGGCTTGTGATCCAGAAGGTGAGCGCCAGTCCATACACACATGGAGGGGTAGGGTTAAGCGATCACTCAGCGTAGAAGTGTGCCCGTACAGCAACTTCAGTAGAAAGGCATAAACCCTATGCACGACGTGAACGCATGTTTTACTACTTTTCATAAAATATTGTTTAGTAGCGTTTGCTACGACGTGCCATGCATCGTAAAATATCATGTTCATTATAATTGTTGCATTCATGAAACAATATGCCATGTCATCATATTTAAACTGCTAGGTTGCATTCATTTTATAACTGCTATACTTTATGTTTCCTTGCACAAAAGTCTCTCTTTCCCTTTTTGGAGATTTTTGCTGACATGTGCCATTTTCTCTTTAGGTGTCACATGTCAGGTTTAGAGTCTGAGGTAGTTGCTGAGGACTACCAGGTTGCTGACGTCATGCTTGAGGCCTTTGCTGATGTCCAGTTCAAGGATACTGGAGACTTTCTCTTAGTTGCTGTTTGTTCCTTAGTGTTGCTGCTAGGTTGTTCGGTGCGTAGCATCGTTTCTTGTTTTAGTTTCGTCCATGCTTGGGCCTTCTTTCTTGACTCTCTCTTGTACTTTATTTTATGATTGTATCTCTGGATGTTTGGAATAATAAAATGGATGTTGTTGAATGTTGGTTATTTTGTTGCCTGCGTTCATATTTATTATTTTTGTTGTTTCATTGCAATGCAAGAATATGTGAATTGATGAACACACATACGCTTATCAGACTGTAGCTTCAAAGCTTCAAGTCTGAGCAGACATCTTCGTGTCTCGCCTTCCATACCTAGGAAGCGGGGCGTGACAAGTTTTTGTGGTGGCCCACGCAGGTCGTTGCACCTGCGAAATATCGAAACAACGATAATAATAAAAACATCCATTGAAACATTCGAAACATTCGAGTCATAAAATTGGAGTCTAATATGAACGTTTTCCTTGCCTTAGATGGCAGGAAGACTTAGATAGATGTCCAGGTTTGTTAGTCAGGCACCTTCATTAAGATTTAGTCGTACTCATCTTAGGATACCTTAGTAGCCTCTCACCCAGCCCTGACCCTATTGGATTTCTAGAGTTTTTCCTTTAGTCGTTCGCTTGGGTCCATCAAATTTCGGGCCCAGCAGAACGTAATCTTGAATATCTAAGGATCATTTCCCTAAGATCACTATTACAGTCTAGTTCATTAGAAAGTCTTAGTGCAAAGTTTCTTCTAATCTTTAGTCGGCCCAGTAATTAAAACCCCTGATTTCTATCATTTTCCTAATCATTACACTTGTGACCTGATGACCATAGAATCCCATCATAGCAGATTCACTAAGTTATTTCCCAGTCGTATTTATGTTTTGAATATTTGATTCACTTCCTTGCTTTCGATTCACGTGTTTCCTTTATGTCGTTCACCATCAATCGTTGGATCTTCCCTATTACCATTCTGATCATTTGAAAAAATATTTTCAATATTATTTATTTTGAATTCCTCTCCCAGTTTAAAGTCTTTGAAAATATTTAGTATGAGCTTAGACTTCCTACCCTTCAGTTGACTTAAATGCATTCTTTGAATTTCGAAACTTTTCGTCAAAATCTTTAAATTACTATTTTATGATATTTTCTAACCTACTTCTTTCATACTCATGTGAATATTTTACTTCCTTCATATGATGATTTTTCGATAATCCAATATACCATTTCTTCTCTTACTATATATGTACTACTCAAACTTATTTCAAACAACTTATTTTACTGATCTCTGAATATTTTCTATGCGAAAGAGAACTCCAACTTTTCAAGTATGTCTGTTTTATTCTTCGTTTTTTCCTGCTCCAAAGTTCTTAGTACAAATCTAGTTCCAATTGCAGAACAGTCACTTCATCACTATACTAATTATTTTTCGTTTAATACATACTTCGTGTTTTAACTTATGTCACCTACACACTATTCTCCTGTATTTTATAATTATATTATTATATCTCTGTTTCACCTCACCAATATATCTCATTATCCTCGTCTCATCTGAACCCGTTCATCCCGATCTTGTTTCGTTACGCTATTTGATGTCGGTTCCCTTACTATTGCTTAGTCATCCTACTAGTGCTTGTCGTTGTCTATGTCAACCTTAGTTTAGTGGTGGGCCCATTAGTATTTTATTGTGATGTCGTCGTGGTGCATGTATATAGGTAGAGTGTGTGAACCCCTGCGTACCACCCATGCATGAGTGTGCTACCCTTAGTATATTAATGATTGTCTTTTGTGTTATATATACATACTTAGTGTTATTCATGATATTTATGAAGTTGTATGAATGATAGTATTTATAAATATATGTATGGATAGCTATACCACTTTAGGGATGTCTGTGTACATTAGAATTTGTGTTGGAATATCTACTAGTGGTGTATGTAGTTTGAGGGTACTTATAAATGCTTGAAATAGTATACTAGTATAATCATGTGCATGTTAGGTGTTACGATGATAGGTGTACTTATAGTTAAGTGTGCATGTCTATTATATAATCTATATGTTAGTACGTATGAGCGTGTGCTCGTACGTAGATATGTATGTACCTAGTCATAAGGTAGATATATACATACTATATGAATATGTGTGATATATGTATGGTAATAAGGTTATAATTTTGTATAGTATTGCTTGCCTTTACGGAATGTTGTGTGTGTACGTTTATACCATGAGGCATACACGATTATTGTATGTCGTGACTATGTAAGGATAGGTATCTATAGTAGTATACTAATTATATGTAAATGCTATAGTGTGAATATATTATATGTATTTGACTATACAATGTATGCATGTATAAGATGGTGTATTATAATTGTATACGTGTACTGATATTTGTAATATTATTATAGTATGTAAAGTGATTGCAGTATGGGGGTGTTACTTGACTAAATATAAAGTGTGATTGATATTATTGTATGTATATGATAGCATGTGTTTTTACCTGTTTAGCGTGATGAGTAATATGATTACGTTGGTGTATATATATATATATATATATATATATATATATATATATATATATATATATATATATATATATATATAACCCTATGAGCATGATTTTCGGAGCAGGCGATTGCCAGGCGATTGTGCTGCCTCTTGGAGGCGACGGCTCAGGTGATGTTTATTCCGGTAACGATGGAGGTGACGTCTCAGGAGCTGGGAAAACTTGCTCGTCGGAGTGCACTAATGTGACTGGTCGTCCGTTGTTGGGCGCGCATGATATTCTACAGTGACTGGGGATCGAAAACGACAGTGACTGGGGGATCTAAATCTGACGGTGGATCGGATTTAGTGGTGGATTTGGCACCAAAAAGGTGGCTTCAGATCCTCACGCAGTGGCTGGAGATGATGAGTGGACCCGTCTGTCGTATGCGAGGAAGAAGCCACCTTACGTCAGAGACGATCCCCTTGGGAGGCCCTTTTCGTCTCAGGGGCCCTTCCGTCGGGGTGGCTTCAAGAAGACTGGTAGGGCTTTTCCTATCTACCAACGGAATCAAAATCAAGTAGAAGGCCAGAATTCAACGTCTAAACATCTTCAACACCATGCCCCTCCTCTCAGAGAAGGTACTTCTTTACCCCCTATCAATCCTGCTTTGCTTGAGAGAAAGCCTGTCAGGCCCCACTCTACCATTCAGATTAACCCTTCTGGCAATAAGAAATCTTGGGTAGATATTTGTGCCAATCGTCTCAAATATGCTGACAATCTGGTGATGACCCTAGTCCCTCCTATCAGCGAATCGGATGGAGTAGCAAAGGTCAGGGTTGCATCCTCTTTGGTTGAAGTTGGTGTTGCTCGTTGGTAGAATACTCTTGTGAGTTACGTCTTAGGGGACATTCCTTATTTTGGCCAGATTAAGGCTTGGACTGAGCGCCTATGGAGGATTAAAGGGGTTCTTCAAATCTTTTCCCGAGAGAATGGATATTTTTATTTCAGATTCGAGAATGCGGTAACAGAGATAATATTCTGCATGGAGGCCCTTGGTTATTTGATGGCAGTCTTGTAGTACTTCAAAATTTGTCACCTTCTACCAACCATAGGCATGACATCCTTACCGCAGTCCCTGTTTGGGTACAATTTCACAATCTCCCTCTCTCTATGTGGACCCATGACATTCTGAATATCATTGCTAGTGGTATGGGGTAACCCATTTGCCTTGACACAGCTACAGCAAATCTTGATAGAATATCTTATGCTCGCTGCCTGGTGGAAGTCGAGGATGAAGCTCCTCTCCTAAGAACTGTGTTGGTTAACTTGGATGATCATAATTCAATCTTCGTAGATGTAAAATATGAAGGCGAGCCTCCCAGATGCGGTGGGTGTGCATGTTTTGGGCATAATGACGCTCAGTGCCCTTCCATAGCCGCTAATATCGAGCGACCTTCAATCCAAACTTCGGTCCTCTCTAATACCCAGGCTGAAAGACCTGTAGAAGGCTCCAAGGCTGGTGTCGTTTTGGGGGGTGGGCCTGGTATCAACGTATCAGTGGTTCATCCCATCGAGACTCAAAACTCTGTATTAGGGGTGGGGTCTGTGATTGCTACGAAAGGTCAAGAGCATAATCTAAGCCCCCCTGTTGCTCCTCCATAGTCTAAGAGTTCATTGATGGCCAAAGAGCACACTGGGTTGGGGGAGAAATTTACAGGGAATCCTGACCCTGCACTTCCTATAATTAATGGTCTCCATTCACAGTCAGTGCATGAACTAGCCCCAAATCCGCATGTGGGTAATTTGCAGCATATGGCTCAGCCTGAGGTTGGGGAATGCAGTTACTCCACTAGCCTTCCAGATGCTATCACCGAGACTTGAGTGGGCTTTATAACTTCATCTGAACCCCGCAAGAGTTCACCTTCTATTCTCCAGTCCTCTCAGGATGTGGATGACCCATCGGCAGAGCTTACCATTGTTAATAAGTAATGGGAGGAAGAGCACTCAATTCTTAGAAACTCGGGTCTGCAAGTTAAGAGTAAACCCCCCATTCCTGCCTCTGCTGTAGCCCTCAGATATCAGGCTGTTAGGCCTCGGGCCATTTCTCAAACCTTTAAATGACTATCTTCGTCTGGAAATCTCGGGGTCTCAATAATTTCTCCCGTCGTTCTGACCTTAAGTACATGTTGCGTAAATACAATCCGAGTACTGTTTGTCTACTGGAAACCAAAGTGGAAGCTTGCAATGACGCCAAAATTTCCAAATGCTTTTCCAAAGAGTGGAGTAGTTTGGACAACAGGTCTCACTATAAGGGAGGTCGTCTGGTAATTTTCTACGACTCCACATCCTGGAGTTGCTCTTTAGTTTCAGCCTCCCCTCAACATATTTCTTCAACCTTCACCAATTCTACCGGGCTTGTAATGGGTCTTACATCTGTGTATGGATTTAATCTTACTAATGCCAGGATTCCTCTGTGGGCTGACCTTCTTACTGATTCTAAGATATTTCCTAACACTCCATGGTTGGTGGGAGGGGATTTCAATTGTATTCGGTTCTCCAATGAGAAGTTGGGTGGCCGAGCTGTGGATCCTATTGCTATGGATGCTTTCAATGCTTGCTTAGGAGGTTGTCAACTCATTGAACTTTAAAGTATTGGTCGGACGCTTAGTTGGAACAATAGGCGCATTGGCGGCGCTCGTATATCAGCTCGTCTAGATCGGGTCCTCTGCAACCCATCCTAGATTTCTCTGTTGCCGCACTCTTTTGTTGAATATTCCACCTCGGGCACTAGTGACCATTCATGCTTGTATGTCCACATCCACCCTCAGGTATCTTCTTTCCCCAAGCCTTTCAGATTCTATAATTCTTGGATCTCCTAACCTTGGTTCAGTGATGTTGTGCGCAATAACTGGGGTTATCACTTTGGGAGCACCCCGTTGCAAAGGTTGGTCGATGCAAGAATCTGTGAATGGATGAACACACAGACGCTTATCAGACTGTAGCTTTACAGCTTCAAGTCTGAGCGGACCTCTTCATGTCTCGCCTTCCATACTTGGGAAGTGGGGCGTGACAGATAGCCCACTCCGATGTCGTCTGTTTAATGGCAGATGAGGTAAATTCCTTCACTAAAGCTGAATTGTTAGATGTTTGTAAAGGAATGCAAAATGAGATTAATGAGCTAGAACTCACTTAAACGACTATAGGAATGCTAGCTTTAAATTGCAAAAAGAAAACTATGACATTTTTGAAGAAGTTTACATCCTTAATGAAAAACTTAATGCCCGTGATTCTACCATTGCTATAATGAAAAAAAGATAAATCATGCTTTAATGAAGAAGTTGCTTGTCTTTCTTACCCTTCCTTATTGAATAATATTAGCTGCTTAAGCAGGATTTGATTAAGCTCGAAACTGAAAAAGACTATGTGATTAGAGAGCTTAATGATAAGTTGTGCATGTTAAATAACGAACTTAAAAAGCAAATGGATGAATTTGAAAAGAAGAAAGATGAAAACAAAACAGCTTTTCTAAGTAAATGCACCTTGCTTGTGGATGAAAATAAATTATTAAAATCCAAAGTTTCTAATCTAGAATTGTCATTAAGAAAAATTTCAATTAGTAAACATTCATTGGATACCATACTTGAAAACCAATTATATGGCAATAATAGAAGAGGGCTTGGATTTGGTTTGAAAAATGTTGAAAAGCCCAAATTTAAGAAATTCCACAATGTGCCTTCTATTGGGAAAAATATGCATGCAAAGTGCTTTATTTGTGATAGTGTTGGTCACACATCATTTTATTGTAAGTTTAGGAACACAAACATAAAGTTTAAACAAGTGTGTGTTCCGAAAACTTTAATGGCTAACACTAGTGGACCTTGTTGGATTTCAAGGTCACATTTAACACCTTTCATGTAGGTGGGATGGAGATTTGGCGAGGAGCAATGAATTGTAAGTTTCATTCTTTGGCTCCTTAGTCAAATAGCGACGCGAATGTATATTTCTTTTCCCTCTGTGCATTCATTGCATACCTTCATAGTTTTGTGAGTGTGTGCTTGATTTAATTTTTGTTTGTATGCTTGTTTATTTGCTTTTTAGGGTTGTTTTAGTTCTTTATAAAATAAAAACAAAAAAATTGAAAAACCCAAAAATCAAAAAAATTTGTGCTTAATGAATACCTCTTTATGATTCATTATAGGTGGTATTTTTTGAATATTCATTCATATCCTTTGTAGAAATCATTGTATTATTGTTACAGCTACATGTGCATGTTAGAAACTATTTGGTAGCCATGACATGCTTCATGAAATGATTAATTTGATTTCTACACCTACACACGCACTTCCATGAATACTAAACTTTTAGTGCTTTTGGAGATTCTTTTGATGAATGTTGGAAAATGAATGTAGGATGAATAAAAACTGGATAATCTAAGGGATATGATGTGTATTGCCATGAATAAAATTGAGCACAAAAAGAATTGTAAATAAAAAATATATATATGAACTATGCTCTGTATGTAAAATAGATACAATTCATGGCAAGCACACTACCCACGAGTATCCAACATATACATTATGGGTAATATCTAGCGTTGGTGTACCTTACTCGTCAAGCAATGCCACCCCACATCTAAGAGTCCTTATAGACTATGTTTTGGGAGATTGGTACCTTGAACTCATTTTTTAATGAGGTGTGAAAAATCAATCCTAGTGATATTCATGGTAATTGGAAAATGTGGATTGGTTTTGGTCGATGTTCTAAATCGAATCTCCCTTTTTACTTCAATGTTTATATTATCACACTTACACATTGGTGGTGAAGTCTAAATTATGATTTTTCAATGAATTTGAATTGTCTACTTTATGGAAAATGACAAACAAGTGATAGATACAATCTATAATACTTTATTTGTGCTTGTGATATATGATGACTTCATTAATCCACTTTTGATGATAATAAAAGGGTGAGAAAAGTGTTGGAAAGATTTGGCATCAAATGGTATAAATGAATTTGGTATAATTGTTGAAGGGGGAGCATGGTATTATTTGATGAAGGGGGTGCATGCTTATTTCTATGTGCTACATTGTTGTGCATGCTAGTAATGCTTGCTCATTGTTTACATCATATTGCATCACACCCTTCATGACACTTCACACACGCACATTCATTTGCTCAAATCTTTTATGGGTTTGTCATCATCAAAAGGGGGAGATTGTTGGAAGCAACGATCTAGGATCTTTAGTTTGATGATGACAAACGTTTGTTGCTATTTCACGTGTGTGCTAAGTGTGTTTCAGTGATGGCAAAGACGTAATTCTTCAAAGTGATGACTAAGCCAATTGTTGGAGGAATTGCTACTCACATAGCAAATTGGCTTGATCAAAGTGCTATATACGTAGCAAAGATGACTTGGCCAATGTGAAGAGAAATGGAGCTATTTGGACTTAGTCCAATATGGGATGAGTTAAAGAGTATCTCATTGGACTTGAGCAAGGCAATTAAAGAGATGGTCTCCTAGCCACATTTGGACTTGGACCAAGTCAATCTCCCTATACCCTAGCCGACCTAACTCATTGGGGATACCCTATTGCCGCATGAAACCCTAACCCATACTCTATAAAAACCCGTCATCAAAATAGAGAAGTGTGCAGCAAACCAAAAAGAAAACGGCACGTCATAAACAAAGAAGGCAACCAAGAAGAACAAAACCCCTTGGAGAAACTCCACGAAAAATAAAAGCCTCCATCTTCTTCCCAACGCATCTAAGGCCATATTTCTCCTCTCCCAAAGAAACGAACTCACACAAAAACAACTCACGCAAAAACAACTCACGCAAAACTTTCTTTGTGAAGCCCATCAAGCTTGAGGCCGTGACCTTGCTGCTACGTGGAGGACTTTGCATTGCCATTCCCTTGCTGTCGTGCCCTTCATTGTTGAATGTAGATCGTCCTCATTCGAAGACCTCGCTGCCGTGCCACCTTCTTGCCGTCAACGAGGATCCGACCGCTCCATCCAAGTGCCACTGCCAAGAAGAAGACGCCACCGATACACCCTCATCACCGAAGTGTCGCACCTCGAGGAGTCGGGTCGCCGCAGCCGGAGAGCCGTCATCGAAGTCGATTGCTATCGAGTGGTCGCTGCCGAAGTCGAAGTCGAGCTTCAACCCTCTGCCGTACGTGTCGAGACGGACGACGAAGTTGAGTCCCTGTCGTACTCTCCAAGTAGCGAACGAGGAGAGGAGAACTCGAAGCCCACGAATCCACCGTCGAAGCTGTGAACTCAGGAGATGTGTCACTGTAGAATTGGTCACCGTTGAAGCTGCAGCATGCCGTCGAGCAGTCACCATGGAGAGCCTGCCCACGAAGTCATCACCGTCAGAGTTGAAGAGTCGCCAGAGAAGTCGAAATGAAGCTCGCCACCGTCGAGCTCCCAACGTCAAAGAGTAGTTGGACGCCGAAGCTGTATACCTAATTCGAGGAGAGGAGGATGTGTTGACGTGCGAGCTTGGCATGAAAACGAAAAGAGAACGCTGCTGACGTGGATAGGTTTTTTAAGTGATTTGTTGTGCGCACAGACCGAATGAAATTAGTTCTGAACTGAGATTGCTATACGCACAGACCAGAGTGCTATTTGAGCTATAACTTGCGATTCAGGAGTTAGATCGAGACACCACTTGCGCCATACTTAAGCTGACATCGTGCTGACTGACAAAGATGATAACACGAACACGAACTGAGCATTTCTAAACTCTTTAATCGTTATATTCGTGTATTAGTGTAACGATCTCTGTAGGGAAAACTTTACCTATATTGTGTTCTTTTGGTACTTGTCTGGTTGGGGCTAGACAAGAGGGTCTTGACGTATTGGTATAGTCAAGATACGCATTTACTAGGTTGATAGAGTTCTGTACTTTAGTGAGTGTGGTACAGTCTGGTTGGGGATTTGGAGCTAGGACCCCATTGTAGGTGTACAGAAGGAACTTATTAATGCTAGTATTTGCTTGGGACTGGACGTAGGTCGTTGGTGCGACCGAACAATGGTAAATCTGTGCGTACTCTGTGATTGTCTCTTATTTACTCAGCTTGTGATTTAACTACGTATGATTTATCGTGGGTTGCGCGAGAATATTTTTATAAGCATATTCACCCCCTTTAAGCTATGATCCAGATCCAACAGAGGTCATAGCAGAGAGTACGGTTCAAGAGTTCAAGGATACATTTCCTGACTTCGACGAGCTATACAAGGAAGGCTATGAGCGATGTCGATTGGAGATAAAGAACCGATTCCCTGACCTCTCCGTTGAGATCAACAGGATCCCGGTGATTTTTTCAGACCTTGGCGACGACGAGTGGAGGCTCCTCCCACCGACGATGTTGCCACCGTGGCTGACGACGATACAAGAACGGATGCTACAGGGGACCGAGTGTCCACGACCGTACTGGATGGATACCACCAACTGCTATAGGATCTCGACACTCTTTTCACACCTGCTCTAAAAAAATTTTGAATGTATAGGGGGTGACGTAAATGTAAACAAAAACAATGTTTTGCAAAAGGATATACCAGAAAAATTGGCATGTATATCCTTGTCGTTGCATCTTTTTGTTTGTTGTCACTTACGTCATGTGGTGGTCGTAATGCTTGATGGCCCCTTTCGATGGGTTAGACGCTGCTTCAGGACGATCGAGGATAACCCATCGAATCATGTTTAGAAGTTGACCATTACATTCCATGGTGAGGGAGCGATTTCCCCGACTTATGGCAGACGGTTCGGTAGTTGTTTAGTAACGAAGGGGTGACCCTTCGATTGTCGATACATTAGGGGGATCATTCAGTGGCGAAGGGGTGGCCCTTCGACTTACAGGTGACAATGATTAGGAGAGTTGTTCAGTTACGAAGGGGTGGCCCTTTCGAGTTATGGCTGACGTCTCTTTAGGAGAGTCGTTCAGTGGCAAAGGGGTGGCCCTTCGACTTACGATTGACGACGTTTAGGTGAGCTGTTCAGTAGCAAAGGGGTGGCCCCTTCGACTTATGGATGACGACGATTAGGAGAGTCGTTCAGTGGCGAATGGATGGCCCTTTCGACTTACGACTGACGACCTTTAGGCGGGTCATTCAGTAGAGAAGGGTGGCCCCTTCGACTTACGGCTGATGACAGTTAGGCGAGTCGTTCAGTAGCGAAGGGGTGGCCCTTTGTCTTACGGCTGACAATGTTTAGGAGAGTCGTTCAGTAGCGAAGGGGTGGCCCCTTCGACTTACGGCTGAAGACCGTTAGGAGAGTCGTTAGGTAGCAAAGGGGTGGCCCCTTCGACTTACGGCTGAAGACCGTTAGGAGAGTCGTTCGGTAGCAAAGGGGTGTCCCCTTCGACTTACGGTTGAAGACCATTAGGAGAGTCATTCAGTAGCAAAGGGGTGGCCCCTTCGACTTACGGCTGACGACCGTTAGGAGAGTCGTTCAGTAGCAAAGGGGTGGCCCTTTCGACTTACGGCTGATGACCATTAGGCGATTCGTTTAGTAGCAAAGGGGTGGCCCCTTTGACTTCCGGATAATGACCGTTAGGAGAGTCGTTCAGTAGCAATGGGGTGGCCCCTTTGACTTACGGATGACGACCTTTAGGCGAGTCGTTCAGTAGCGAAGGGGTGGCCCCTTCGACTTACGGCTGACAACCTTTAGGCGAGTCGTTCAGTGGCGAAAAGATGGTCCCTTCGACTTACAGATGAAGACCTTTAGGCGAGTCGTTCAGTGGCAAAGGGGTGGCCCCTTCGACTTACGGTTGACGAACTTTAGGCGAGTTGTTCAGTGGCAAAGGGGTGGCCCCTTTGACTTAACCTTTAGGCGAGTCGTTCAATGGCGAATGGGTGCCCCTTCGACTTACGGCCGATGACCTTTTGGCGAGTCGTTCAGTAGCGAAGGGGTGTCCTCTTTGAATTACGGCTGCCGACCGTTAGGTGAGTCATTCGGTAGCGAAGGGGTGGCCCCTTCGACTTACGGCTGACGACCGTTAGGTGAGTCGTTCCGTAGCGAAGGGGTGGCCACTTCGACTTACGGCTGACGACCTTTAGGTGAGTCGTTCTGTAGCGAAGGGGTGGCCCCTTCGACTTACGGCTAACGACCATTAGGTGAGTCATTCAGTAGCGAAGGGGTGGCCACTTCGACTTACGGTTGACGACTGTTAGGTGAGTCGTTCAGTAGAAAAGGGGTGGCCCCTTCGACTTATGGCTGACGACCTTTAGGCGAGTCATTCAGTAGCGAAGGGGTGACCCCTTCGACTTACAGTTGAATCCAGTTTACCCAACATGAATCCTTTACCCAACATGAGTCGTTCAGTAGTGAAGGGGTGACCTTTAAGAGTCACTCGCACCGATTTCACCAACATGAATCCAGTTTACCCCAGCTTCCTGAGGATCGGATCCTTTTGGGGGGAGTTTGGATGGGATAGTTTTTGTAGACTGCATGAAGGCTTAAGGAATCGAAACTTTATTTGATGAAAAAGACATGCTTTATTGAAAAGAGTGACAAAGAAAAACAAAAGGTGTACAGGTGTTTCCGAACTTTGTCGTAGCTATTGTTGTCTAATGCCTCTTTATTCGCCCCAAGCTTAGATGGCTTGCTAGTCGATCACCTTGGTAACAGGTGACCCCGTCATCTTACCCTTCTGTTTCGAGAATGCCTCCTTGCTAGGTTGATCGTTAGCTGGGTTTTTGGGTGTCCTCGCTTGACTAGTTCATCAATCTCCTTTTTGATAGTCCAACAGTCGTTGGTATCGTGCCCATAGTCATTGTGGTACTTGCAGAATTTGAGAATGTCCTTATTCTCATATTTGCCCTTCTTTGCTATCTCTTGAACCAGCTCCTCTCGTGGGGTGTAAGCGAGGACCTCTGTCTTAGGAGCGACCGGCTTTGCATAGGTAGGCCGCTCCTTGCTTCGAGGGCTCCTCTCTCTGGGTCTCTTGTCTTGAGACTCGTGTCGAGGGGTTCCCGGAGTTGGTTTCTCTTATCTTATGTCTCTGCGGCGAGAGGGAATGCCTTTCGTACCAGTTTCGGTTGGTTCCTCCGTTTGGAGACAGTGAACAGATCCGTTATGTTGAGCATTTCTGCGATGGTGTTAGGGAGAACTGTTGGAGCACCCTTCGTCGATGTTTTTTCTGGACCGCCTGAGTAAGCGCTGCTATGACAGTCATGTCCGGTGTCTCTTCTACATCGAGCCTCTCGTCGCTGAATCTTTGGACGTAGGCTCGAATCGACTCATTCTTATTTTTTTTTAGCGAGAAGAGGTGGGAGGACTTCTTCTTAGGGCGTCGTCCGACAAAAAATTGATTGCAGAATATTTCTGCCAATTCATCGAACGACCCGATGCATCCGTGGGGTAGTCCTTTGTACCAGCTTTCTGTCCTATTGAACATGGTAGCATGGAAGGCTCTACAAAGTTATGGCTCATCGACCCCGTGAAGCAGCATAACATTCGGATACTTGTGAATGTGCGACCACGGGTCGCCTCTGCCATCATAAGCTGGTAGGGCAAGGAGCTTGACTTGGGGAGCAGGGGAGCAGGATGATATTCTCCTTTAGCGGGGTCCCCCGAATTGCGGATCGAACGAGTAGAGATCCTCCCTCTGCGGCTTGCACGTAATTGGCCCCTGAAGATCGGTTTGGGATCTCTTCCCTCCTTCCAAATCCACGTGTGGGGTTCAGAGGGTTATACCCCGGGGGAGCCCCATACATTACCTGATTGAGGATGTTGCGGGTTGCTTCCAGGTAATTAAGGGGGGTGTTCCCCTTGGAGCACGAAGGCCCGATTGTCGACCATCAATCCGCCGTATTGGTGAGACGGGGGGTTGCGTTGTGTGGGCCGATCTCCAGTTGGTTTGCCCTTGGATCCCCCTGATCTCGGAGAAAGGCCGTGCCTTCAGTTGGTGTCAGTGCTGGGTTTAGAGGCGGCAACGGATCATTCAAGAGCGATGGTTTTCCCATGTTTTGGCGAATCAAGGTTGCCAAAACACTGAGCCTCTTGTCGACCTGCTCGATGAACTGGGTGAACTCCTTCTGGGTCACCTCAGGTTCCTTGGTGGTCCTTGCTTGTCGTTGTGATGGCGATGTGGAGTCCACGGCCTCATCCACAAGGACGTTGTCTGCTTTTTGCTTCTCCTTTAGACCTTCGATTGGTACAGCATTGCTGGGTCCAGCTGACATAGCTTCTCGAATGCTTCGAGATGTCAAGCTAGTTAACAATTTTCCACAGATGGCGCCACACTGTTAAGGCCAAAATTGACCAAAATAGTTGTCAAGCTGACGTAGACTCTGGGCGCTGAGTCGAAGCCTCGTCAGCAGATGAAGTGGGACCCTAGGTTGGAAGAACCTGTGTCGAGTGATGGTAGTTGAAGACGTGCGGTACCTGATCAACCTTCGGGCAGCTGATGCATCGACTGTTCGAGACTAGGAAACTCGGTGACATGAAAGTGTAGCTCTGCACACGCTTCCATGCTATCATCCATCATAGGTTGAGGGATTTCGTTGGCATGAAAGTGTATCTCATTTCCATCGACATACACTCTAATTCTGCCCTCGATCGTGTGTTCGGGGGAGATTTGGTCAATCAAATTGTCGTTCAAGCTGATCCCCTACGTTGATAGCAATTGGACATGTGGACTAAACTTCATCCACTAATTCCCCCAGTAAGGATGCAAAAGTTTCATAATGTTGTGGATTAGAGTTTGTCCAACACATCGCGGCTCCCAGATCAACCTGATCAAAACAAATAAAGTAGTCAGGAAAGTAGTGTTAGTAACCCAATAAAACCATCGCCCTCCCCGACGATGGTGCCAAAAACATAATTGCATCGGGATGTACACCCAAAACAATGTAGTTTTACCGCAAGCGCATGGTTAAGTGGTGAGCGGGTATCGAATCACGGGGAGGAACTGTTGGTATTACCTTGGTCACTTGGCACAGATGGAACAATTGTGAAGGAATATGTGTGTCACGAACGTATAAAAATATCGGTTGTAAATTCGATTAATCACGAGGAGGAACCAAATTGTCGATATTTTTACCAAACCTCTCAAAGACGAGTCTTTTATGATGCTTAGGAGAGAATTGGGTACTATGGGTGAATCTGAAATCTAGAAGATCATTTTCCTATTGACTAGTTTATTTCATCTCACACTATAATATGCTCATGCTATAAATCAATTTCTTTGGACATATATATCTCTCATTTTTTATATTTGAGTACTTATCTCATGAGATATACAAGTTTCCTATTATACTTTTGAGCACTATGCATTTGATTTGAATAGATATCATATGTGATGATTGTATATGTGATTTGCATTAATGAATGCTTAGTTAAGACGATTGATTCTATCGTTTAGCTTGAGAACCCCTATAGGAATTCTCCTAGATTCAACACAAGCTTTCAGATATAAGTCAGACGTCTGGTGTAGTCGAACCAGACGTCTAGTCGTATCAGATATATTTGTCTATCAGATTATTCCATCTGACCAGACGTCTGATAATGTCCTACCAGACGCCTAAACCAATTTTCAGACACCTGGACATTATTCTACAAACGCCTGGTAACAGTTTTGTCAGATGTTCGGTGTCACATGCTTATGAAATCGGGACAGGCGAATGTCGTCTTACCGCAAGCACCAGGTGTAAACAGTGGCGACTGGGTATCGTATCCACAGGGAGGTGGTTGTCACACTACTTATCTATCCTAGGCTGACTTAGACTTCGAATTGTGTTTTATTAGGTGGAGATGGATCCTGGAGTGTCGTGATGGAGATGGATGTGGAATGCGAGGGTGTCACGATGGGCAAGGCACATCCGGACACAAAAGAGAACAAAAGGAACAAAGAGAAACATGAATGAGGGGAAATACCACTAGGGTGTCAAGAATCCCCACTAGGACTCGCAGGTTTGGATACCATGTAGCAGTCTAACCACTCTCGTGGTCACCGACTAGCAGATCAGGAGTTAGTGGTCACCCCCCGGCTCTCAAGCCACTCTCGTAAACTTGAATGCCGAAAAGCGACCGCTAATCCCAAATCAGATCCGTAGGGATCCTCCCTAGGACATGGGGTCGCTTTCGCGATCCTCCAATCCTATGGTCAATCCCCAAAACCCCTTGCTCAAACTACCATAGGGCAACCCTAGTTGCCAACTAAGGGTAACCCAACATCCTAACCCTAGAAACATAGGGTTCATCCCTAACCCTAACAATAGATCTACTCAACCATGGGGAAATAGATATGAACAATAGGAATTAACATCACAAGCATATTCAAGAAGAGTAATGAAAGATTCAACAACAAAAACATATAAGAAAGACAATAAAGAAAGATTCAACAAGAAAATACTTAGCTAATAAGGATCCATTACACAAATCAGCTAGGAGGGGGCCTAGGGCATGGCCTATCCTCCGAAAAATAGTCACCAAACCTCCAAACCTAGCTCTCTCAACCAAAGAGGAGATGCCCTAACAATGGCCGCTCAATCCATATATATAGCCCCCAAAATAACCCTAAATTAAGTTGGACCCACGCTTACTGCCCAACTAGCTCGGGCTGGCTGTGCCAAGCCGCTCGGTCGAGCGTGTGCACAGTTTGCCCGAGCACAGATTCGCCAACTTGCAAAAATTTCCTAGGTCTCATCTAACCTCTGATTGGTGCGTTCTTGGTTGAGTTGGAGTCGTTATGAAGTCTACTATCTGGAAAAAATATGATAAAAATACTGTAAAATCCCGGATGATGGAATAACTTGAAAGAGTGAAGAGCTGTTCTGAAATCTGCACCATCGACCATTTCTACTCCGCTCGATCGAGTGGCTTGGGTCGCTCGATCGAGCGACCCTTAGCGCTCGGTCGAGCGCCTCTTGGGGCTTTTGTCTTGGTGGAATTGATGTCGCTCGGTTGAACTATGTGCCGCTCGGTCGAACGGGACCTTGCTCGCCCGAGTGCTTTAAGCTCCAAAATTCCAGAGAGTTGAAGGGTAAATTCTTGGGCTCTCCTGACAACTGGCTCGGGTGAGCGACTTAGTCGCTCAGTCAAGCGGGTCAAGTCGCTTGGCCAAGCACCCCTTTGAGCTATTGGCCTCTCGTCTATAGAATCACAGCTCGGTCAAGCGGGGTAGCCGCTCGACCGAGCGATATGGGAAAGCTCCTTGGCCTCTCCTTTCTCTCTTCACTCACCTTCTTCTCTTATTTTCTCCTTTGCTTCCTCTTCTTGCTCCTCTCCAGCAACATGAGCTCCTTGAATGCGATGTCGTTGATGCTCCGACGTCGACGATCATGTCCACCTCTCCAACATGCTCCAAATCGCTCGAATTTCCCTGAAATGCAAACAAACGCTCTCAGAGTCAAATAATTCCAATCATTAACATAAAAGCATAATAAATCGGGATTTAAGCAATCATTTTGACGTGTAAACATGTAGATAAAATGTGGAATATTATGACACATCAAAATCCCCCAAGCTTACATCTTACTCGTCCTTAAGGAAGACTAGTAAGAAGCGGACTCGGGAGAGGAATACAAAGGAACGGTGAGGTGGTGAAGTGTGATGGCATCAAAGCGGCTCATTCTCAAACTCGGCAATTATATGGAACCGTGGTTGTAAGAATACGTGAAAACACACCAATATATAAACAGAACACACATTCACGCAAAATACTTGAGTCTCGCTTAAATGAACATATAGTTGATTTCAATAAATGTAATGAGCTCAATAAATAATGAAATGATAATAGAGCTACATTTTATCATAGTTTATCACGGAATATACTAAGTTCACATAAATGGATCCAATGTCCACAACTCATTCTGTAAGCAGTATAAATATGTCATTATCAAATAGTTTCAAGCTGCATGATGCTTTCTTAAGCTTCACGGAATGAGCTAGTAAATTCAAGTAAGGTAAGGCGTCACCACACTACGCTCATTTCATGATTCCTAAAATCCATCAATCTCGACATGTCCCTATTCTATGTAGAAAGTAGGATAAGGATGCAGGATTTTTATTTTTACAATTGTTTTTGGCTATACAATTTTCTTTATATACAAATTTTTCTTTCTTTATATACACGAGATAACGCAATATATACAAAAGGCAGCCTATGCATCCCAGACCAGACGGTCTTAGGGCATCAGGTTACGAGGAACCCCTAGAGCCTTTTATTCAGGATATTTGTTTGTTTTTTGTACTATTGGGATTTTTGCAAATTCACGTAAACACGATGGAATGCAAAACATGATCAAAGATCATTTATTGGCTATTCACAAAAGAAAAAGAAAAACATAGAATCTAGACATGGCTCGGTTTCAGGAATTCTAATCATCACTACTTTGGTTGTCGTGGGGTTATCCTAGCTCTTTTGAATTACTAAACATCCATGAAGCAATAGAATTATCAATCAAAACTCGCAAGAGTCAAATAATTTTCAGATTTGATTCATTCATTTTAGCCTAACTATTTCGAGAATATGGTTGTGAAACTATGGATTCTGCTATGAAAAAGCATATTAACAATGATACTCTAATCAAGGAATTGAACTCTAATCTAACAGATACCAGAGTTCATAAAAAAATAAATCCACAATATTTCAAAGAAAATGAAGCATATGAGACATAAATAGAGAGGTGAACATGGTTCATCTGATAATTTTCAAAGTGTGTTTCACGACGAACCAAAGTGCATGCACTGTGCACTCCCCTAAGATTAAACGTCACATTGTCATCAATGTGTGTATGATATGAATAGAGGACAACGACAAAATAGGGGGACTATACAACAAAATAAACTCTCCCCCCCAAGCTGTATCAGACGGTGCCCGGTGTGGACAGATGGGCATAAAAAGGGGGAGAGGGGGAAAGTAAGCATTATAATGTAAGGGCGGGTAGTTAAATCACAGAATTGGGTGGGGTGCAAAGGATGATTAAGCAACCATCATATTGGGTGAATTTATTAAACTAGGAAAGCATAAAAGTCCTATACAGTCCTCTCGCTATCGAGAGGATTCGTGATTATTCAAAGCATAAAAATTTACACTACATTTACACTACTAGATTGATACCACATGTAGAAAATGCGGATCCAGTATCTTTGACGGTGCATGCAGCTGCTCTATCTGCACCTTCCGTGGCTCTGCCAGGTGCGTGTCTTCACGAATACCAACGAACTCCAGCAATGTAGCTCCTAGCATCTCCCCAAGGATTACACATGTACCCCATAGGAGACGAGCTACATCAGTTCGTCTCTGAAAATTTTTTCCCCCATAATATATGAATCCCAAAGAAAATCATCGACAGAAATAGTAGAAATTGAATCTAGTTGATGATACTTCCCTGAGATTATATCTATACTCTCGTGTACTAAGACGGCTCTTTCCGCAGCGTCGTCTCCCAGCGTCTTAAGTAGTTGCTCATGATCCTCCTCAGGCGGCTCCTCGCTATGCTCCTCGGCTGGTTCGTCAAGTAGTGATATATCCAAGCATACCTCCGGTCCATATTCATATGTATACTGCAAAAGGTATGACATGTCAAAAACATCTGAATCAAAATAAATATTAAATGGGATACATGATTCGGAAATGGAATGTGTAAAAATATATCCCTGAGTGGGAGCATCAAGGGATGGTCATCTGCCATATGACATGGGGAAGGTGGCTGCAGTAGCTCGACTGAAGGCAGGCAACACTCGGGCTCCATGTGAGTATATGCATCCTCATCCCGAGGAGCGTCCTCCTCAACGGTCTGCTCCGGCCCTACTAGCACGACCTCATCAACAGTAGATTCTGGTGGTGCGGGTTGCTCCATATCTTCAACCTATGGAGAGGGGTCAAGGGCAAGAGACGGCTCGGGCATGACATCGTAGACAATGACATCGTTGCCTTTGCTGGTCTCGTCCTTGGTGGCAATATAGAAATGCAGGGTGTCTCCCATAAGCTGAACATGAATATCATCCTTAATAATACCTGCAACAAACACACGGTTCATAATAAAATTAATAAGCACTCGTTTAGATGGACCATCACCTGCCATAACAGTTAATGAGCCCGTGGATTGAACGGAGTGCAGCATGTATCCCAAAGCTGTTGCTAAATAAAGATCACCAAAGGTATTCGGTTGCATTCTGCTCATAGATTCCCTTGAAGGTCCATGCAACCCTTTGGTGAAGAAGTGGAGTAGCTCTAAGTCATCAACCCCATTTTTTGGCACATCTATCAATAAATCTTCGAATCTGTCCAAGGCTTGCCAGAAGCATTCTTCATCACCCTGCCTGAAATTGGCAACCCTCTCCTGGTCTATAAAATAATGGATCGTGGACTTTCCTCCAATATGGGGTACCATCGTTTGCGCCAAATATGCACCTGATCAAACAAAGATAAATAACCTAGAAAAGAACGTCAATGGCACAAGAGAGATAAAGATAATAATAGTGTGGTGGTAGGAAAAAATCTCTTTTCGTTTCTTTTTATAAATTTTTGTTTTTATTCGAAGTCTAACAACCTAATTGTGATAAATATACAATATAGCGGAATGCCTCCACGACAACGATGCCAAAAACTTGTTTGATGTCATGTGCTCGTGCAATCGAGACGCGCGAATGTCGTCTTGCCACAAGCGCATGGTGTAAACAGTGGCGAGCGGGTATCGTATCCACAGGGCGGTGGTTGTCACGCTACCTATCTATCCTAGGCTGACTTAGGCTTCGAATTGTGTTTTATTAGGTGGAGATGGATCCTGGAGTGTTGTGATGGAGATGGATGTGGAATGCGAAGATGTCGCGATGGGAAATGCACATCCGAACACAACGGAGAACAAAAGGAACAAAGAGAAATACGAATGAGGGGGAATAAGGTGTCGGGAATCCCCGCTAGGACCCTCGGGTTTGGATACAGGTAGCAGTCGGGCCACTCTTGTGGTCACCGACTATCAGATCGGGGGTTAGTGGTCACCCCCGGCTCTCGAGCCACTCTCGTGATCTCGGACGCCGGAAAGCGGCCGCTAATCCCAAATCAGATCCTTAGGGATCCTCCCTAGGACATGGGGTCACTTTCGCGATCCTCCAATCCTGAGACCAATCCCCAAAAACCCTTGCTCAAACTACCATAGGGCAACCTTAGTTACCAACTAAGGGTAACCCAACATCCTAACCTAGAATCCTAGGGTTCATCCCCAATCCTAACAATAGATCTACTCAAACATGGGGAAATAGATAGAAATAATAGGAATTAACATTACAAGCATATAAAAGAAGAGTAATGAAAGATTCAACAACAAAAACATATAAGAAAGACAATAAAGAGGGATTCAACAAGAAAATACTTAGCAAATGAGGATCCATTACACAAATCAGCGAGGAGGGGGCCTAGGGCGTGGCCTAGCCTCCGAAAAATAGTCACCAAACCTCCAAACCTAGCTCTCCCAACCAAAGAAGAGATGCCCTAACAATGGATGCTTAATCCATATATATAGCCCCCAAAATAACCCTAAATTAAGTTGGACCCACGCTTGCTACCCAGGTAGCTCGGGCTGGCTGTGCCAAGTCGCTCGGTCGAGCATGTGCACAGTTTGCCCGAGCACAGATTCAAGCACAGATTTCGGCACAGATTCGTCAACTTGCAGATATTCCTTAGGGCTCATCCTACCTCCAATTGGTGCATTCTTGGTGGAGTTGGAATCGTTATGAAGTATACTATCTGGAAAAAATATGAAAAAAAATCTGTAAAATCCCCGGTGATAGAAAAACTTGAAAGTGTAAAGGGCTGTCCAGAAATCTGCGACATCGGCCATTTCTACTTCGCTCGACCGAGCGGCTTGGGTCGCTTGGTCGAGCAATCCATAGCGCTCGGTCGAGATCCTCTCGGAGCTTCAGAGTTTTACCTTGGTGGAATTGATGTCTCTCGGTTGAACCATGTGCTGCTTGGTCGAACGGGACCTCACTCCCCCAAGCGCTTTAAGGTCCAAAATTCCAGAGAGTTGAAGGGCAAATTTTTGGGCTCTCCTGACAACTGGCTCGGGCGAGCGACTTGGTCGCTCTGTCGAGTGGGTTAAGTCACTCGACCGAGCACCTCTTTGAGCTCTTGGCCTCTCGTCTATGGGATCACAGCTCAGTCGAGCAGGGTAGTCGCTCGACCGAGGGATCTGGAAAAGCTCCTTGGCCTCTCCTTTCTCTCTTCACTCTCCGTCTTCTCTTCTTTGCTCCGTTGCTTCCTCTTCTTGCTCCTCTCTAGCAATATGAGCTCCTTGAATGCGATGTCGTTGACGCTCCAGCGTCGACGATCATGTCCACCTCTCCAACATGATCCAAATCCTCCAAATTTCCCTGAAATGTAAACAAACACTCTTGGAGTCAAATAGTTCCAATCATTAACATAAAAGCATAATATATCGGGATTTAAGCAATCATTTTGACATGTAAACATGTAGATAAAATGTGGAATATTATGACACATCATCAGCCTGTCAAATGTTTCCCAAGAGTTTGTCAAACGTCTGATGTTGACATACCAGACGTCTGGATAGTCTGTCAGACACCCGATTGATATGTTGACAAACACATGATCATCATTTCATATGATATTCATCTTATATACTCCTTCGACCAGACATCTGTTGGTCTTGATCCAGACGCCTAGCTTAGTATAATCTCTTGCATCTCTTTAATTCTCCAGATGATTGGATATTTATCTCCATACGCCTGTCGAAGGATTTTAAGCCAAATCAACCATTGATCAAACGGTTGAGATTTTTCGATCGATCATT
This sequence comes from Scilla litardierei, assembly GCA_030789695.1. Lineage (NCBI taxonomy): Eukaryota > Viridiplantae > Streptophyta > Magnoliopsida > Asparagales > Asparagaceae > Scilla > Scilla litardierei. The sequence continues at coordinate 70,356,207 of CM061142.1, forward strand.
ATAAACCCCGATTCGACTCAATTAGGGCTTAAGCGATCTGACTCCTTCGTATGCCTCTTCGTCTGCCATTATGGTCTTGACGATCTCTCGACAAACTCTTGTCTGATTTAAGGTAAATCGAACTCTTTTCTCTACACCGATAATTTCGATATCTAGAGTTTTTGGTTGAACTCCTTTCTTGCATTATTTGAATAGTATGAGTTCATCATGCAACGTATGAAACAATCTCGATCATCATCTCCTCAATACTTGTCGATTAAGGCTGCTTCACTATTACAAGAACCACATAAGCTTGGTTCTACATCTCGTCGGTCCAAGAGAACCATTCCTCTTGATGCTTTGCATCAGATCATGTTGTCTTCAAAACAACCTCAAGATCAACCTTCTGAGCACTCTCCTACTTACGACGGTCCTCATGCTTGTTCAGAGTATCATGAAGATCCCCTAGAGGTCATCAAAAACAGAGTTGATTTTCTAATCAGGAGTTTCTGCCATCAGGACAATGATCTGATTTTCCTTCATGTCAATCTAGAAAATGTTCAGTCTATCATCTCTAGACTTGGTCTAGATCATCGTCAGATCAATACTCTTCTCCGACAAGTTCCGGACAGCATACGTCCTCCTTCTGATCCATCTTCTTCTTCGCAGCCGCCTGAGGTTTTATCTTAGCGTTTGGGAGAATTTGAGTACAATCTTTCCAACATTTGGACAGTACTCGCATAAATGCATAGTGAATTCACAACTTTGAAGGACATGGTCTCAAACATCTAGGAGAAATTAGAGACACTGGTTCATACTCCTAGAAACATCCATGCTATTGACCATCCAGAGCCTAGTACACCACCTCTAGCCATTTGATGACATATCTAGGCTACTGCAAGCCTCTCTCTCCATGCTTAAAATATATTTTTGAACATTGATTGAGAAGAGTACTTGTGAGGATACTTTTTGGTGTTTTCAATTAGAGTATGTAGTTATTTTTTGGATCATAGGTAGTATACCTGTAAGTATACATTTACTTGTGAATGGTGTCACATTTTGTTGCATGTGACATATAAATATGTTGTGTTCTTCGATGAGCGATGAAGATTTTATTTTGTACTACCGCCATCATTATATTTTAATGAAAGTTTAACGCTTATTGGATATGTGACATTGTATTGCTAATTATTTTATTTGTGCACTTCCAATATGAATGTTGAATCCACTTCTCCTTATGTGTTTTGATGCTTCAAGCTTAGACAAATGGTTAAGTGAGAACACATTCACTTATGTGTTTTAGTATCATGTTATCCATTACATAGTTGTTTTTATAGTAGTACTAATTGTTGTTGTACTATTCCCCCCATCCTTTTAGATTTTGACAAAGGGGAAGAGAGATAACATTAGAGGAGCTTTGAGAGCTTGCATGTAGTATTTTTGAGATTTTTGAGCTTTTGAATTTCATCTCTCAAATGAATCATAAAGGGGGAGATGTCATGCACTATTTTGAACTATACGTGTATTCTACTGTATACACGTGGTATTTCTACTTACGATGCATGCGTAGGCATGAAATAAGTATATGTGTCGATGTATATATCATAGTGCATGGGGGTTGTCCTGTACTATGTGGCTAAGAGAAGAGAATGCAAGACGTGAATGCGGGAGAAGTGTGAATGACGCCATGTGTATAATATAACAAGTATGTATTAGACGTGTGTGAGTGATGCATGTATGCATGCGTGAGTGTGCATGGTTGGATGTAGAGAGAGTCATGCTACTGTGAAAAGGGATTAGGGGTTAATGGCATCCCCGTAAATTTTTAGAAAGGTGAAGGGCAAAATGGTCATTTGGATTAAAGGAGGTGTGTGTATAGAAAAGAGGTGTGTGCATAAAGTAATGGCACACTTGTAATTAGTGGGAAGTTGATAGGGTGTTTAGGTCATTTCAAAGTGTTATGTCTTATTCAATAAGCCATGTCATGGCTTATCCTATAAGCTAAGGGGTGTGTAGAAAACTCTTTAGAAAAATCTTCTCCTTTCCTTATCCTTTTCTTTTCTTTTTCATGTCAATCTCCACTCCCTCTCCCTCCTACCATGGCCAGCCATCCCTCTCCCCTTTTATCCTTCTTCATCATTTGGAAACCCTAATTCTCCCTCACAAAAATCAAGAATCTCAAGTTGGTTGCAAGTGGGAAGAAGTTAGAGAAGAAAGAAAGAGAAGGAGAGAGAAAACAAGCTTTTGAGGTAGGAATCTACTTGGATTTGGAATTCCATTACTTTGTTCTTGCTACCATGTTTTTATAGCATGATTTACTTAATATGTAGTAGGTGTATCCAAGTTGATGTGCCATGATTCAATTTCATGAATTACCCCTTGAAATTTCATGCAAAATCACTCTTTTGAAAAAGCTGAAATTCTGTGGTGTGTTATTACTTGAATTCTGGACATCGTGGCTTGAATTAAGTTTCGAAAAAATTATATACTTGTATTTATTGAAGTTATACCCCAAAATCATATAAAATTTGACATATGTTCAATTCAGAAATTAGGAGTAAAAATTCCATCTTCACAACATGTCTGTATTCATCCAGTCTGGATACATTTTAGCAAAATTGAGCTCCGTGTCTGCACACACCATGGAAATTTGTAATCTTGGTCTTGTAGTAAAGTTAACAAGTTTTTCTACAACTTCATCTCAGTGCATATCTTTCGAAATTCTGACTGCAACAAGCCCTAAATTAGCAATCTTTATCGCCCTCAGAATCTGTCTGAAAAATAGATTTGACATACTTCACCAAATAATTCACCATAAATCATATAGTTCATATATGTGCATGAAATTTTATATGTGAGAACTATTATATCTACAACTTTCATTTAGGAAATTTTGTCAAATTCGCAATAAAAACTGATGATATAAGGTCATTTGTTGTGACTGTCTGCAATTTCTAGCAAGCTGGACCATTTCAATGGGATGTTGAATTGTGTAATGTTGCCAATTATACTCCTATTGTCCAAGATTGTTGTTACTACATAAAAGGAAGTTTGATTGGTGTGATATGCTATTAAATTGCTAATGTGATTGAGATATGGAACATGATGCATACCATGTGTTCGTGAAAATGCCTAAGTGAAGGCAAATGCCAGAAATGTGAGAAATACTCAATTCTATGGTTATGATATGAGGGGTGATATAAACATGTGATATTGAGAGCATGTCATGCATGGTCACATATGTGATGTGATGATGGGTTGATATGGCTATGATGAAGGGCATGGCACTTGGGTGCATGACCCACTTGTAATAAAAGAGAATGAAATGTTGCCTTTATATTGTTTACGAAACGTGGTAGTATAATGTGGTATATGGTTATGGGCTCTAGGGTTGTATGTTATGGGAAGTAGGAGGGTGGACATAGCATCCCCCAATGTGGTTGTTGATTCGGGATATAAATTGCATATCCCCCCAACAAATTTTTGGGCATTTTATGTGTATATCATGTTAATTTTGGCGTTGATACGTGTGTTTTCGTGATATTTTGTATTATTAACGCCTAATCTATTTTTATACATAAAATGTGGTTTTCATGAACTAATTTTTGCTTCCCGTATTTTTCAGGTAATTCTGGGATTTTTCTGGATTTTTTGGAATTTTTCCAAAATTTTTGGGAGCTTTCAGCTATTTTCGGGAATTTTTGGAGCCAAAAAGGAGTTTCTGGCATTTCTGGAAATTTTCAGAAAAGAAAAATAATAATAATAACCCAGACTTTGGGCCGGCTCGCTGGCCGGCCCAATCTTGCTGCCCGCAAGAGTGCGGGCCGCTGTGTTGCTTCAGTAAACAAACATTTTTTTGTGGGCCAACCAAGCGACCGGCCCACGCGCGCGCAGCTGCAGCCCGCATTGCGGGCTGTAGCATTTTCCCCCTGCCCCACGCGGGGCGGGCATGTTCTTGCAAGTCGGATCCGACCCGATCCGACCCGCAGGCTCTTTTTTTGCCTAATTGCCGGCCTGTTGCGAAATTTTGGGGGAGTTCGTTTTGCTTGCTGTTTTTCGGTCAGGAGAGGGTTTTTATTGGGGTTTCTTCTTCCCCAAAGAGCTTGGAGGGGAGGAGGCCATTGGAGGATGATGGAAGCTTGGTGAAGGTGCTCAAGAGAGAGAGGGGCTTAATTTTAGAGAGATCTTGGGTGAAATCTCTCCTTACCTTTGTGTATTTCGCATTTCTGTCTTTGTATTGAACTTTGATGAATTTGTTTATAAATCTCATTTTGTTTAGTATGATTGAGTAGTGTTGTTTGGTGTGGGTTGTGATTCATTGTGGTTGGTTATTAATCCTTGCTTTAATTGCCTCTTGCCCATTTACATTGTTAATCTTGGATGTGTAATTAGGACACAATTTTATTGGCTAAGTCCCGAGAGGGCAATTTGAGAAAAATCCATGTTGGTATATTGATTAGTGCTATGTGATGCATCCATGCTTATTGAAAATTGTTGTGTTATTTAAAGCTAAACTTTCCGATTGAGTGTCCTTAGCCGGATAATCAATTGAGTTATATGCGGTAATTAGAGCTTGATTAACACCAATCTCAGTGAGCCCACAACCCATGCTTCCTCTCCTAGCTATCCTAAACCCCATTTGGCTCTCTAACCCTAGCCACTTAGGTTAGGAATTTAGATTCACCACGATTTTGACACACTTTCCCACCGTTAGTTAAGGTGGTTGTTTTCACGCTTTATTTTTCTTTATCAATCAAACTTGTGAATGTAGAACGACTTGTCTATGTGATCCGACCCGGTACTCACCGGTTATTTTTATTGCATTGACACTCCTACGCTTGGGAGTGGAAGGCGTGCCCCGTGCGCGTCCTTCCATCGTCAAACCAATTGGCGCCGTTGCCGGGGACAACGGTTTCTATTATTAGCAATTTTTGATTGATTTTGAAAGTTTTAGTGTGATACTTCTATCTCTTAGTGTGTGTCTTTCCATTTATTTATTTTCCACTTATTGAGTCTTTTGGTTCTTTATTTTCATTTTCTTGGAAAAAAATTTTACAACAACATGGCATCATCTTCAGATTTTTCGGACGTTGATTTGGAGGATATCACACTTCCGCCATATTTTCATGGCTCGGAGTGGGAGAACCCTTATTTACATATTAAAATTTTTGAAGAATGGATGTATTCATGTCTTGGTGGGAATATTGATGATGAATGTATATATTTTAGATTTTTTCCCTCTTCTTTACATGATGATGCTAAATTGTGGTTTGATTCATTGTCTCTCGACTCACATTTTACTTGGTTGTCATTTCAGGCAGAATTTCTCCGAGTATTTTTGCCTACTTTTTTGGAGCAGGTACAGGGGCGGCAGGCCATGGAGCAGTACATAGCGAGCTTTACCCAGGCCGATGGAAAGGCCTACCATCGGGCTTGGCAGAGGTTCACTGATTTGGTGCTTGCGTGCCCACACCAGAGTTTTCACGAGGATCATCTCCTGCAGATATTTTATACGGGATTATCACCATCTAGGCGAGACTTCGTGCAGATGAGCTGCGGTGGGGAGTTCTTTGATTATTCGACTGAGGAATCATGGTGTTACCTGAGGGACCTTGCAGAGTATGAGGAGACAGTCCAGCAGGTCAAGGACCAGCCTAAGGAGCCAGCTGAGGGCTCATTCCAATGCAACCCTGTGGAATACCAAGAGAAACCTGTGAAGAGGGTGCATTGGGGCCAAGTAGAGGAATTTGAGCATATATATTCTGAGGAGTCGGAGGAGATGGATGATGGAGTGTGTGTCGACCATGATGGTGACACGATGTTTTTTCACTTTGAGGTTGCGGATGAAGCGGATGTGCATGATGGCCGAGAGCAGATTGAGGACACCATGGAGCCTGAGCCACGATCCGCTTCAGAGTTAGCTTCGCAGGATGCGCACTTGCCAGTCATCGAGGAGATTTGTCAGGAGCAGTTGCCAGTTGTGGGGAGTGTCGCAGAGATTGTTGATGTTGATGTCGAGGAAGAGGATAGTGACGGGGATTGCGAGATGGTATATATTGAGCCCGAGCTCCCTCTTACTCCAGTTTTCTCTCTGCAGCCACTTCCACCACCTCCTGAGGCAGAGTATCATGCCACACCTAGCACCATTATTCAAGGAAGTCCCCACCATCTCATTCCTTGCATTTCTGAAGCCAAATTTTCACTTCCATATACATTTGCTTCAGATTGTCGTCCATTGCATTTACATTCTTTTATTTGTTTTGACGACCCGTTTTGGAATGCTTTTGCAGGGCATGAGGACATGGCTTGGATTGATGCAGCTCGTCTCCCACGTGATCCATATTATCCAAAGGAGATGCTTGGAGTTCATTGCTGGAATCCAAGGAGGCCGGTGGAGGCCTAGCTCCAAAGACGCTCGCGGAGGAGCGTAAGGATATGATCGAGCAGCTGCCACCACCGTTATACATTCGAGATCCGCTTTTTGCCACGGTGTGTTCTTTCCAATAGTGTAAATAAATAAATTATTTATTTTAGTATTTTCGCATGCTTTTCTTTTCTTTTTTTAGGAACTTTTGCCGAGATCTAATACTCTCCCAACATTGAGGACAATGCTTATTTTAAGTTGGGGGGGAGAGTATTAGAATCTTTAGGATAGGATTTTGATGTTAGCTCAAATTTTTTTGAGATACCTCCATTTTGCCCTCATTCCATGAATTTCATTGCATATCATATTTTGGCTCCTTATCCCTACGCCATTAGCTTTGTTTAGTCCCTACATGCTTAATGCCACGCTATTATTTCGGAGTGTAATTTTGGTATCAAACTTCTTGATGTTGGATTGGAATGTTTTAATTTTTTTCCAATTTGGATTCATTTGCGAATATGCCAGGTATATAACTATATTATATGTCGTGATACTCTCTTTGAAACAATTTGGAAAAAGTTTGGTGTAAGTAATCTTATGTTGGGATGAATGGTGTAGTTTTTGGTTGGATTGGGGATGGCTAATTTGTTATACTTTGTTTTCTTCTAAGGAATGTGTGGATGAATTGCTAACTTGTGTTGGAATGAAAAAGAGAGCTAATATAAGTGAATGTTTCTTTCTAATCAAATTGAGTAGCCGGTGCCCCACGAAACATTGGGGAGGATGCCAAAAATGAGATTTAGGATATCATTCCATCCATTTGCATATATAGCGTCATCGCGTGTATGCAAATGTGGTCGTGTTTGTATTTCATAGTGTTATCGCGTGAATGCAAAACATAAACATCAAAAACAAAAAAAAACAAAAAAAAGAAGGAAAAGGAAAAAAAAAGAAAAAGTGAATGAATAATGAAAGAATAAGCAACATAAGTGATGCAATCTCATCTCCCACAACTTAGAGGAAATTTCTTTTGTTTTGGCCACTTCCTTGAAAATTTGAAACTTTGACACTGTGATATATCCTAATGAATGTGATACGGGCTTATTACCTTACTTTTCTTTGAATTAGATTGAGGGGAGTTTCATTTGTTGTTTACTTTCATACATTGGGTATATTGGCTTTGAAATCAATTGGAAATATCATTTGGAGTATGCCATGAGGATATCTTAAAGTTGGTGCATGTTTTCAATTTAATCCGAATTTATCGCAAATTTTGCTAGGGACTAGAAAAAAGCTAGTTGGGGGTGTGATTCGGAATATAAATTGCATATTCCCCCCATTTTGGGCATTTTATGTGTATATCATGTTAATTTTGGCGTTGATACGTGTGTTTTCATGATATCTTGTATTATTAACGCCTAATGTCTTTTTATACATAAAATATGATTTTCATGAACTAATTTTTGCTTCCCGTATTTTTCAGGTAATTCTGGGATTTTTCTGGATTTTCTGGAATTTTTCCAGAATTTTTGGGAGCTTTCAGCTATTTTTCGGGAATTTTTGGAGCCAAAAAGGAGTTTCTGGCATTTCTGGAAATTTTCAGAAAAGAAAACAAAAAAATAATAAAAACCCAGACTTTGGGCAGGCCCACTGGCTGGCCCATCTTGCAGCCCGTTGCGAAATTTTGGGGGAGTTCGTTTTGCTTGCTGTTTTTCGGCCAGGACAGGGTTTTTATTGGGGTTTCTTCTTCCCCAAAGAGCTTGGAGGGGAGGAGGCCATTGGAGGATGATGGAAGCTTGGTGAAGGTGCTCAAGAGAGAGGGGGGCTTAATCTTAGAGAGATCTTGGGTGAAATCTCTCCTTACCCGTGTGTATTTTGCATTTCTCTCTTTGTATTGAACTTTGATAAATTTGTTTATAAATCTCATTTTTTTAGTATGATTGAGTAGTGTTGTTTGGTGTGGGTTGTGATTCATTGTGGTTGGTTGTTAATCCTTACTTTAGTTGCCTCTTGCCCATTTTCATTGTTAATCTTGGATGTGTAATTAGGGCACAATTTTATTGGCTAAGTCCCGAGAGGGCAATTTGAGAAAAATCCATGTTCGTATATTGATTAGTGCTATGTGATGCATCCATGCTTATTGCAAATTGTTGTGTTATTTAAAGCTAAACTTTCCGATTGAGTGTCCTTAGCCGGATAATCAATTGAGTTATATGCGGTAATTAGAGCTTGATTAACACCAATCTCAGTGAGCCCACAACCCAAGCTTCCTCTCTTAGCTGTCCTAAACCCCATTTGGCTCTCTAACCCTAGCCACTTAGGTTAGGAATTTAGATTCACCACGATTTTCACACACTTTCCCACCGTTAGTTGAGGTGGTTGTTTTCACGCTTTATTTTTCTTTATCAATCAAACTTGTGAATGTAGAACGACCTGTCCCTGTGATCCGACCCGGTACTCACCGGTTATTTTTATTGCATTGACACTCCTATGCTTGGGAGTGGAAGGCGTGCCCCGTGCGCGTCCTTCCGTCGTCAAACCATTTGTTGGTGGTGGTATGTGATGATGGATATGATGGGCATGGCACGTGAGTGCATGCTCCTTTGTTGGGATGATATGTGGATGGATTATGTTTTTCATGGGGGCAATGTCATGGGGACCACAAGGCCTATCACATATGAATCTGGGACCTCTGGGCAAGCCTCACGTTATAATGCCAGGTTTCTGCTCTTTGACGTTGTAGTATACTTCTCTTTTTGTGGTACTCACCTTTGTTTCGCAGGTCTTCCTTTGCCGCAGGTACATGTTTCTGTTATTTATGTCACTTACATTTTTCATATGCGATGTGGTTGTAGTGTTATTTGTTTAGTTATGGTAGCCCTCTTACGAGATGCTTATGTTGCACACTATTTTTATGCCATGTCAAACCCTTTAAATATACTTCCTTGTATCACATGGTTTACCCAAGTTTCCAACTAATTGAATTAACAAATAAAAGTTTTACAAGTGACTTCTTTTGCTTGCAGCACTTCCATCTTCCCTTTTATCTGTTTTGCTTGTGACACAGAGTTATACACCTGGCACTTGTAATTTCTTTTTAGATTATGTTTGTGTGAACACTTGTATTATTATCCGTGCTAACCCTTTTTCTTGCAGTAGCTCGACATCGAACCGCAGGTATGATCCCTTACTTGGCTGATTACTTTTCGCTATATTAATCAGTTTACGTGCCTTATTTCTCATGCCTTGCCTAGTAGTTGTTAACCTTAAAACGGTGTTCCAAATCCAAGTTGTTTCCTATTGGGGCACGCATTGATGTGCTCCTCCCTATTTTTCAGATAGCAGGGATAGCTTGATTGGTGGTGACTTGGAGTTGGGTTTCAGGGGTAGCACTTGGTATGAGCTGTAGCTTGGTATTGTGACTTGGTTGTCTTGGGAGGTGGATAGTGGTGGTGTATATGTAGTGATGCACCTTGCTATTAAATATACATCGTCACTCTCCACCTTCCAAGACAACCAAGTCACAATACCAAGCTACAAAGTTATGCTATTAAATATGCACGCATTAACTTTATGCATTCCTCTTTATGTTATGAAATTATTCAACATACAACAAAGTCGTTATCTTGCTATTAAATCCATGTTGTTTCAATTGAATAAATGACTTGTCATTTTGCCTACCATGTGTTTGTAGTAATACTTATTTGAAGTCAAGTATGAAAAAGAGAATTGCTTTGCATATTTTGACTATGGGTGAAAGGTTATGGTTGGAAACTATTATGTGTTAAAATAAAAACTATGGGAGTAATGTTGTGGTTGTAAAGTTTTAAGTGTAGGAATGAGAAAAGGAGATAATGGTAAATGTTACAAAGATGTCGAATGGTGGACATTGGCTTTGAATTATGTAACATGGAAGGGGGATTCTATTGTCATGCATACTTGGAGGGTGATGACACATATGTCATGGATTTATGGGGAGGTGTTGATATGTTGGTATGATGTGGTTATGGTGATGGGCATGGCACAAGGTGTATGACCCTTGTTTGAGAATTATGATATGAAAGAAAGACCCAAAATGAAGCCATGCCATGATGACCACATGCTCCATTTATGTATGACATTAAAGTCCCATACCCATGCCTTGATGTTGGTTGTAATCATCTAAAGCAATGCATGAAATGTTGAATGGTTGTAGTTCCTTCCATATTGTTAACTTGTATACCCTTATGTTTTAATGCAATATGCCATGCCATGCTTTATGTTTAATGCAAAATTCCATTCTTGTAGTTGCTATTACATTTTGTTTATGGCTACCTTTATGTCACTTTGTAAAATGCCATTTCATGCTACCCATGGAATCTTTAGGTTCACTTTTATGTTTCATTTTACGATATCATGGCATGCCACTTGTTGATGCTTGCATCACATTATTGAACAATATGACCTGTGGGGGTTGCATTCATGCATTGGATAACATTCTATATGGAGATGGGATATTCCTACTGGGTCATGCGTTGACGTGCCCCCGTTAACTTTTTAGGTGTTGGTTCTTGGAGTTGGAGGCCCATTAGCTCAGCTGGTTGGAGTTGAGAGTGTGTGATTGTGTGTGAGATTTGAGTGTATGTTCTTGTACTTGGTCCGATGAGAGTTCTTGTTGTATATGAGATTGTATAAGAATGTTGTATAAGCAGTTTGTACTTATATATATCAGAGTTTGGGTTGTTGGTTCTTTTGTGTTCTGTGTTGTTTGGAATGCTACAGGTACTATCCCAGCAGTGTACAGTGGACCTGCTTTGTGTTTTTCTTTTTGTATTTCCCTCCGTAACACTCGCTGCTTAGGGTATCCTAGGGAGCCGGGGCGTTACATTTGGTGGCCCATGTAGGTCTCCGCACTGTGGATGCGTAAGGATTAGTACGTGTAGTATCCTAGTGTTTGAGGGCACTTGACTCTTAAGGTGGGTAGAAGTCTAGCCTTAAGGTAGAGACCCTTAGTTTGGAAAGTCCGAGGTTTTTAAGGTGGGTAGAATGTAATGGCCCAGAGTGCCATACACGTAGGGCCTATATTTTTTGTGTGAAAATAAAGTGTATATCTGTGTACTATGTAGTGTGTGCATGCTTGTATACTTGTGTGTACCTATGTGGTGTGTATGGTAAGCTATACAGTATTGTGTGTGCATGCTAGTAAGTATTGCAGTATATGTGTGCTCAGATTGTAATACATGTGTGTTCCTATTATATTATAAATGTGTTCGTATTCCATTGTATGAGTGTTCACAATGTAGTCGGGATTATATACATGTTTCCATGGTATTCTATGTATGTCCAGCTGAGTGTGTATATATGTATAGTTAATGATATATGTATGTCCATATGTATGAATATGTGTGTGTACATCTGTTCATACATACATACATACATACATACATACATACATACATACATACATACATACATACATACATACATACATACACATACATACATACATATATATATATATATATATATGCTGGTATCTAAGATCCGCAGGGAGCTTGAAGACATCCGAATGTCCCCAGGCATACATTCTGATATTGCCCTACAGGTTAAAGAGCAGCAACTAATAAAGAATTTGACAAATGCAATGAGCTTAGAAGAGGAAATGTACAATCAAAAAAGTCACCAAGATTGGTTGAGATTGGGGGACAGAAACACTAAATTTTTCTATACGGCAATGAAAGCGAGGGTGTGTCATAATAATTTGAACCATCTTGCTGACGCCAATGGAAATCAGAATAGATCTTATGAGCTATTGAAAACTGATGCGCCTGCTTTTTATGAAAATCTCTATTCCCAGAGAGACTACAGGACTCAATTTCCCAAGCTGGTTCCTAAATGCATTCCTACAGATGATGCTGGTGATTGGCTTTGCAGAAGGGTGTCTGATGATGAGATTAAGGCGGCTGTGTTTCAGATTGGACCTGATAAGGCCCCAGGGCCTGATGGCTATAATGGGTACTTCTTCCAACATAACTGGGCCCTGCTTGGAAAAGAGGTAACTACTTCTGTGAAATCGTTTTTTAGATCAAGTAAATTACTGAGGCAAATTAATCATACATACCTGACCCTGGTGCCAAAGAACTCCAAAGCAACCAGTTTAAGCGATTACAGACCCATAGCATGCTGCAACGTGCTATGCAAGATTATTAGTAAAGTAATCTGTAACAGGATTAGAACTGTAATTCATGAGCTGATCTCCCCAAATCAAGCTGCTTTTCTAAAAGGAAGACTCCTGTCAGACTGTAGCCTCATAGCCCACGAGCAGATCAGAAACTTCAGTAACCCTATGGGGGGTAGGGCCTGCCTCAAACTAGATTTGAGGAAAGCTTTTGATAGCGTGAATCGTGATTTTATCTGCTACCTGATGCACCAGATGAGGTTCCCCAAAATTTTCATAGGATAGACCAGAGAATGTATTACTACTCCAACTTTTTCGGTGATGGTAAATGGGTCTCTTGTAGGGTATTTTGAAGGTAATAGAGGAATTAGACAAGGGGGCCCTCTTTCCCCTTATCTATTTGTTATTATTATGGATGCTTTCTCTATTCTCCTTGCAAAATATATTAACACCCACTATATCCAACCTATGAGGCGCGCAGGAAATATCTCTCACCTTCTTTTTGTGGATGATCTGCTTGTGTTTTGCCGAGCCAATACAAGATCATTTGATGGGATTAAGAATTTACTGGCAGAATTTGAGAATTATACGGGTCTTTGGGTAAACTGGGACAAAAGTGCAGGCTTGTTCAGCAAAGGAGCTAAAACAAGAATTTTTTGGTAGATTACTTGGGCATCAAAGTGGTCGCTACCTTAACCACATACCTTGGACTACCTTTATCTTCTAAATATTCAAAGTCGCCTATGTACAGCAGATTGGTAGACAAGAGCAAGAAGAGATTGATGGGTTGGTCGTCATCCTTATTATCTATTTCTGGAAGGGTTGAGCTTGTTAGAATGGTGATCTATGGCATGATTGTTTTTTGGATGCAAGCTTTCCACATCCCATTCACTACATTACGGACTATTCTGCAATGTGCTGAAAATTCATTTTGGGAAACTCAAGAGCTTGGAGTTGGGAAGATATGTGTACCCCTAAAAACGAGGGGGGAGTCGGCATCAGATTACTAGAAGATCTAAATGTGGCGGCAAATATTAAACGCACTTGGAGATTTCTTACCTCGGGAAGCCTATGGGCAAATCAAATGAAGAGTCGTTATGAAGATGTGGATGCCTTCTTTGCAGCGGAAAAGAATGTTATGCAATCTGGCACTTGGAAACACATGCTAAACTGTAGAAGTGCCTCTCAAAAATTAATTAAGAGGAAGGTTAAAGATGGGAGAAATACTTTATTCTGGCTGGATAATTGGCTTGAGTGTGGACCCCTCTACCTCCTTGCGGATGTCCCTGCAGATTCAACATTGAAGAAAGTATATGAATACTGGGATGCGGCGGGAAGATGGGTAGAAGATCCGGCTTTAACCCAGTTTAAGCCGTGGCTGTGTAAGGTTCGGCTACAAGCAGGTCGGGACAGCTGGACTTGGGCGCCTGGAGATGAATTTCAGTTTTGGCAAGCTTGGGATGGTATTCGCAAGCATGGGCCGGCTTTCCAATTCCATAAGCTGATATGGTATTCCAACCACACCCCCAAATTCTCCTTTACTTTACTACGTGCATTCAGAGGTAAGCTTCTTACTAGGGCTGCAATTCGGAAGTGGGGCCTAAATACTCCGGTTTCTTGCATCTTATGTGATGAGAACTTGGATGAGAATGTTGGACACCTTTTCTTTGATTGCAAATACTCCAGTTATATTCTACAAAGGGCACTGCTTAAGATGCATATTACACAACAGATTGAACCTGCCTTGACGGCGGTGGGGAATTTTTTCCTTCGACATTATGGGGGTAAGGACGTGCTTAGCATCCTTTCAAAGAATGTTCTTGCGACATCAGTCTGGCATATTTGGAGGGAACGAAACAAGCGGATTTTTGAGAAAGAGGAAAAATGTGCTACAACGATTTTTGAGGAGATTATGGCTGATATCAGAATACTGATGAGAACCCATGAACTAACATCAGAAGATGAGATTGCGGTGTTGTCCCATTGGAGTTATACGGTAAATGGTTGACTACCATTGCGGTTCTTTTTCTGTTTTGTTTTGAGATGTTTAGTTTATTTTTAGTCTGAGGATTTAATAGTAGGAAGTGACGGCACTTGTGCCCTATCCTTCCTCTATTGAGACCTCAAGGCTATCTTAGGTTGTATCACTATGTACAGTATTCAATAAAGGAGCAAACTAACTTTCCAATATATATATATATATATATATATATATATATATATATTAGTCATAACCCGTGCCCGAGGGCACGGTTCATTAAAGATTTTCCTCGCAAAATCATTGTTCCCCAAAAAATTATTTTCACAACCAAAATTTAACAAAATAATAAATTAGCGTAAAAATATTTAGCTGCACGTGCACCTTCGGCGCTGGCGTCATCGGCGCGGAACAACAAATTCGATGCAGGCGCCTTCGGCGCGGAACCATAAATTCGACGTCGAACAACAAATTTGACGCCCGCGCCTTCGACGCGGAACAACAAAGTAGCGTAAAAAATGGTGCGGGAGCCTTAGGCGCGTAACAACAAATTTGGCGTAAGCGCCTTTGGCGCGTAACAACAAATTCGGTGTGGGCACCTTTGGCACGTAACAACAAATTCGGCGTGGGTGCCTTCGACGCGTAACAACAAATTCGACATTGAACAACAAATTTGGCGCACGCGCCTTCGACGCGGAACAACAAAGTAGCGTAAAAAAATTTGAACAAATTCGGTGCAGGCGCCTTCGGTGCGTAACCACAAATTCGACGCGGAACAACAAATTTGGCGACCGCGCCTTTGACGCGGAACAACAAAGTAGCGTAAAAAATTTAGCGGGATGCCTAAAAAGCAATTATTAAAAAGCAATAATTCTTATGTCTCCCTCAAAATCTTAGTTCCCCAAAATCTAGGTTCCCATGAAGAATTTAGGTCCCACATTGTTTATTTAGTTCCTTTCAAATTTTTTAGATAAATGTAGTTTCTTTTCCCCCACATTGTTTAGACCAATATTCTATAATGAAAACAAATATTCTTCAATAAAATTTTCCTCCCTTCAAATTGAACTCCCCGCTCACTCCAAATTTTCAGACTTAAACTCCATCTCTATAACCAAGCTAACCCATGCCCTTTCTCCCCATTCTTCCTCATCATCTCCCTTACCTTCTCAACATCATCCCACTTCCCCTCGTCGCATTAGTATTTGGGAGCAATACATAAGCACCAAAATCCACCAGCTTGATCTCTATCATCTTCTTCCCTAGGATCTTTCGATATTAAAATGCATGAGCAATTAGAAAAGGTACATGTCAGAAAAACAGGAAGATGTAGTGCATTCGTCACATGATATTTGCCTTGTTCTTTATATTGAAATACAGAGAAATTATGAAGTATCATTTTCGAGGCATCTGATGTTACAACCAAAATCAACTAAAAGCAAGCATAAATTCGACTTATAAAAAGCAACAAAATCAACTTAAAAAGCTGCTACAGTTACAACAACAAAAATACAAAAGCAACACTTAAATTAAAGCTGACTTTTACTGTTGAATGGTGGGAATTAACCTGAAAAGGCTACCACATATCAACACAAAAAAAGAAATCAGAACGAATCGTAGAAGCGAGAAATCACTGTGAAGCAGAGGATTTGGGGTTTTTTGTCTCCTTGTAACAGCTTAAAAGTTCTAACCTTCGTGTAATCCCCTTCTTCTCGATGTAATCCCCTTCTTCTCGGTGTATCAGTAGGTTCTCTCTACATTTGGTGTGATAAATAACACTCAATCAGAGACTAACACCACCACGATGTTTGTATATTAAATAATCAAGAAAAGCAGGCGTAAACCCAACTTAAAAAGCAACACACCCTGACTTTTGCCTTAAAAAAATAAGATAATAGAAAATAACATCAAATGCTACCAGATTTGAACCGAAATAAGATACGAAAATATCATCAACAAAAGCCAAAAAATAGAAAACCGAATGAAACTTAGAGGTGAGAAATTGTTGTGAATGAGAGACTTTTTTCCTCCTGGCTCTTTTTTCACAGTGTAATAGTAAACTAAGAAAACAATAATAGCAACAAACCTAAGAAATTGATGTGAAGCAAAAGCACATAAATTGATTTGAAGCAAAAACAGAGAATCTGTGAAGCAAAAAATGAATGAAACTACGAAAATAACAACAAAACATGACTTTTTTCTCCGTGTAACAGTTCAAAAGCTCTTAAAAGAAAAAATTGCTCAAAAGCTCCCACCGTCTTCTTCTCCATGGTTCAAATCTTCTTCTCGGAGCCGAGGATTTAATTAATCATGAACTTTTTTAAACTCCATGACTTCGGCAACAATGCTACCAAATTGACTGGAGCAAAAAGGACGCCATAAATGCAATGCAACCTCATTAATTAATTTTGAAATTGCCCCTAAAAGCAGATTATGTGCAATAAATTCTTGCCACATTAGCTATTTTAGCATTAATTAAGATTTTGCAACAAAAGCAACATGCAATATACCAAACAAAGAATTTGATTTGGGACCATTTCCCTGCAACAAATGCTGCAGGCTACATTTGTTTTGTGCCGCAAACACTGCATTTCCCTTTTTTGCAAATAAAGCATCACCTTAGAATCAATAGATATCAACTATTGCAATTGATCAATATTCAAACAACCACATAAGAAATGAAATAGTATAGGCAAGCAATAGTTGTCTCAGATGAACTAAAAGAATTAGCTTTTCACCATATGGAATCACTATGAGTGTGGCATCGGGAATTTATTTCTTATGACAGATTTTTCAGTAAAATAGAGTGATTCTGATTTTATTTTTTAGTTCAAGTATACACGGAACTTGGTCTGGCCTGCACGCCTCTTCGGAGGGCACGATGATACGGTGGAGTATGGGTAAGAATCTATTTGAACGAAGGTGAGAAACTGTGACCACTTCGCAGAACTTGGTCTGGCCCGCACGCCTCTTCACGGAACTTGGTTTGGTATAAGAATTGCAAACTTGCTAGTAAATGCCAGGTAATGCCAATTCAACCTCAAAGAACCTATGCAACTAACAAACCATCATGCACACAAACTAAAAAAATGAAATCGCGCCATTTTAGCATAGATTAGATAAGAGACATCACCTCCGTGAGGCCGTAAGCCCCGAGATCGCAGCATTATAAACCATCACATCACTGAAACATCACCTTCGCCTTATCCACTATCCCGCCATCCCCAACCCCGGGAAAATAACCGAGCACACCCTTGGGCTCAGCAATGAGGGCTCCAGCAGCCTCTTACCAACATAGGGACCCAAGTAATCCCCCAAAAATAGTTGAACCTGGAAACGAAAATTAGCCCAAGACCGAGGACAAAAAATAAAAGCTTTTGAGCAATTTTGAGCAATTTGAGCAATTGAAAATAAAAAATATATCATGAAAATACTTGATCTTGATGAAGGAACTAAAAATATGACTGGAAACGAAAATTGATGGTTATAACAAAAAATAAGAGTCTTCGGCAAATAAAAGCCTTGATGAAGGAACAAATAAAAGTCTAAACGAAAAATAAAAAAATTGATGGTCATATGCCTGATCGTGAAAATACCTGATCTCATGGAAACGAAAGAAAACAGATTGGGTTAATGCTAATAATGTTAGCCGCGAAAAGTCATATGCCTGGAAACGAAAGAAAACAGGACCTGGAAACGAAAATTGATGGTTAACCCGTATGAAGAAGAGGATCTTGATGAAGGAACTAAACTAAACGAAAATGATGTTAGCCGCGAAAAGGATCTTGCTGAAGAAACTAAAAGAAAATAAAAATAAAAGATTGAGATCGCGAAAATACCTAATCTACAAAAATGGTAACCGGAGGCCGCAGCATATCACGAAAATACCCGATCTGCGAAAATGTAAACGAAAAAGATTGAGATCACGAAAATACATGATCTGCGAGAATACCTGATTTGCGAAAATACCTGATCGAGACTCCAAGATTCAGAGGAGGGCTAGGCACTGCCTCGATCTGGGGCACCGGGAAGTGCTTTGGGGCGGTAGTGGTCTTCGGCAAACAGAGGTGATCGATTGCTTGGGATAAGATGAAAGACCCAGGCGGCTCTTGCTGCTTGCGTGCGGAGAGAAGTGGGCTCTTACTGCTTGCGTGTGGAGAGAAGACAACGGAAAGAATTGGATTAATGCTGCTTGCGTGCAGCTCTTGCTGCTTGCTGCTTGCACCCAAAATGCCTCTTGCTCTTCCCCAAAAAAAGTTGGTTTTCCGAGAGCCAGAAAAATGCCTCTTGCTCTTCCCAACGTAACACAAAAGTAAAATGGGACCATAATCAAATGAGGGGGCTGTTTTCCAATAAAAGACATCTAAAAATACAAACTTATCATCTCAAACCCTCATCCGAACCGTTCATTTATCAAGATCAAATCCTAGTCGTCTTTCTATCAACCTGTTTGTCCTAGTCAGCTTGTCCTAGTCAACCCTAGGATTCAAAAAATCTCTGTCAAATGTAATATATATATATATATATATATATATTAAAACACAAAGGTTTTTGAATTCTAGGGCTGACTGGGACAAGCTGATGTCATGATGATGTATAAAGAGGTTGATAGAATAATGGCTAGGATTTAATCTTGGTAAAAGAAGGGTTGAGATGAGTGTTTGAAAAAACCACCACTTTTTCCTTTTATTTTCAAACCCCCCACAATCACTACATTTGCGCAGAATACCACATATTTCCCCTTTTGCTAAAAACCCTCTCATTTCACTTTTTACCCACACACCATACACACACACATTTATGCACTTCCATCCTTCGCGCCGAAGGCGCCCGCGCAATTTTTTTACGATAATTTGTTGTTTCGCCTCAAGGGCGCTCTCGCCGAATTTATTGTTCTACGCCGAATTTATTGTTCTACGTCGAATTTGTTGTTCCGCACAAATTTGACTGTGTAAATAATGTTTGAGAACAAAGATTTCGCGGGTGAAAATCTTAAATGAACCGTGCCCGCGGGCACGGGTTATGACTAGTACAATATTAAAACACAAAGGTTTTTGATGTCATGATGATGTATAAAGATGTTGATAGAATAATGGCTAGGATTTAATCTTGGTAAAAGAAGGGTTGAGATGAGTATTTGGAAAAACCACCACTTTTTTCCTTTTATTTTCAAACCCCCCACAATCACTACATTTGCGCAGAATACCACCTATTTCCCCTTTTTGCTAAAAAAACCCTCTCATTTCACTTTTTACCCAAACACCATACACACACACACACACACACTTATGCACTTCCATCCTTCGCGTCGCAGGCGCCCGCGCAATTGTTTTTCGATAATTTGTTGTTTCGCCTCAAGGGCACTCTCGCCAAATTTATTGTTCTACGCCGAATTTATTGTTCTACGTCGAATTTGTTGTTCCGCACAAATTTGACTGTGTAAATAATGTTTGGGAACAAAGATTTCGCGGGTGAAAATCTTAAATGAACCGTGCCTGCGCGCACGGGTTATGACTAGTAGACATATATTTAGGTATGTATGTACATCTGGTGGTATATCTGTGTATTTCATATCTGTGTACAGTGCAGTTTATATGTATGTACAGTCTCTTATATATGTGTGTACACATGCTTATGTAGTAGATCTGTGGGTACAGATCTTCATTTATCTATGAACATAGTTGTATTATAGAGTGAACACACTTGTAGCATATTCTGTACACAGTTGTATTATAAACTGAACACTTGTAGCAGATCCTTATATATTTGTGTTCAGTGCAGTATATATTTATACACAATGCAGTGCATATGTGTACAGATCCTTATATATCTCTGTACAGATTGTTATCTATGTGTGTTCAGATACTTGTATATGTATGTACCACCGGTTGATTCTAAGTATGATGTGTATGGGATGGCTTGGGATGTAATTTTATATCCAAGTTGAGGGATAGTTATGTTAGTAGCTTCCATGTCATCCTATTAGTGATAAGTGTGAGGGGTGCTTCTAGAGAGGAGATATTTTAGAAAAGTATGTGTATAAAGGAATAGCATACTTGTAAATACTTGAATATGTGAGAGGTAGTTGGGTCATTTAATAAATGTCATGGCTTATGGGATAAGTTAAGGAGTGTGTAGAAAGATCGTGAGAAAATATCTTCTTATTCTTATCTTTTCTTTCTCTTTCTTTTCTTTCTTCCATCCCTTCATTTCATACCATGGCCGAAACTTTCCATTGGAGTATAGGGTGTCCAAACACCCAAAGGGCTACTCCACCATCACTCTGCATCCTCTAATATCATCCTTTTCTTCAGTAGGTGCATGTGGGACATTTTGGAAGCTTTAGAGAGGAGAACTCAAGGGCAAGTTGTGAGCTTTTTGTGATGGAGCTTGGAGAGAGTTTTCATGGAGCTTGCATGGAGTTTTTGAGGAGGAAAATGAAGCTCTCTTAGGTAGGAATCCATCTCTATATAGTTTATTATTCAATTTCGTTTTAAAAGAGACTATCTTTGATTTGGAACATGCATTTCTTTTTAATTGAATTATGAAGGCATGTTATGAAAATTAATTATGAACAAGCAATTCTTTTCATGTCATGAAATTAATCATCCCACTAAAAGTTGTCATCTTGCTACTAGTCTCATGTTATTCTCATGTTGGTTTCTATTGGGAGTATTGGTGTTTCATACCAATATTATTTTGATGATGATCACAACATTATGTTGTTGCTAATGACTCTCTTGTTTTAGTCTCTAAGTTACATTTCAAGACTATCATTTTTAGAGACTAAACACTTGGTGTAAGGATGGACATCAAGTGGAGAAGGGCCAAAACTTGGACTCAAGGGGTACCAAAGCTTGGAGATGATGGGGAGCATCAAGGATCAAGATTGAAGCCATAGACTCTAAGGAAAGCATTGTAATCCATGTAATATTTCATTTATTGCTTTCTCTCTTTTTGAGTCTAGGTTTAATGTAATGCCTTGATAGAGGGTCTACTCATTCATGCATATGCATTTAACCATCTTAGAGAGCCTTAGGATTATCATAGAATCCAACCCAATAGGCTCATTTTGGCCAAAGACTCATTTGGAGTCCCTGGCTCTCCAACAGTCGCCTGCTGAAGGTTTTACAGTTGGCTGGGTGATTCCAGTCGCCTGTTGAGCCTTCTACAGTCGACTGTGATGCACTGCTCAAGTCAACCTATTATTGACTCTACTTGAGCTTTTTGCATCAGTCGACTGATGAAGTATTTACAATCGCCTGTGAAATGGTCAACAGTCGTCTAAAAGGCGTAAGTACGAAAGTTGAAACTCTCTGTTTATTTCTATCTCCTGCAGCAGTCGACTGATAAAGGATAAACAGTCGCCTGTCTATTTTACAATCGACTGTCATTTGTTCTTCAGTCGCCTAAATGCATACTGGGAGTAAGAGTGCAACTCTCTGTTTTATACCATCCCCTGCAGCAGTCACCTGCTGAAGGTTTTACAGGCGCCTGTCCTATTTTCAGTCGACTGTATCGTCTTCATCAGTAGGCTGGCGAGGCTCAGATTATAGCCGTTGGGATTTATTTAGCAGTTGGACAGTCGACTGTCATTTGTTCATCAGTCGACTGTCAGTGACGTTTCAGCCCAAATCTAACCATTGCAGCTTTTTGTTTTTGGCTGTTTTCTTGGCTTTTGAGAGTTCCTATATGGTTCCTATATATATGAGAGGGCTGAGTTCATTGGAACTTCTTGATGCTATTGAAAATCTTTAGAGATTAAATAAGCCACTCACAAACTCTCTCATTTCCATCTTAGAGCTCTAAATCTCCTTCATGCATTGAAGTCAAGCTCAAGGAAAATCATCCAAGTGCATTTCTTGGATATCCTCTTCCATGCCTTGCATTCATTAATGAGTAAGTTCATCTCAAGGCATAGGTAAGAGTATTTGTTTTACTTTGTTATTTCATTGTAAGCCTAGCTTTTTGTGTGCGAGCTAGTTACTCTCTGTGTGATACTATAACGTTCTGTGTGAGGGTTGGTTGAGTTCTCTGTGTGTGTAAGTTTGAGTCTCTCTGTGTAAGAGCAAAATTCTTTCTGTGTGAAAGCAAGGATTTCTCTGTGTGAGAATCCAATCCTATGTGTGAGGAATCTCTATGTGGGATTGTATTCACTTCTCTCTGTGAGAATTATAGTGGATATTGGTGTGGTTGGACGTACCCAAGTTTGGGAAACAAAGGGTAACATCTTGTGTTTGCGTTTGGATTTTTGTGGTGTTTAAATTCTTCTTGCATTTATAATTCCGCATTTGTAAGTTTAATTTTTAAATACGCAATTAGTGCCATTACATTATTCACACCCCTCTAGTGTGTTTTTGTCAGTATTGCAAGGGTAAGGCGATACTTATAATTAGCATCAAAGCGAGATTATAGCATACTGCAACGCTGGTATTCAACGCAACATCCGCGTCTCATGAAGAAATTCATTCTACCGTTCGACCCCTGCTCTTCAACGGAACCAACTACCCTTGTTGGAAGATCAGGATGATGATCTACGTGAAGGGTCAAGGCCTATGGGACATCATGGAGTTACCATTTGAGGAGCCTACTTCACCCTCGGCTTCTAGAACTAAGGTAGAGAAGCACTCGATCAAAGTCAATGCGAGGGCTATGAATGCATTCCATTGTGTCCTCACTTCAAATGAGTTCAACCGCACCTCCATGTGCAAAACGGCCAACGAAATTTGGCATACATTGTAGATTTCTCATGAAGGGACTTCGAATGTAAAGAAATCTAAACAATGCGTATTTAGATCTTAATATGAGTTTTTTAAGATGCAGGAAGATGAAAACATATCGGAGATGTTCACAAGGTTCACTGAAATTGTGAACGCTTTGGAAGGACTTGTAAAGGTGATTTTCCAAGAGGATCGAGTGGAGAAGATCTTAGACTCGCTTACATCTCAATGGAAGTCAAAGGCCAACGGGATTTTGGAGTTAAATGACATGTCCAAATACACCGTTGAGGAGTGCATTGGGAATCTCATGGCATATGAAGTAAAATTTCAACATAAGAAAGAGATTCAAGCAACGAAGCCCGAGAAGCAAAACGGGGTTGCATTCCATGCCGAAAAGGAGCCAATCGAGTGGAGAAAGAAATTCCATCGGGAAGCTCCGAGTGAAGATGATGGAGAAGATGATGTTAGCGATGATGGTTACATCGAGCTCGCCAAGCAATTCAAGGCATTCCTCAAGGGCAAGCAAGGTAAATCTTCGTCAAAGTTTGCCTCCAAGTCTAACAATTCTATTTGTTTCAATTGTGGATGAAAAGGTCATATTTCTACCGAATGACCTTCCAAACCCGACAAAGAAAATTACAAAGGGAAAGGAAAGAAGTATTGGAAAGGCAAGTCCAAATTCAAGAACCAAAAGAAGGGGCTTGTTGACACATTTGATGATTCCGATGAGGACACATCAAGTGATGAAGAAGATGATGACAAAGAGCGAGCTCACATTGGCTTCGCGGCTTTTGATGATTCTTCATCAATCTCCTCGAGATCAAGCGATGAAGAGGTAGAGGCGTGGCTCAACTCCAACGAAGAAATGTGCTTCATGGCTTATGGTGAAGAGTCTTCGTCAAGCTCTAGCGAGGAGGAAAGCGATGGTGAAGAAAAGGATGAGCCAAAGCTACCTTATGAGGAGCTTGAGTATCGCTTCAATGTGGCCTCCACGTGGCAAGTAAGTGCATCGACTCATATGATAAATTGAAAGCAAAATTTAAGAATGCTATGAGTAGGGTGCATGCTTTAGAATCTACTAGTGAAATAATAAAAGAGGATTATCTTTCAAGATTCTTTTTTTACAATTGGTATTACCTCAATTGTTAGCGATTGTTTATCTCCTACTTTACAATTGGTATTAGATCCTAGAAGTCAAAAATTTGACCATTTCTTTGATTTAGTGTGAGCATGAGATAGTGATTGATACCAACTAATTTTTGTACAATTTGGTATCATACATCTCCTTATCTCTTGCATATTGTTACATCTTTAATTAAGATGACAATGTGGGATATTTTTAATGTCCATCTTTTTGACGATGTCAAGGGGGAGAGATATATGCATTATGTAAAGCATGTTTTTCATACATATGCATTTGGGGAGAGATATATTTATGGGGAGAAATATGTGTGATTATATAAACCATTCATGTGTGCATATTATATTCTTATTAAAATTGGTTTATGTAATCCATGCCTATTATATGTCACCTTGGTTTTTCATTATTTCATTTGATATAATGAGCACTTACTATTGTATACCTTATTTTACAATTGGTGCATATAAGTAAGGGGAGCTCATTAGCATTGAGCATTATTCTTTTTATATTTACATAATGTGTGTTATCATCAAAAGGGGGGAGATTGTTGAATATTGGTTTTTCATACCAATGTTATTTTGATGATGATCACAACATTATGTTGTTGCTAATGACTCTCTTGTTTTAGCCTCTTAATTACATTTCAAGAATATCATTTTTGGAGACTAAACACTTGGTGTAAGGATGGACATCAAGTGGAGAAGGGCCAAAGCTTGGACTCAAGGGGTACCAAAAGCTTGGAGATGATGGGGAGCATCAAGGCATCAAGATTGAAGCCATAGACTCTAAGGAAAGCATTGTAATCCATGTAATATTTCATTTATTGCTTTCTCTCTTTTTGAGTCTAGGTTTAATGTAATGCCTTGATAGAGGGTCTACTCATTCATGCATATGCATTTAACCATCTTAGGGAGCCTTAGGATTATCATAGAATCCAACCCAATAGGCTCATCTTGTCCAAAGACTCATCTGGAGTCTCTGACTCTCCAACAGTCGCCTGCTGAAGGTTTTACAGTCGACTGGTTGATTCCAGTCACCTGTCGAGCCTTCTATAGTCGACTATGGTGCACTGCTCAAGTCAACATATTATTGACTCTACTTGAGCTTTTCGCATCAGTCGACTGATGAAGTATTTACAGTCGCCTGTGAAATGGTCAACAGTCGTCTGAAAGGCGTAAGTGCGAAAGTTGAAACTCTCTGTTTATTTCCATCGCCTGCAGCAATCGACTGATGAAGGATAAACAGTCGCCTGTCTATTTTATATTCGACTGTCATTTGTTCTTCAATCACCTGTATGCATACTGGGAGTAAGAGTGCAACTCTCTGTTTTATACCATCCCCTGCAGCAGTCGCCTGCTGAAGGTTTTACAGGCGCATGTCCTATTTTCAGTCGACTGTATCATCTTCATCAGTCGATTGGCGAGGCTCAGATTATAGCCGTTGGGATTTATTTAGCCGTTAGATAATCGACTGTCAGTGACGTTTCAGCCCAAAATCTAGTCGTTGCAGCTTTCTATTTTTGGCTGTTTTCTTGGCTTTGAGAGTTTCTATAGGGTTCCTATATATATGAGAGGACTGAGTTCATTGGAACTTCTTGATGCTATTGAAAATCTTTATAGATTAAATAAGCCACTATCAAATTCTCTCATTTCCCTCTTATAGCTCTAAATCTCCTTCATGCATTGAAGTTAAGCTCAAGGGAAATCATCCAAGTGCATTTCTAGCAAATCTCATCACTTGGAGATCCTCTTACATGCCTTGCATTCATTAATGAGTAAATTCATCTCAAGGCATATGTAAGAGTATTTGTTTTACTTTGTTATTTCATTGTAACCCTAGCTTTCTGTGTGAGAGCTAGTTACTCTCTGTGTAAGATTATAACCTTCTGTGTGAGTGTTGGTTGAGTTCTCTCTGTGTGATAGTTTGAGTCTCTCTGTGTGACAGCAAAAGTCTTTTTGTGTGAAAGCAAGGATTTCTCTGTTTGAGAATCCAATTCATCTATGTGAGGTATCTCTGTGTGAGATTGTATTCACTTCTCTGTGTGAGAATTATAGTGGATATTGGTGTGGCTGGACGTACCCAAGTTTGGGGAACCAGTGTAACATCTTGTGTTTGCATTTGGATTTTTGTGGTGTTTAAATTCATCTTGCATTTATAATTCCGCATTTGCAAGTTTAATTTTTAAATACGCAATTAGTGCCATTACACTATTCACCCCCCTCTAGTGTGTTGTTGTCAGTATTTCAAGGGTAAGGCGATCCTTACATCTATTGCTAAAGAGATTAACTTTATGCATTCCTCTTCATGTTATGAAATTGTTCAACATACTATAAAGTTGTTATCTTGCTATTAAATCCATGTTGTTTCAATTGAATAAATGACTTGTCATTTTGCCTACCAAGTGTTTGTAGTAATGCTTATTTGAAGTCAAGTATGAAAAATAGAATTGCTTTGCATATTTTGACTATGGGTGAAAGGTTATGGTTGAAAAATATTATGTGTTGAAATGAAATCTATGGGAGTGATGTTGTGGTTGTAAAGTTTTAAGTGTAGGAATGAGAAAAGAAGATAATGGTAAATGTTACAAAGATGTCAAATGGTGGACATATTGCCATGCATACTTGGAGGGTGATGACACCTATGTCATGGATTTATGGGGAGGTGTTGTTATGTTGGTATGATGTGGTTATGGTGATGGGCATGGCAATAGGTGCATGACCCTTGTTTGAGAATTATGATATGAAAGAAAGACCCAAAATGAAGCAATGCCATGATGACCACACGCTCCATTTATGTATGTCATTAAAGTCTCCTACCCATGCCTTGATGTTGGTTGTAATCATCTAAAGCAATGCATGAAATGTTGAATGGTTGTAGTTCTTTCCATTTTGTTAACCTGTATACCCTTATGTTTTAATGCAATATGTTATGCCATGCTTTATGTTTAATGCAAAATGCCATTCTTGTAGTTGCTATTACATTTTGTTTATGGCTACCTTTATGTCACTTTGTAAAATGCCCCCCATGAAAGCTTTAGGATCACTTTTATGTTTGATTTTACGATATCAAGACATGCCACTTGTTGATGCTTGCATCACATTATTGTACAATATGACCTATGGTGGTTGCATTCATGCATTGGATAACATTCTATATGTAGATGAGATATTCCTATTGGGTCACGCGTTGACGTGCACCGTTGACTTTTCAGGTGTTGGTTCTTGGAGTTGGAGGCCCATTAGCTCAGCTGGTTGGAGTTGAGAGTGTGTTAGTGTGTTAGAGATTTGGCTGTATGTTCTTGTACTTGGTCGGATGCGAGTTCTTGTTGTATATGAGATTGTATAAGGATGTTGTATAAGCAGTTTGTGTGCACACACACACACACACACACACACACACACACACACACACACACACACACATATCAGAGTTTGGGTTGTTGGTTCTTTTGTGTTCTGTGTTGTTTGGAATGCTATAGGTACTATCCCGGCAGTGCGCAGTGGACCTGCTTTGAGTTTTTCTTTTTGTATTTCCCTCTGTAACACTCGCTGCTCAGGGTATCCTAGGGAGCAGAGCGCTACATCATCACCCTCACTCTTCAGGATACTTGGAAAAAAATTTAAAATTCCGGGTATTCTGGGGATCGGGGCGTTACAGGCGAGCATATGTGAATTTCATGCACTATCCATGTAAGTATCATAACTCCATGAATCACATCATGTCTAAAATAGTTTTGAAACTTTTGTTTGATTCAGGCGGAGTTTTGAAATTCATCATTCACTTTATTCTTAACGTTGATTTCAATATAGTTGATTGATTTGATCTCCTTATTCATGCTTCAACTTTCGCTATGTGTATCACCATATGTTTCATGCTTTGTGTATCTATATATGTTGATGAATTTGATGAATAATATACACAGCTCATGTGATACACATATCATTAACTAGAATTGATGATCCATTATTCATATGATTATTTGGATTAAAATGTTTGTCATCAATGCAGATGGAGTAAGTATTTGTAACTTTCAATCACAATTATTGATTATGGTTATGATTGTTTGTTATCATCAAACAGTGAGAGAATGTTGAATATTGGATTCGCCAATGTGGTTTTGATGATAAACAAACATAATCAATTGTGACTAATTTCTATGTTTTGTAGTTAATGAAAACAATGTCAATATAGACAAAGTCATATCAAATGAAGATGATGACTCGGATCATTGATGCAAGGGCTTCAATCAATGAGGCATGGAAATCAAGGAGTGAACACAAGGAAATCAAAGCGTTGGACTCAACAAGCTCAATGTGAGTATTCAAGGAGTTCAATATGAAGTTAAAAGAGGATAAACACATACATCCTTTTGTCGTTAATTCTTAGTTGAATTAGCATGTGAAGCCTTGAATAGACTTGATAGAATATCGTTCACAAAACCCTAGATCATTTATCATTGAGTGTCATAGTGTTAGTGCCATTTTTGGCCGCACTTGCTAAGTGCGACAAGTTGGAAGATGAATAAATTTTTGACTGACATTTCCAATTTTCCTTTCCACATAGCATTACTAGTTTGAGCGCATCACATGCTTCAAGGGCACGCCTCTAAATGGTTTTTTCTTCAGCAATATGCAAAGCTTTTGAGATTACTGAACAACTTCAACAAATTATAGATACTTTTGTTATCTTTTCATGTATAAAAAATGACGGATATCTGAATCCGGCCATCTCTATCTCTGGCCCTTCCTGGCGTCGTTTACACTTCCGCCCCCAAATTGTACTGGCCAATAATAAAGAAGGAGACGTGGAAAAACACAAATCTATATGGAAATTATGGAAGGATTAATCATTTAATTGGCTATAAATTTTGACCTGGAGGAAAGAAGAAAAGATACAATGTGAGATAGCAAATCTAGCTAAAAAGAGCATAATGGGAAGGATCACAAAAAAGTTGTAAAAACGAAAATGCATTTAAGATGAAAAATTTATCCATCTTCCTACTTATCGGTCGTACTTGGCAAGTGCGGTCAAGCATAAAATTGCACTATCAGCGACGAGGGGCGTTCAGTTAGGGTCCCTTATCGCTGATGTGGACAAAAATGGTCGATTTTGATTATT
Source organism: Scilla litardierei (assembly GCA_030789695.1). Lineage (NCBI taxonomy): Eukaryota > Viridiplantae > Streptophyta > Magnoliopsida > Asparagales > Asparagaceae > Scilla > Scilla litardierei. Next base: position 70,385,661 of record CM061142.1, read on the forward strand.
ATTATTATTATTGGTGAAATTTACCAATTTTTTTAATTTTTGTTCTCCATCTGGAAAAGAAAAATGTCAAATCTATAATAATTAACTGTGTTAATGACAAACTAAAATCCCCGACCTCCTGTATATAACTATCGCATCTCCACGCGTAGTGCTCCGGCACGTGACCCGCACGTGCTATCGACTTTTCGCCGAGTTGAAGGGACAAAAGGGAGGCGTAACAGAGGACAGTTTGGTGGGTAGGCGGGTAGCTTTGCAGAGGGAAGCTTTGGAGTCTTCTTCCCCGAGAAAAAGTATTAAAAAAAAGAAAGAGAGAGAGAGAGAGAGAGAATCCCCAAATCGATTCGCCTCTTCAATTTCTCCTCTCGAAGTTTGCGATCGATCGAGATCCTGCAATCAGTTAAACCGTAGGGGAGCATTCAGGAGATGAAGAGGACCAGCCCGCCGAAGCACCGGCATGATGGAACATCGCCCCTCCCGTTGGGGATGGATTGGAGCCCGCCGCCCAAAAAATGGGTATGGATTTTGAAATTTTCGCTTTTTGCTTTAGATTGCTTACCTCGGATTTGTTTGAAATATCTAATTTTGGTTGTTCTTTTCGGCTCAGGAGAATCTGAGCCGAATTTTGGCTGATCGCAATCGTTTCGTGAGGAGTTCCTCTAAATTTTTTGACCTTGGATCGTGCCCTGTGTTCTAGGGTTCCGATCGCGTAATTTTTTAATTTAAGATTGCATTATGCCAAATTGGTGGCGATCAAGCTCAAATTATTTGCCTTATTTACTGGTGAATTAAAATTTTCCTCAGTCAAGAGGAATATCGTTCAAATCCATGATCTACGCCAGCCAGGCTATTTATTTGAATCGTAATTGTTATTTTAGCTATCGACGAGTTTTGGTTTTGGGTGAGGAAAGATAGTTTAGCAGTACTTTTGGTCTCGTACAAGGGATTTGTCTTTGGAGTTGAAATTGGTACGTATATGCTATGAAATAGGAAGGTTAATTAATGGAAAAATTAGGAGATGGAAGTTCTCGAAGTTATTGATCCAACGGAATTTAATTTAAGCATGTTTGTATGACAACTGTGCTGTAATTTGTACATATTTTTTACCCCCGTTTATTGTAATTAAAGTTACATTTCTTTTTTATAGTTCTCAGCTGTAATTTTAGAAACTACTACTTAAATAAAACCATGTTTAGAAACTTGGATTTAGGTTAAATAACTATCATGTCAGCCAACCTGGCTACTTGCTCAGAATTATTGTAGTCAACTGAATATTTAATCCATCCTTAAAGCATTTATGTTTTCATGCTTTTTTTGTTGACTATATGTTAACAGGCCGTTCTAATATTATTGATCCTTGATGCATTCAGAAGCTGATCTCTAGACAATGACCTTCAATTCTTTGATTGAATTTCCAGATATTAGTTTATCCATTGGCTGAGCATTTAATGCTTACATATTTCTTGTGCAATTACTTGATAAATTGTCCCAATGTTTTAGATAGAAGAAGAAGAAGAAGAAGAAGAAGAAGAAGAACTCAAAACACTTGATAATATCACATTATGCTTTATGACATTTGCAAACTAATACACACACACACAAAAATCAATGGCTTCCGACTATCACGGAGGGACGATTTCTGGCGATTCGTTAGGGTTGAGGAATGAAGGCGGCGCACCAATCTCTACCGGCGATGGAGGCAAGATAATGGCTGATGTTGATCAGGGGTCGGGGGAAGGTAGCGATTGGGAAGTAGGCGATGATCCTCTGAGAGGAGGCAAGATCTCTGGTCAGGGAGATACATCGAAGTGTGTGGACAGGGATCAACCCACTTCTGAGGAAGGGGGTGTATGGCGTATTGTCCCCAGGAAGAGGGGGAAACAACAGATGTTGGGGGGTGGCGCTGTGCCACCTCGCGGAGGAGGCGGTATAAAACCTCCGACAGAGATGGGGGGCGTTGGCACCAAACCTCTGATCCGAAGGAGTCGTTGGCATTCAAATCATGCAGCAGTGCAAGGTAACAACCTGGAGAGACTCGTAAGGTTGCTGATAGTTTACCAATGAGGCCAAACGTTTCTATAAATATTAATACTTCAGGATCCAAACTATCTTTTGCTGAAGTTTGTGCAAATAGACGGACGTATGTAAAGTCTATAACAATGTCTTTTACCCCCCTTGATCAAGGAGGATGACATTTGCATTGGAAGAGTTGCGGGCACATTGCTGGAGAGGGGCCGAGCGTTGGAAGAATACATTGGTTGGCTACGTATTAGGTGATGTGCCATATTATGGACAGTTGAGAGCGTGTGTTGATCGTTTGTGGAAGGTGAAGAAGGGAGTACAAATCTATATCAGGGATAATGGTTTTTTCTACTTTCGTTTTGAATGTGAAGAGGACTGTGAACGGATCTTGCATGGGGGCCGTGGCTATTTGATGGTCGGCTGGCAGTTTTGCAAAGATGGAGCCCTAACCTTTGACATGATCGTGACATATTGGCTACAGTTCCTGTGTGGGTTCAATTTCATGGGTTGCCGTTACACATGTGGACCCTAGACATTTTGAATATATTAGCGTCGGTGGTATGCAACCCTATATGTCTTGACAGATCCACTGCAAAGTTGGAGAGACTGACTTATGCAAGATGCTTTGTAGAAGTTGATGCAAAGAGGGTGCTAACTAGGACGGCAGGTTTGGATCTTGATGATGGGTCCATCATCAATATTGATACCAAGTATGGGGGTGAGCCGTCGAGATGTAGCCATTGCATTTGCTTTGGCCATACTGACACCCAATGTCCTGACTTATCTAAGCTCTCTTCAATACAAAGCAAGGAGCCATCAGACATAGTGGGAAAAAGAAAAGAGCAAGGGGAATCAAGCACACCCGTATCTCAGGCGGATGGGTCTTCTACTGAACCAAAGGGAGATCATAATCACGATGGGAGCTTGAGGGTTACGGGCGATAAGCAGGCATCTGAATCTGAATGCAATATAGAAACAAATGAGGGTTTTGTTGAAGCTATAGTGGTACCCTTGGTTAATGAGAAATCGAGCAAGTCTCTGGGCATGTCAGACACCGTTAAGCCTACAGACTATTGAGAGGAGCCTGGTCTGGAACAAATAATTGTGCCTTCTACTTCAGCTGCACCAGTGACTGATACAGACCTTAATGACTCCCCCAATGCGGTAAGGTCTAATCCCACTCCAACCTCTGAAGTTGATCTAATTCTAGATGCTCTTGCATTGGTAAATCCGAAATGGGATCATGAGTTGATTGAACAAAATCAGATGGATGATGGGAATGAGCTCAGCTTGAAGAAACCTCAGGCTCAGGCAGCTACGGGGGAGGTCTACGGAAAAGTGCACGACTGAAAGATGGAACCTCGGAGAGGCCAACCCAAGCTCTTAATTAATGTGTATTTTTGTATGGAATACGCGGGGTCTGAATAGCTCCGTCAGGAGGAGAGATCTGCGCGATAGACTTAATAAATTAAGGCCATCGGTGGTTATTCTACTTGAGACTAAGTTGAAGATTGGAAATGATAAATGGCGTTCGTGTTTTCCTAAGAATTGGGTTGTGTTTCATAATTTTTCTGTGCATTCTGGAGGCAGAGTCCTAGTTGGGTTTGACGGCACAATTTGGCAATCTACGATGAAATACGTCTCCAGTCAGCACATATCGCTCAGTTGCAGAAATGAAGGGGGCCTTGTGGTAGTCCTCACTGCTGTGTATGGCTCCAATTTGAGGTTGGAGCGAAACATTCTTTGGGACCATCTTGAAGCTAATGCAGCCAGGGTTGGGGGAGATGCGTGGCTAGTTGGAGGAGACTTTAATTGCGTTAGGTATTTTGCGGAGAAAATTGGTGGTCGACGTTGCGATACTGGCTTATTGGATGAGTTTAACAATTGCTTGTACAAATGTTCATTAATTGATCAAAAGACTGTCGGCAAATCTATGAGCTGGTGCAATGGGCGGGTAGGGTTGGGTCGCATTGCTGCAAAGCTAGACAGAACTCTCTGCAAAGGCCAATGGCTTAGTATCTTGCCTGAGACTTTCGTGGAGTATTTGGATCCCTACACCAGCGATCATTCCCACATGCTTATCAAATTGCGAACAAAGGTAAAATCATACCCAAAACCTTTCAAGTTCTTTAATGTCTGGACTCAATGGGCAGGATACAAGGAGCTTCTGGAAAATGTATGGAGCCATCGTGTTGAAGGATCAGCAATGCACAGGGTAGTAATGAAGCTGAAAAATCTTAAGTCTGCTCTTCGAGTTTGGGCGCAGGACCAAAATGCTCTCAATGAAATTTTGGCCTGCAGAAGGAATCTGGAAGATGTCCGAGGCATGCCCAATCTTGGAAATGATTTTTCCTTGCAACATCAGGAGATTGACCTTTCAAGAAGCTAACCAAATTAATGGGTATGGAGGAGACGATGTTAAGGCAGAAAAGCAGGCATGATTTGCTTAGTCTCGGGGATAGAAATTCCAATTTTTTCTATGCAGCAATCAAGGCTAGACAATGCCATAATAATCTGGGTCATTTAGTGGATGCAGCTGGGAATCACAATAATTCTTATGAGGACCTAAGGAGTGAAGCGTCTAATTTCTATAAAGCTTTATATAACCAAGAGACATATTGGAATGTATTTCCTAAACTCATCACTAAGCGTATTTTAACTCCAGAAGCTACAGCCTGGTTGGAGAGAAGACTTTCTAATGAGGAAATCAAGCAAGTGGTCTTCCAAATAGGGGTGGATAAATCCCCTGGCCCAGATGGATTTAATGGATATTTCTTTCAGCAGAGTTGGAGCACTATAGGTAATGATATCTCTGATGCCATTCATTCTTTTTTTCGATCTAGCTCTCTTATGCATCCAATAAACCACACTAACCTCACTTTGGTGCCTAAGAATTCAAATTGTACTGGATTAGGAGACTACAGGCAATATGCCTGCTGTAATGTACTGTATAAGGTTATAAGCAAAATTATCTGTAATCGGCTTAAAGTGGTTATTCATGAAATCATTTCGCCGAATCAATCTGCTTTCCTCAAAAGGAGATTGTTATCTGACAATGCTCTGCTAGCACATGAACAGATTCAAGATTTCAGTAACCCCATGGGGACAAGAGCTTGTATTAAATTAGATTTGAGGAAGGCCTTTGACAGTGTGAACCGCGAGTTCATTTATTATATCCTTCATCGTTTGGGTTTTAGCAGGAAATTCACGGCATGGATCAGAGAATGTATTTCATCTCCTACTTTTTCTGTTATGGTGAATGGCTCTCCAGTTGGCTATTTTGAAGGTAATAGAGGTCTCAGACAAGGTGACCCACTATCCCCATATCTTTTTGTAATCACTATGGAGGCGTTCTCGTTATTACTTGAAAAGGCTATGGCTACTCGTCAGATTCAACTAATGAGACGAATGGAGGCTATCTCTCATCTCCTCTTTGTAGATGATCTTCTTTTATTCTGCCGGGCCAACATGCATTCATTTAAGGGTCTCAAAGCTCTATTATTGGATTTCTCTAACCCTAGAGGATTGGAAATAAATTGGGATAAAAACACCTCTATATTCAGTAAGAGCACAAAGAATCTAATATTTCTAGCTAACTTGCTGGGGATTAAGCTGGGATCTTCTTTTACTACATATTTAGGGCTGCCGCTTTCCTCCAATTATCTTAAGCCATCTATGTATAGTAGGCTGATTGACAAGTGCAAGAAGAGACTTATGGGGTGGACGTCCTCCCATATCTATTTTGGGACACATTGAGTTGGCCAGATCAGTCATATACGGTATGATCTCTTTCTGGATGCAAGTCTACCGTATTCCTAAGTCTATTTTACGAGCTATTACTTCTGCTTGTAGGAAGTTTATCTGGGGCTCCTCCCGCATTTGGGCTTGGAACGACATGTGCACCCCTAAAGAGGAGGGAGGGGTCGGCATGCGACTGTTGGCTGACCTTAACATGGTGTCAGGAGTGAGGCTGACTTGGCTGATGTTAGCCACTGAAGGGCTCTGGGCTATATACATGCGAAATAACTACAAATACAGTGCAAATTTTTTCGCTACCCAATGTAAAGCAACGCACTCGGGTACTTGGAAATTCATGCTCCACTGCAGACACTTTTCTAAAAAGCTTATAAGGAGACAAGTTAGGGATGGCCACTCAATTATTTTTTGGCATGACAACTGGTTGGAGTGTGGACCTCTGAGTGATATATATGATGTACCCACGGACTCAAGCATGAAGAAGGTGATAGACTATTGGACGCCGGCAGGGTGGACAGAAGATCTGGACTTACTCCAGGTGCGGCCATTGCTGCGTCAGACTTCTCTTTCCATGGGAGCGGATGCATGGACTTGGGCGCCGGGTTCTGATTTTAAATATAAGGATGCATGGACGACGTGCGGCAACATGGTATGAAATTTCTGTACAAAAATATTGTTTGGTATAAGAATAATGTCCCCAAAATGTACTCTACTAATGGCATTCCATGGAAAATTACTAACAAAAGTAATGCGAAATAAATGGGGCATTAATTCGGATACCCGATGCGAGTTGTGTGAGGCGGGGGCTAATGAAAGTATAAACCATCTAAACTTTGAATGCGATTACACAAGCTACGTTCTTCGCAGGAGTCTGCTCAAACTGGGTGTATCAGACCCTATAGACCCACTACTGTATAAAGTGGAGGATTACTATTTACTACACTTTGCCAAAAAAGATACTGTTAGCACTCTAGCCAAGGCTGTTTTATCTGTGATAGTGTGACATGTTTGGAAGGAGAGGAATAGACGTATATTCGAAGTCAAGCAGAAGCCAAAGACCGGGCTATTCGAGGAAATATCTGCTGATGTCAGACTTATGCTCAGAGATCAGGATTCTGCTGAAACCTGAAGCTGCCCAAGTTCTGGGAAACTGGGAGTTTAGAGATGCGGGTTGAGTAGGTAAAGGCGCGCCTCAGGGCGAGGCTCACCTCCAGCGTCCCGAGGCGCGAAGGGAGAGGCTTTCACTCGTCGAAGGCACCCAAAGGCTTACGCCTCAGGTCGAAGGCGCTCAAAGGCGTACGCCTCAGTTCGGAGGCGCAGCAAATGCCTTAGGATTTTCACGCCTTCAAACAGGTGATTTTTTACAAATTTTTTTATTTCCCAGGTATAAAGCTAAGAGAGAGAGAGAGAGAGAGAGAGAGAGAGAGAGAGAGCGACTCGCCGCCGCCTTGATTCGTCGCCCCAGGTGCGTAACCCCCACCCCTTCTTCTTTCTCCTTTTTCTTCCTTCTTCTTCGTTCTTTTTTTCCTTCGTTCTTCCTTCTTCGTTCCTTCTTTTTTCTTCTTCGTTCCTTTTCTTCTTCTTCTTCTTCTTTCCTTTTTCTTCTTTACATCTATATTTCATAATTATGTGGTTATAATGTGTTACGCCTCACAACACGCTGAAGGCTTACGCCTTACGCGTTGAGGCTTACGCCTCGCGTCACGGGTCGAAAATACGCCTCACGTCACGTCTTTGCGTTTTAAAACTTTGACATTTAGTAGGGAGGAGGTAGTTTACTGGTAGGGAGTGACGACGCTTGTGCCCTCTCCTCTCTCCAACATCCACCAGCCTCCAATTGTAACCATTTGTATTCTTGTACATTTTGCTAGTTTAATATAGATACTAACTTTCCTATATATATGGGAATAATATAGATCAGGTGCAAGACACAAAAAGGTGGGCCACATGGAATGTACAAGCCCATGCGGGGCTTGTACTTTCCAACTTTACGTGTCCCGGCACCTGATCTATTAGATCAGATGTCACCTTTTCTACATTAATATATATATATATGTTGACTAGGATCCATTCGGATGGATCAAACATGTGGATCCATCCAATTTAAATTTAACATTGGACAACCTAAATGGATAATTCGCTTTGTTGGATGTGATCTAACATGTCTAAACTACGTACAAATAAAATTTCAAGTAATTTGGACATGTTTTGCCCATCCATCAAGTGGTTGCAAAATTCATCGATTTTATGACTATTCAAATACAATGATTTTGCACCCACGTGATGGATGAGCAAAACATGTCCAAATCACTTTAAATTTTGTTTGTAGTTAGTTTAGACATGTTAGATGACATCCAACGGAGCGGATTATCCATTTAGGTCACCCAATGTTAAATTCCACTTGGATGGATCCGCATGTTTGATCCATCCGAATGGATCCTAGTCAACATATCTATTATACATTTCACAGTGATTTTTGAATCCTAGGGCTGACTAGGACACGATAAAGAGTGGCTGAGATTTAATCTTGTGGAATGGAAGGTTGAGATGCGTTTTGAAAAAGTTTTGGTGGGAAAATCACAATGATTATGGAATCCTAGGGCTGACTAGGACAAGATAAAGAGCGGCTGAGATTTAATCTTGGGGAATTGAAGGTTGAGATGAGTTTTGAAAAAGTTTGGTGGGAAAATCTAAATTTGGTTTTAATGTGTTTTGGGAAAAGTCCAATCACTTTACGGGAATGTGTGAAAATATTTTGGAAAAGCACAAACACATTAAATAAAAAAAGGGAGGATACGGCTGGTCAAAGAAAGGGAGGAAACTGAACCGTGTCGTGTCTTTCCTTCGTCATCGTGGCTCCCAAGTCAGCCACCAACAACCTTTTGTCACGGTTTTCTTCCCAAAAATGCCCCCACAAATATTTAAAAAAAATTAAAGTTGATTACAAAAGACTTGAATGCATATTCCAATTTTGGGTAATTAGTTAAATTCAGTTTGCCATCCCATCATCATCAGACATCGGCTCCCAAGTGCCTAACGCAAAACCAATAATAACCCAAATAGCACTAATTAAACCCGCATGCATTATTGAAAATGTAAAGAGGTAATCATGGTAGTCTGATGTATCGGATCATTGAAAGCTCAGGGTAATAGAATTGTTTCTCTCATAATCAAATAAAAATAATGAAGATTCATCATATCATTAATGTTTTAGGTTAGGTTCTGCACAGAATTTGTTTTTCCGCGCCGAAGGCGTCCGCGCCGAATTTGTTGTTCCATGTCGAATGTGCTTGCGCCGACTTTATTGTTCTGCGTCGAAGGAGCCCACGCCGAAGGAGCCCGTGCCACTAAATATTTTTACGCTAATTGATTGTTCTTTTAAATTTTGGCCGTGGAAATAATTTTTTGAGAACAAAGATTTCGTGGGAGAAAATCTTAAATGAACTGTGTCTGCGGGAACGGGTTATGACTAGCCCACGCTTCGTTGAAGGCCCTTCGTACACTGTGCAATATAAAAAGTTACACAACAACCCTTACTATAATTTGGGTTGAGAAAGTCATGTGCATTTATAAAAGCAAGAAAAGGTCAGCCAATCAATACCACACAGTTTGGCAGCATATCGGAATTATTCATGTAATAAACTAATCATCAAAGTAATAAGCCGTTTGTTTTCAAAAGCAATTTCAACCAATTTTGTTCCATTTGAGAAGCCAAGGCCAACCAACTTCCAAGCTGACAAGCAATGACAAGTCCGAGATAACAAACCAGGTCAAACTTGGTTGGTTGGTATGATCGATTAGTTATTGGAAACTCAAGCCAAGCCAGCCAAACAAGCCCGTGCCGAAGGCGCTATGATCGATTAGTTATAGGTGGGTTGCCGAAGCCGCCCGCGCTGAACCCGCTAACCGCTAAATTTTTTACGCTAATTTGTTGTTCCGCGCCAAAGGCCCCCGTACCGAATTTGTTGTTCTACGCCGAATTTGTTGTTCCGCGCCGAAGGAGTCCACGCCGAATTTGTTGTTCTGCACCGAAGGCGTCCACGCCGAATTTATTGTTCTAAGCCGAATTTGTTTAGCGCCGAAGGTTCCCACTCCGAATTTGTTGTTTCATGCCAAGGCACCCGTGCCGCTAAATATTTTTACGCTAATTTGTTCTTTTAAATTTTAGTTGTGGAAATAATTTTTTAGGTAACAAAGATTTTACGGGGGAAAATCTTAAATGAACCGTGCCCGCGGGCACGGGTTATGACTAGTATATATATATATATATATTATACATTTGACAACCTTTTTTGAATCCTAGGGCTGACTAGGATAAGCTGACTAGGACAAAAGGGTTGATAAAAAACAACTAAGATTTAATCTTGAGGAATGAATGGTTGAGATGAGATTTTGTGGAAAGTTTTGGAGGTAAAAACATTTCTGGGGAAATGAAAGTTTCTGGGGAATAGCAGAGTGCATGCAATTAATGCATGTTGAAAAAAACAACTTTAACTTGCACTTAATCCTGCAGATCGAATGATCTCTCACTCAACGCGGGGCCCACCGTCTCTTTGACGCATGGGGCAACAAGACAATGATAATTTTCCGAGCCGAACGCATCCGCTAAATTTTTTACGCTAATTTGTTGTTCCGCATCAACGGCGCCATTGCCGAATTTGCTGTTCTACGCCGAATTTGTTGTTTCGCACAATTTTGCTGTGTAAATAATTTTTGGGTAACAAAGATTTCGCTGGGGAAAATGTTAAATGAACCGTGTCCGCGGGCACGGTTTATGACTAGTGTGTGTGTGACGTGTATATATGGGGTATTACCTTTTGATGAGCTCCTGCACTATTGACACTCAGTCATCTATGAATTCTCAGATGATATTTTCGCAAGTCTATCCAAATTACAAAATTCAGATATTGGACCTTATAGGTGTGGTCTGTCTATTCAATTGTGGTTACAAGTATTCGGTTTCATGTAACAAACTTCTTTGAAGATCCGACATCCAAGGCTTACTTTGTTATACTCATGCTTTTACTATCTTTATCATTTTTCAGTATTTGATCAATTGCTTTTATGGCCTTCATGTGATAATTTTTATAAAAAGCTTTTCTAGTTCTTCTGTCATTTGCATCAATACTTCTATTTTGAGCTACTGCATTTCAAGTGGAATATTCTATTCAACATATTCTAACTCATTATTGGTTACAACTTTTCACATACAATAGTACCCCAAGGTTTTTATTCTTTTTCTTTTGGTCTTTAAATTATAACCTACCAGGAAAGGCTGAACATGTTATTACAATCCTCTGTGGGACCATGCTGGTGATTGAAATTGTATCAGGGTGTCCCATGAAAAATACCAGCGCTAACTGCAATCATAGTAAATGGTCACGCGTCAGTCACTAACTAAAGTTTGTGTTATGTTCTTTTTTCCCAGCGTATCATCTAAGTTGATTTTAAGGATTATTAAACTATCATCTGTGCCATATTTGACCTGCATGCCATCTACTCAGTCCTTGGGTAATGTTTCCTGACTTTCTTGGGTTCCATCTACACTTCAAGCCTTCATGCTGCATTTAAGATATTCTTAGCATTTACTTGCACTATGGACATAATGTGAGGAAGTGGCTTGCAACTTAATTATTTTCTAGGGATCATTGAACAATAACCTTATATCTGATATACCTATCTTACGTTCTTCTCAACTCCTTTGCATGTAAGTATCTGTTATAGGGTCCATGTGGATATTTAAAATAGTAAGAATTATTATTGCAAGAATTTCTGGATTTGTTATGACCTTTGATTGCTTTAACCTAACAAGACCATCAAATTTATTTAAACTAATCATGCTTTTTCATATTTGAAATCACTATCTTGCAGTTGAGTTATAATGATCTTCAAATTAGATTGCACTTTGAGAGTGTTCAGTTTTTATTTATTTATATGCATTACTATCTTTTCAAACACAGGAAGTATTTATTGATATATGCTTGTGTAACATACATTGTTCGATGTAGGATGGACGAAACACTTTATGGCCGCATGATCCACACACCGGTTGGAGTTATTGTGTCATGGTTCCTTCTTGGATTGTTCAAACCGAATCAAAAGGATCCATTGACAGCTCGTTGAATCCTATCGTTGTAAGAATTCGTTGCTTTTATGTCATGTTGACAGAAGATTATTCTAATACTATCTGTTGGCCATTTTGAAGATGTTTTATGGGTCTACAATAGGTTTTAAGGAAAAATAAATTACAAAAGAAGCCCGTCACTGAAGCTCTTCTTTTAGCATCTTTCTATTTACACAAATTAAAAGAAGGCTGGAGTCATGAGAAGACACTACCTTAGGAATTCTCTTAAATTTTTGAGGAACTTTTTCTTTGCAATGCACATAATAACTTAACTAATATCTCTTCATTTTTATGCAGGACCTAGATTTTAAATATCAGATATTCGGTATATACTAGATGTGGGGTTTTAAGAATTGCGTAGCTGATATCATACAGCATGTCAGGGACATGAGATCATCATTATTCTTCTATATAAATTTTATATTATAAATATTGATAAGTTGGGCAGTTATAGCGTCCTAAATGCCTTTATCCTAGAAAAATGCCATAACCTGTATGCAAAACTACTTCAGCATAAAATACAATAGCACAATGAAATAAATTATAAAACAAACACAAACAATACTCAAATAAAATTCCAACAAACTCATTATTCATATAACATGATAAGTATATTTACTGTTTACCTAGATATTGATGAATGGAAGAAACATTAAAAGATGAATCAGATTAGAGCTAGGAGATTCATAGAAAAAGAAGAGGAGAGAACTTGAAGAGGAGATAAAAGTGGGCGGCATTAGCACCTATATCCAGTATAGGACGAACTGGAAGTAGTGGGTGTAGGAGCAATACAATAACAAAGAGCATCAATGAGGGAGAAGAAAGAAGAAAGAAGATCATTAGGCTTCAACTAATTCTCTAAAAAAGGAGATATAAAAATGGTCGAGGAGAACCTAAAGCTTTTTCCATCTACATCTTGCTCACTTTCTGACTTGCTTTAAGCAGCATTCTTTCTAGCCTAGGATCTTTTTTTACTAGTTGATTTTAGGCCTGAAAGGTGAATGAGAAGGTATACAGTGATTTTGGCTTTTAAAGAGACGGATTTGTGTTCTGAAACATGTATTAAAGTTAAATCCACTGCAACATGATCCAAATATTAGTTAACCATGATGCTGAATTTCCTCCTTGGGTAGCATCAAACCCCCTCACATCTTATTTTTTTCATTCAATCCGAACCGTTCATTTAGATCTTTATATTCTAAAATCTTAAACCCTCAATTTGCAAGTGAATCCATGGAGCTTTACTCGTTCATCCACCCGTTCGTTCATCCACCTGTCGCAAGTTTAACAGTTTCAACAACCTTTTGCAACGGTTAGATGAAAAGGTTAGATGAAAGATCAAAACCCACAAGGTTCACCTAAAATCTAATGGTTTGGGATTTTATAACATGAAGAACAAATTGAAAGGATCTGATCGTCGAAAAACTGAGGGGGTGGGTTTTGTGAGCTACCGAAGGAGAAAATTTCCTCCTTCGGTAGCTAATATCCATATTGCTTATTGTATTACAATGCGTGTGATATCTCTAATCTAAAACATTGTCGATTCTTTTTCCGCATTTCCTTGTCCTTTTGAATCCGTTTGATAAATTCAAACCATAAATTACCAAACACTCCTCAATGCTGCATCTATCATAAGAAACCACCATTTCAGAGGAATGACTTTCAGATAGGATATTATTTAATATTATTTTATTTTTTGAGATTTTTTTGGAGAGGGATAGGGTGTGATAATATGGGTTTTGTGAAGAGGTAAGGATTTTGATACGGTGGAATTGAGACATGCTTATGTAGAGATAGAAGATAGACATGTCTATGGTCAATAATGATATTGGGGAGAGAGAGTTTTTGGCCGAATAATTAATGACGATCCTGATACTCATGCGTGGCAATACCTTAAGAGATATCTGCTATTATAACATCGGAAAGGGTTGGGCCGGCTTTATGCGGGCAACATTGCAGCTGAACAGCTACAATGAAATGAAAACACTGGAAAGAAAATGAAAAGTCAAGCTCCATTTCCAGAAGAGGAATTATTGGCTGTCAACCCCACCATAGGAATTAGGAAGGAGTTTGGCGCTTGAGAGGGTGTATTAAGAAGTGGGCACATGAAGGTATTTCTAATCACACTTGAAGAGAAATCTCAGCACAATAATATGTATATTTTCATCTATACGCTCGATTATATTCAGTTCTGCACCATGTTTCTTGAAAAATCTAACATGTGAAACTAGGGATTGTTTGCAGTCGGGCGATTCCAAGTAATAAATCAATGTAAATCTATATAAATCTGATATAGCTGTCATTATGTGTCATGTGCCATTATTAGAATTTAAAACTGATGTTAGGGAACAGTTTTGCAGAACAACTATAAAAATGACATTTTTTGCTCAGTAGTTTAACAATGTATAAGCTAGAAGAAAAAGAGCAGGTTATGCGTGGGCATGAGCCATTATAGTTATCTGCTCTACTTCCCCACCCTTTCTAGAATGAATAAAAGGGAAACTAAAAGATTATAGTCCTATGTTTGTGCTCGGTTTTATTCAAATAATTCGGGGCGAGGCCACACTATTTTGTTCAATAAAAGGAAAACTAAAACATTATAGCCCTATGATTTGTGCTCGGTTTTATTCAAATAAATATGGCGAGGCCACAATATTTTGTTCTCAAAGGGGTTTCTCATAACTATTTTTTGGGTAAAACATGACCATGTTTCTATTATTAATCAAATTATTTTTATATTGCATGTGCCAAGAAATGTTGTAAGACAAGAAATGAGTGCATCCCCAAGAAAGTAGAGTTTACTCACATTAAATTTGAAATGACTAAAATGAAGGAGGGTCAATTAAGATGGGTTGATCATGCAAAATATAGGTCATTTAATGTGCAGTTTAGGAGAAGTTTATGGTTATAGTTAATTAAGCAATGAGTACGGGAGATGGGCATAAATGGAGGCACCTACAAAGTATACAAAAATGGTTGTTATTGTTCAATTTAACTGGGGATGCAGGACTTACGGAAGCCATGCAGCAAATCCCAATAACATTGTATTAAGGCTGTGGTTTTTAGCAAATGGTTGTGGAGAGATGGATTTTAGTAGGGAAGAAAAAAAAGATGAAATGGGTTATGGAATAAGTGTGGGTTTTTACTAGAGATAGGTTGAGGGACATGGGTCATAGTTGGTGTAAGTGGGTGGGTTGGGGGGCTTCATGTGTGAACATTTCGCATGGGAAGACTGTGCAAAAAATTTCTTTCTTCTGTTTTCTGATTTTCGCAATTTTTTTGAAGTTTAATCCAAACATTTATATACCCGAATAAAAATTAAGGGTGAACATTAAGGAAATTTGACCATTGATCAAGCCAGTTCAAATTCAACGGTTTTAGAATAAGAGAGCATTTTGTAACCATCGTATCGAGGGGCAAAGAAGGGGGGCCCTTTTGATTTTTGTGCGTGCAAATCACATCCAATGGTTTAGATCTTAAAAAAACATTAAAACACCTTTTCTCATTTTTTTTGCACGGATGAGTTTTTGCAATGGAAAATTCCCATATATATATATAGGTAAATCTTCATGTGAGAACATTTCGCACCGTGCGAAAATGTTTTTAGTTTTTTTTTTGAATTTTTATTTCAAAAATTCTTTTTTCCACCCTCATTATATGCTGTTATACCCCCCTCAAAAAATAATCGTTGAGAAATAATGTCATTTGACATTCGATCAAGGCATTTCATCAAATTTGCCATTTGACCTTCGATCAAGTCATTTGAGAAATAATGTCATTTGACTTTCGATCAAGACATAATCGCTGAGAAATAATGTCTTGGCCTTCGATCAAGGCATTTCATCAAATTTGCACATTTTGAGACCGTTAAATTTGTAACGGGTGGATGTGTGCTCTAATCCCCAACGTGTTCACCAATTATTTTCCCTGGGGTATATAATTGTATGGATTAAACATCAAAAAAAAATTTTGAAATTTTTTTTTCAAAGAAATAAAAAAAAAGTTTTCGCACGGCTTTCGCACAGGTTTTTTCGCACCCGAAGATTGCCCTATATATATGAGAGGGAGAGGGAGAGGGATTTGGTGAGGATGTGTCAGGAATTAGAAAGAGTTGGAAAGGATGAGTTAGACATACTAATGAAGAGATGATTGAGGGTGAAGGGAGAAAATTCACATAATTTCTGAATGTCGGAGCTTTAAGCATCAAGACGTATGTGGTAGATGATTTTTGGTATCTGATTGGGATAGCTTAAAAGATGAAGTATGATGAAGGTTTTCGTTTATTTAATTTGTCTCAAGAGTTAAGTTGGGCTACTTTTGGACCTGTCCGTGGCACGGGGCACAGAACTACTACTATGAATTGGACGATGCACCCTTTAAGTTGAAATCCACAATGTGCCATCCCCTTATATGAAGTATCCATAAGCAGAATCCTGAAGGTTTCCTGTGAATGTTACACATCATGCGGCCAAAAAGCCAATGATGAAAGATCTTAGTTTTGGCCACTTTGATGCTTGGGATAACCATATCAAAGATTTTCAAAAATATTTTTATAGAAAAGTAATCAGCATTAGATGTCATCCAGTGGTGCGGATTTCCAACGCAACATGGGCGTTGTCATATATTCTAAGTGGAAATATCCCAGAATTTCAAAGCAGCACAAGTCAAATCTTTTCACCCAAAAGAACAGCACATCTTTCTTATGACAGATGTAAAACAACAGCAATTCTACAAATTTGGCGTGATGTGTCATTATGGAATTGCACATTCTATTTTCTATACTATTTCTTTATTTGCTAAATCTATATGTTAGTTGTATCCATTGAAATATATGTTAGGCTGATCCGGTTAAGGTAGCTGTATAATGTATGGTTCAAGACTCGTGAAGGGCTTACGTGATTAATCTTTGGGCCTGAGTCTATTGTTCGAACGCGATTGATGCTCAAGATGAGGAACTGCCTCCAGTTTGTGGAGACATCCGATTTAGGACTGGAACTTTCAACTTCCTTTCTCTGGTGCAAGTTTTCCTCACAAAGGTACCATGATCTGGCATAAACATGCATGTCTGTCGAAGTGTAATTTGGAAAAAAATTCGTCATTGGAGGTAAGGGTCAGCCAGTCCAAATTCATCTATCACATAGTAGCGAATTTGTGCAAGTCAGTATAAAAGGTGGATAAGCATACATTTCAAAGGAATACTTTAGATGATCTCAGTCTTAATAATGCTGTTGTGATGGTATACCGTGCTGTTAAAGAGCATTCAACAAAAAATTTTGTTCTAAAGTCGATGACTTATACTAAATTGCAAATAAAACTGTAATAACTTTCAGGCAAAGTGAAGATGTGAACCGGCATGTTACTTAAAAGCATTAGTCCTTTACTTTCATATGTTGAAAAGTTTTTTTTAAAAATCTTGTCTTGTATATGCGAATTGATAATTCATGACTCGTGAGTTCTTTATCATGATAATAACAACTGTTTTTTTTGTTGCATCATTTATTAAAACCCTTTATCTATGTCTTAACCAACTTGGTTGTTACATACCACAATAAGGAATACCATGTCTCTCGTCTTACCTGCTCATGTCTCTCGTCTTATCTGCTGTTACTCCAATTTAACCAAAAAACAAGATATATTTACATTAATGGGTCTGGTTATGACAGTAAGTGATGGGCTTCCAGTTTGAGTTGTACACAAGTAGATAGAAGTGGATGTAGTCATAACAAGTTTTGAGCGCATAAGGCTCTCCTCTGTGGCCATCATAGCCATGTTTAATACTGAGCTAGACACTTAATGCAAAATTTCCCATACGTCCAGTTTATATAAAAGCACTTTTAAATTTTCCAGAACTAAAAATCAGATTCGCTCTCTTTCTGCACCCTTCAACTCCATAATAAGGAGGTCTTCAACATTGGGGAGAGATTTTTACCCCTTGTTTTCTCTTCAAAGTGCATGAGCTGTAGATGCTGTAGTTGGGTATCGTGTCATCTTTAGGTAATTTTCTGTTGATAGCTATGCATGTTCTTATAAACGATGAACATGAACAAAGGGGCAATGTTACTGTCAGAAAAGAGAAAACGTTAAAGAGCAAGAGAATGAGAAGAGCTTGATTGGTTCTTCCACTTTATGTCTTATCTATAGTAGAAGAATTACACGTGTTACAAATTTTGATCCACGGTGCATGCCACCAATTAAGACAGTTAATATGACATGATATGTAATACATTGTATGTAGACATTATATTAATTAAGCATATACTTGTTTCATGTTTAATACAAGTTCTAATTCTAACACACTCACTCAAGTTGGAACATAAATGTTAATTATGTGTAGCTTCTTATACAAAAATTTAAAATGAAAAATGAAAGCGCTTTAGGAGACACAGAAGTTACATACAGCAGAGAACCAGTAGGTAATAGAGAACCTATATGCAATAGCAATACCTGAAGGCACTAGCAAATAGAATACCTCTATGCAGTTGCGGTTGGCAATATCAGATACAATGATAGTATTGTAGCAGAGTAACAGTATTGTAGCGGTACTGTTGCAATGTAACAAAGTAACAGTACCTAAAAATTGTGGCATCATGTAGCAGAGTAGCAATATTGTAGTGGTAATGTAGCAGAGTAGCAATCCTGTGTGGACTCATATCAATTTTGTTAGTGGCTTTGAGGGTCTACACAAATATTTCACTTAAGTTAATGGAAATAGATGGTGGATACAATTATATATTGAATGTGATAAGAGTCTTGAAATTGGTTTGTAATTGTGTTTGTGTTTCTTTTTCAAAAGCATAATTATTTTTGGGAAGATATTCTCAAAAAATTCTTGGGAAAAAATTAATGGGGATTTGAGCATATTTAAGCCTATAAGTTGTGTATGCGCATACTATTGTAATTTATTGCTTCACATTGATGAACAAAATATATATATTTTTTTAAAAGATTCATTCAATCTTTGGAAGTCCCAAACAAATCCTGATTTCTTGTTTGTTATTATTATTATTGTTACTATTTATTTACACCATAAACATTTGTCTTTTGAAGGCTTATATACACATTCTCTATATTTTTCTTTTCGGTCAAACATTTAGTTAATTATGTCTTGGCCCGCTAGGAATAATTTTTAGCTTTGCCACCAGGGGTGGTTACCGGTTTAACAAACCCGTGAGGATTGGCAACTGATGCGCCGTAATTACATATGATTCAGCTACTCCACTGCTGGTCATGTATGAAAATCCAACTTGCTATTTTCTGCATTGATGAACTGTTTATTATGGTCACAAATGCTTAAGAACCTTTGGCGGTCTCTGATGAAACTTGCATTAGGGAATTTTGAAAATTTGAAAATTTTCATAGATATTTAGTTGGCTAAGAATCACAATAACATTTGATGCAATGGGTCTTGTTTGGAGACACTATAGCACATATGTTCATTACCTTAAGAAGGAAATGCAGGAAGTACCTATAATTCGTTCTCTTTAACACATGACTGTCTGTTTTTGAGCGAATTAACTTTCTTTATATCTTATTCTCGATTGGAATTTGATTTAATGAGAATTTTATCCTTGAATTTTTACGATGGTCTACTTTTTTCCAGAGATCAGTTTGCTTTATGTCTTTGCGAAAGAATTGTATCTATGGAAGTTTATTTTACAAACATATCTTTTGTCTTCCATTGATAGTTTATTGTACATTTCATGTAAGTTCTTGTTAGGGGTTTCTCTGTCTTTTTATATTCTTGTTTAACATCCTTAGAAGACAGTTTTACAGGATTCAAGTTGGTATTCAATCTCCAGAAGGGGTTAGCTCCATTCATGGTGTACATCGTAGATTCAGTGATTTCTTGAAGTTACATTCTGCTGTAAGTTTAAATACATTCACCATTTGATACTTTTGGCATTGTGTTTTATGTAGATCTCTTTCCATCAAATCTGCATCATCATTTTTTACGGAAAGTTGCAAAATATTTTGCTGAGAGCTGCGCTGAGAGAATGGTCATACATGTCGCAGAATTGTTCTGGCATGTGGCAATAGAGAACTACAAAAATAGCTGAGGAGCCACTAATTGAAAAACACATTTAACCAATAAATTAACTTTAATGAATGAGAAACAAGCAATATCTTTGCCAATTCTTACTATATCAAAATCCAAGAATATGATTCAATGAGAAGAAAAACGAATAGCTTCACTACAACTGGTGCATCTCATTAAACATTATCATGAAAACATATTTGTTATATCCTTTTTTGAATGACACACTATGTTCCCTATTCCGGTTCTTCTTCTCGTTCATGATGCTGCCACATTTCTCAATGCTGTAGATTTTTTTTTGACAAATCTGAAAATGGATAATAGGTTTATCTCATACAAACCTGCAAATGACCTTCTTTTTTTCCTGTGCTATTTAAAGGAAGCACTCAAGGTTTTGCTAGTTTGATTCTTGGTTTGAGTTTCATCAACCAGAATGTCAAAGTTATACCACTTATTTAAACAATAAATATTATTTTTTTCTCTTCTCAGTTACATACAATCTATGCTTATATCTTGATAAACTATTTTATTGGCTGTGTTATTTATCCGTATTCAAATACGAAAACTATGCATCAATTCGCTTTGCAATTAATATTTTTTTCCCTACTTTACTATATGCAGCTTGCCAAGTATTTGAAATTTTGAATATTTGGTCAAAGGAATAATTAGTAATTTGCATGGTGATATTAGCGTGCGTTGGACCTGAATGCAGAAAGCACACTTTCACTATATTCTGTTGTTTCTTTTCCATCACTGGATTGAATTGGGGAAAATGGGGACACCACATACATAAATGCTAAGAACTGGAAGGTCTACTTAAATCCATTATATATTCAAAATTGAATATAGCTAGAAATAATTATTTAAACTATATAATGCAATGTTAGAGAACTCCGTTACAGTCTTATGGAAAATTTTAGGTTTTGGGAAGTTTCGCTCGTTTAAGATGTTTTCGGAGTTTCGTTTCATTCATTTTGGCAGTTTTGGTAGTTCCATTTCGGGTATTGGTTTCAGTTTCTGAGAGTTTTTAATATGCATATGCATAGTTTCGTATTATATATATATATATATACATATATACATAGTTTCGTATTATATATATACACACACTTATACTTGTGTATATATACATCGATAATAGATACTAGATTTATAGATTATCGATACTAGATATATAGCTGTATAAATTTTTTATCTAAAGCTTCTCTAGGATTTAGTAAGTCATTTACAATTTTATTACTATACAATAATGATCGGTATAAATTTGACATCATGATACAAAAATATAAAGCAAACATGCAAAAAGAATAAAAAAATCCCAACTCCAAATTTGTCATCTGTTGTGGTGCAAAATAGTAAAGTGAATATCAATATTGCATCTGATCTGATCCCAAAAATGATATCATGTTTCGATCACATATGGAGGGTTGATTTTACCTTATGAAAGGTATGTCATGACTGTCATAACTGGTAGATAGCTTATTGATATTTGAACCATACGTATAATGACTAACATATTCTACGGGGACATTAAAGTGTAGATTATGTGTAATAACTGTTATGACTGCTACTGCTAGAGTATCAACTGGAATATGATATATGCATGGTAGGATTATCATAATATTCATAATTCATAATTCATATTAAACAGAACATCGATACCCGAGATTATCAAATAGCTTACAGTAGGTATCATTTCTCATTTTTTGTTTTACTGCTGTCTATCATGATCCATATACTCATGCAAATGAGTTGTATCATAAGCATGGTCCACAATTCTCTGAGTAGCATGATTGTATTTTGAAGCACTACAACCTATATCGGTGAAACCTTATTCATCGGGAGACTCGCTTTATCTTCGAACTGCTGCTTTCTTTCATTTATAGGTTAGCTTCACTTGGTTTTAGCTTGGTTGTGGTTAATTGCTTTTTGTTCATTAAGTGCTTTGTCCAATCAATGCTTATTTCTGTCGTCGAGCAACTCGTCTTTTGTCTCTCTGGTCTATTTCATCAATGGATCGTCCGTATAAAAAATATGATCTAAATCAATTAGTTGATCATCATTTGTTTTTCTATTGTAATGTCTTTCACCTAGCCTCATGTTATAATGCACAAAGATGAGCCTTTAAAGTTTTTTCATTGTTAATCTATTCTTGGCCTTTGTGTGAATGATTAAGAATATGATCCAATTTCGTTCACAATTAAAAGAGAAGATCGTTTGACTTAAAACACAATAATCTTGTAAGATTTGGAACTTATTCTCTCCCAATGATTAACTATCGTTCAAGTACAAAAGTTCTCCTAGTCAGAAAATTTAAATCAGTTCATGGAAACATATAATGAACTAAATTTCTTATAAATACATAGAGTGACCTTTGTTACAATATGTTTCTTTTGGGAGCTGAATGCATCAACTTTCATCATGTATAAGTCCACTTGCAATTATTATATATAATTTTAGAATGTGAACAAGTGGATTGATTCTAATATCAAAACAAAATTATCTAAAATTTATTTACTTTTTAGTCTATATCAAGCTTTGAGATGTCCGGCTTTAATATTTCAACCACATATCTAAATCTAACTAGTATTTCGTTATCATTTGTTGCCCTGGTGGATTATTGAAAATGAAAATCCAAAAAATATCATGCAATTGAATTATAACATGTAAATAAATGATATGCATCACATTAAGTTTACATATAAAATTAAAAAAATACATCATTTATCTATGACATGAATAGCTTAATGTAGCTCTTATCCTATCCTTTGTCGATTATGTTTCACCATTTCTTATAGCCTCTTGTCAATATTCTTCTTAATTTTTTTTCTTTTGCTCGGAACATGGCCTCGTCATCTTAACCTTATCATCGTTATTGATCATCCTTAGAATCTTCATTAACAGTTCAAATACTGTGATAACATTTAAGATGTCTTGCCAGAAATCGGCACTCTAAATTAGACTGTACACGTTAGTTGCAACAATACTATATTTAGGTTTGAGCTTAGGAAAGTTCTTGGATCATACTCAGTACATTGAATTAGATTTACACAACAATTGCACTAATCATATCTTTGGGGTTGAGCTTAGAAAAGCTTTCAGACCATACTTTTGAGGTGGTGATTTTTCTTAAATCATTTCGATATATGTAAATAGAGTCTAATACAATAAAATACATTGCAAATCTCGTGATTGCAAGCCTGGTCAACTCTTTTCCACCCATCTCATTTCTCAGCAAGCTGAGCACTTAACCTTTATTGTCGGTTACCATTTAATTTTATGCGATGATATTTTTGATATCTTTTTTCTTTTGACATATCAAAAAATATCAAATCAATGTAATAAATCACATATGGAGATCAATACAGATACTTTTTAGCATCAGTAATATTCACCTGATTTGTAAAGTTTGATTTAGAAATTGACATCGATTGCCGCTTGCAAACCAGACTTCGATATCGATCGTAGACTTCGACCTTGATCGTGATATTAATCTCTACTTCAATCGCAAACCACATCCTTGTTTTCGAGCCCGAATTAGATCGCTGGTGCCCTAACCTCAGCATTAACCTCCGCCTGAATTTCGGAGTGAGATTCGGTCCTATTTTTTCAGAGAGAATATTAAATCACTATATCACATCTTGATTATATCAAGGGTGGGGTAGTTAGGGTCACATGCAGGGTGTGCATACACTTGCCGCACGTGAGGATAGTGTGTTAAAGTTTAAGTATTAAACTTTTAACTTATGTATTACTATTTAAATATTATTGTAACTATTGTAAGTATTAAATATAAAGTATTAGGCATTAAATACTAATTGTTAACTAATATGATTAAACGTATTGTTAACTACTATTACCTAATAATTGTTATCATTAATATTAATTAATAATTATTGTTGTAAAATTAGAATTCTTTAATTGTTACTGTTATTGGTTAATATTAAATGTTATTTTAATTGTTAACGTTAATTGAAATTTTAATTGTTAGAAACTTCCAAATTTAATGTTAATATTGAGAAATTCAAAATCCCACCTTTCTTAAAAAATCACATCTTTCCATCAAAACCCTAATTTTCTACAACAAAAATCACCAAAGATCTTATCAAGTGGTATCAGAGCGATACGATCCCATGGTGGCAACGAGACGAAGGACAAGATCGAATATTTGGATGAAAAATACGACGAGGAGGTTAAGGAATTGAAGAAATCTACGGAGGAATTTAGGGCATCGTCAGATAAAAAGTTCGAAAAGATCATGCAAGCCCTAGTAAAACAAAGTGAAGCCCTAACGCAACAAAGTGCCGCCCTTGTGCAACAAAGTGTTTCCATACAAACCCTAACTCGAGAGTTTTTTTCGATACAAAGGCTGTGAAAATTTCAGATTTGGACGACAATCCAAATCTAGAGCAAAAGGCGAAGATTTTGGAGAAGGGGAATGGAAAAGCGGATGAATACGTCGAGGGTTTACTCTTCGACACCGACGACTACTTCGAGGAAGCCAAAGACACTCCCCCGAAGGAGGAAAATCCTAGCCAGAGCCTGCAACAGGGCCACACGGCACATGTAGTCAACTGGCAAGGCCATGCTGCCCCAGCAGAGATTCAACACGGTTGGACGGCCCATGCATGCAATCGGCAGGGGCGCCCGGCCCCTATTGGCCTCCTGCAGGGGCGCCATGCCCCTACATGGCATTGGTAGGGGCACCTAGAGGGACGATGATGTCCACATCCGGTCTACGAGGAGTATCCAGGGGACTACGGCAATGACTTGGATCCGGAGGAGGATGACCGCGGCTTCGTTTGGGGCAATAATGATTGGGGCGATTATGGTGATAGAGATGAATGCCAATGGAGTGGGTTTGAGCGACATATGGACAGACGGCGATATACATATTAACCTCATCATCACCGGCAGATTGGGGGGACGAGCCGATAAGGAAAATCTTGGTTTAGACAGTAGAGTGAGAAAGTTGAAGATGCCCATATTTGAGGGAGATCATCCATATGGCTGGATCTATAGGGATGAGATGAGATATTTTTCGGTGACACGGCTGACGAAGGGTCGAAAATTAGACGCGACCGACGTTTGTTTCGAAAGAGAGGCGCTCTCTTGGTTTCTCTGAAGGGAGAAGAGGGAGCCTATATGTTCATGGGAGGAGCTCAAGGACGTTTTGTGGACATGTTTCGTGATATCCAATGAGGAAGCCTACAATAGTAGGTGATGGCGCTCAAGCAGGAGGGGACTGTCACGAAGTATAGAAAGAAGTTTGAAGCACTCTCAGGGCAAGCCGGGGACATACCAGAGAGGACTTTGGAGGGATGCTTCAGAAGGGGCTCAAGCCAACCATTCGTGCAGAGCTCTGCATTCATCAGCCTAGGAGATTGGTGAAGACGATGGACGTAGCACAGTTGGTAGATGATCACATTACTGAAGATAGGATGTCTAGAGGGACTGGGAGTGGTTCCTCTTTTCACAACCAACCAACGATAGGGGGACAGAAGGCATCAGCAAGGTTGGATCAGGCTAGCAAAGAGAAACACGATGAGTCACAATTGGGTTGGTAGTTAAAGAAGATTGCTGAGGCTGAGATAAAGAAGATGCTGAAGTGGTTGTGTTTCAAGTGCGCTGAGAGGTTTAGTGGACGATGATGAGGAAGACGATGTGGTGGAGGGAGGAGCCAGGGGAGATGAGCATCTCCACTTGGAGGAGGATGTCCATGGATTCCAGCACCACCTCGAGGACACGTGGGTTTTTCTTGGGTGGAGTAATAATGAGACCGCACAAAAAGGTAGATATGCAGTTTTGGCCTATTAATGGCATTTTTGTAATTTTCGGATTTCTAGTTTCTTTTTCATAATTTTTAGGTTTAGAGGTCTTTTTGTAATGTTGTATTTTCAGTTTATTATTTATAGAGGGCTAGGGGATTAATGATTTTCATGCTTGATTTAGTGAAGAAACTTGCGAGAGGTTGAGAGAATTCCCTCTTTATTGGAGAGTGTGGCCATCCTCTATAATTTTCGACTTGGGAAAGTAGTCCACCTCTAGAATTGTGGCCAATATCTTTGTTATTTTCAGTTTATCTCAATAAAAATCCTCTTTTCCTCAATTCTTCTCATCAAAACCCTAAAAATCTCACTTTTCTTAAAAAAATCACAACATTTCGCTAAAACCCTAATTTTATACATCAAAAGCCATCAAAAATCCTATCAATGTGGTATGGATCGATCAAGAATTTTAGTTTTTAGTTTTGTTTTATTTTGAGTTTTAGATATTTGGAGTCTTATTTATTTTAAAAGTTTGTCTTTTGGGTGAGTTTAGTCCCACATTGGATGAGAATAGAAAATGGGTTGAGATGTAAGTCTATAAAAAGGCTCTAGACTTGTTTTATTGTCAATCAATGAATAAGCCTAGGAAACCCTTGGTGAGAAGCTAAAAACCCTAATCTATCAATTTCTTCCCAAATCTTCCCCAAGTCATCCCCAAAAATCCTTAAATCTATCTCGTTATGTATCAATTTAGTATCAGAGCCGAAGATTGCATCTTCTCTCTTTCAGATTTCAGATCAAAAAACAAAACAAAACAAAAGGAAGAAAAAGTAAGAGAATCAACTGAAAACCACATCTCTCTCTCTCTCCCTCTCGCTCTTCAGCGAACCGCATCATCGCCGATTCTATCTCTTTCGAATTCTTCAGCAACAAAAAAGGAAGAGAAGTAGAGAGATGGAGGCCATACCTGAGCCGCCCTCCTCCAAGCTACGGGAGCAGCCCCACCCGGAACCGCACCAGCCAGAACCACTTCCTCTTCCTCCCCCAAGAGCTGCACCACCATCCTCAAACCTAAGCTCAACCACCTCCGTACACAATCACCCGCATAATCTTCACCAAGCGAAGATCCTTACAACTATAAATTTTTAAGGTACTAAAAATAACCTTAAAGAGGGCTTCAGCTAACCTCCTGTTTAGCCATCCAATAACTTTTCCTACGGCTGAATATGCTGACAGAACCCGTTTAGGAAGATACGAGAAAGGCCCTGCAGGATTGGAACTTGTAGGGCCCCTTCTTCTTCGTCTTCTTGGGCCTCTCCCTCTCTCGGTCCGCTTCAGTCAAGAAGTCCGAAGTTCGCTGTTGCTTTTGCTGCCCTTGTAGTCAGAGCTGTCATCCTCACATAAATGTTCTACTCCTGGGTGGACACATCATCTTCTTTCAAAGTCTGAGCAGTCTGAGCCTTCTCGGCTTTACCTATTGCCCCTTGATGTTGGAGCTCTAATCTACTTGCTGAAAGGCTGTCATTGTGAAGTTAATTGTGGTGGCCGTAGCATTAGCATCAACTCTCTCAACATGTTTCCCACTGACCGGCGAACCTAAAACGCCAAATTGGGCGGTGAACCGTTGATGGATTTGTCGGATTCATCAAAAATCTGCTTTAAATTATGGTATACTACACTGATTATTATGATGAAGATCGCAAAGGATGTTCTCCTCAAACAATGTATGATTAGATCACATACTTTTATGGCTTCGAAGACATGTATGGATATGATGATTAGGAATTACATGTAGAATATTTCTTCTCCAATTTTTATTTTTCAGTATCATGCGTTTCAAAGAGAAGCGGGATCCTGGTATATGCACCTTACACTTCATAGTTGTCGATGGACATTGTTCAAAATTCGTCTTCAAACTCGCTATTCTTCCAAGTATCGGTATATTTCATATGCACACCATCAATCTATAATAGTGATATGGTTAGAGAAATGAATCATTCAAGAGATGGAAGAATGATGGAAGGAACAATCGAGTAAACTTAAGCAAGAGCCTGCGATGGAGATTCCACCACCCAAGGCAGAGTGTAAGATTGAGCATGAGCTAAATCCAGATTTTGACCCAGAGATTGAGGCACAGTTTGAGACTGAACTTGAGTTGGAGCCCGAGCCTGAATTGGAGCTTGAGCCTGAATTAAAGTATGAGCCTGACTTGGAGCATGAGCAAGTATTGGAGCCCCAGCAAGAGCATGAGTTTGAGCCAGAGCCAGACACAGTTTAATCCAGTGCCGCATCCCGAGCCAGAGTCAGAGCTTGATTCAGCACCTAATCTGAACCAGAACCCTATCTATAGCCATCTATTGAACGAGCGCCAGAACCACAGATAGAAGCATTGTATTGGTTGAGCGCATCAAATTCTATTTACAGATCCTCATCCTCTTACTAACAAACATGTCTTATATGTTTTCCTATCTTTTGTGAGTGGAGAGAAATTTTTGAAAGTTGTGCTTCTACCAATCTGCATTCTGTTATACTTTTGAATTCATGGACACGTCTTTTCAAACTGCAAGGGACTATGGGTTGCTACCCGGCTATGTTACTTTTGCCGTCCTTCATCAGGTGGTGGACTTCTTGATCCAGGGAGAATGATTACGATCAAGATTTGTAGTTTTTAGTTTTATTTTATTTTGAGTTTTAGTTATTTGGAGTCTTTTATTTATTTTAAGAGGTTTAGTTTTTTTGGGTGAGTTTAGTCTCACATCGGATAAGAATAGAGAGGTGCTGAGTTGCAAGCCTATAAAAAGGCTCTAGACTTGTTTTATCGACAATCAATGAATCAATGAAGAAATCAAAGAGAAATTTTCTCAAAACTTGTGAAAGGTTCCTCACTCCTTGGTGAGAAGCCTCAGAAACCATTAGTGAAAAGCCAAGAACCCTAACTCTATCTCGCCCTGCATCAAGTGCTTTCGTGAAAGTATGACGTGGCATTACTCTACCCATTGCTTGTGAGCTTTCTAATACATATTTAGACTTTGGTTGAAGAGACCAAAGCTTATATTGAAAGTTTTTATAGTCATTGAGATGAATTTGATTGCACACTTATGGGTGATGGTTGAACAACATAGAATAAAAAAATATTTATTTATTAGTGTATTCGACCTACAGTACATCATTCCTTGATTCAGGAGATACAACCGATAGCTTTTAGATACAACAAATATTTGACTTTATGGATAAATATGTAGATCTAGTTAGAGAGTATAGAGTTGTCCAAGTAGTTTGATAATGAAGCAAACTGACAATGCTGATGAAAAAAGACATTTGTATTGGTCTCTATGTGCAGTGCATTGTATTGATTTGATATTTTTAATATGTCAAAAGAAGATATTAAAAATATCATTGCACAAAGTCAAATGGTAACCAGATTTATATAAAACAAAAGATGGATGCTCTACTTGATGAGAAAAGAGATTGGTGGAAAAGGTTGATTAGGCATGCAATCACGAGATTTGCAACTCATTTTGTTGTATTGGACTTTATCAACATGTATTGAAATGATTTAAAGAGAATGATTATATCAGGAGTATGGTTCGAGAGCTTTCCTAAGCTCAAACTTAAAAATAAGATTGTTGCAACTGACATGTACGATCAAAATCATGATGTTAAACTTCTAGCAAGATATTTTAAATTATCATCTTATTTAAGCCGTTGGAAAAAGTTCTGAGAATGGTCATAGCGATGATAATGTTGAAATGTGTTATCTTTACGAGGTCATAGACCGAGCAAAACAAGAAATTTAATAGTATATTAATAGATGCTACACGAAATGGTGGGACATGATCAATAAAGATGAGATATGTAGCTACATCAAGATATTCATCCCACTTTGTTTTTTTATTTTTGTAGGTAACTTTAATGTGATGCATATTATTTATTTTCATGTTATAATTCCATTGCAAGATTTTTTTTGAATGCTTGTTTCTAATACTCCATTAGGGTAACTAGTGATAGAGATACTGGTTGGATTTAGACATATGGTTAAGAGGTTAGAGCCTGAAATCTCGATGCAACTTGATATAAACAGAGTAGTAAATAGTTTTAGATTTTTTTAGATATTCGAATCGATCCACTCATTCACATTTTGAAATTATATATAATAATTGTAGGTAGAGTTATACAAGATAAAAGTTGGTGCCTTCAGCTCCTAAAATGCACGTATGTCAAAAAAATGTCACTTTTGGTATCAATAAGAAGTTAAGCTCATATGTTCCCATGAATTGATTTAGATTTTCTATTCAAGAGAACTTTTGTAGTTGAATGGTTATTAATTATTGTGTGAGAGAGCGTGCAGTCCAAATCTTACATGCTTAGGTAACTGTTTTCAAACAGTCTCCTTTTCTACCTATGAACGAAATTGGACCAATCTATAGTACAAAATAGGGATGTTGGCCACGGGTTTGTCCTATGTGGCAATGTCACATCACCCACTACCAAAAAATGACTCCCCAAGCCACTTATTTACATGGTTGCCAACTTGCCATTCCCTCAAAAACACAGAAAACATCATCCAAACTCACTTATTTACATGCTTGCCATTTTTACAAAACATCCACTTATTTACATGTTTCTACCTTTTACTCCCCGACGATACCTGCACACACATACACACTTCTCGCTTCTTTTCGGTAGCGCGCGTGCATCACATCCTATTCGTATGGAGTTTTTTTATGTCGTGCACTGTGTGCACATGTTATTTCTAGTTCTTATTCATTCATAAAAAGATCAAGAATAGATTAACAATGAAAAATTTTAAAATTTGATTTTTGTGCATTATATTATAACATAAGGCTGAGAGAGATACTATAAGAAAAGAAACAAATGATGATCAACTAATTAACTTAGATTATATTTTTTACGCGAATGATCCATTAGTGGAAATGTGGAATAGATAAGGAAAATGGAAGACATGTTTGCTGACAATGACAGTACTTGATTGGACGAAGCACTTGCAGAAGTTGCACAAACAAAAACCAATTAGCCATAATCAAGTCAAAGCCAAATGAAGCTAACCTATAAGCGAAAGAAAACAATAGTTTGAAGATAAAGCGATGATAATTCATCTCCCGATGTATAAAGTTCCACTGATGGAGGTTGTGTTGCTTCAGAATACAATCGTGTTACTCAGAGAAGCGTAGACATGCTTATGATACAACTTATTTGCATGCTTATAGAGATCATGATATCAAACAACATTGAAGAAAGGAGGGACGATACCTACGATAGACAATACAATAATCCTAGATATCGATGTTCTGAATATAATGGATGTATAATGGATATTATGATAATCTTCTCATGCATGAATTACATTGCAATGGATACTCTGGTAGTAATGAAAGTTATTACACATTGTATACATACTCGGGTGTCTATGGAGATTATGCTAGTAATTACATATATGGTTCAAATATAAAATGAACAATTTAGCTGTCAAAGCAGTATGCCATGTTTTTCATTGAGCAAAGTGGGCACTCCGTATAGGATAATACGATGATATCAATACGATGATATCAATTTTAAGATCCGATCAGATGCAATATTGCTATCACATTTATTATTTTGCATCATAACCGTATGACAATGATTTGAAGTGAGATTTTTTATATTCTTTTGCTATATATTTTGTATCATGAGGTTAGATTTATGCTTCCCAACTTTATGTATTGTTATTATATTATAGTAATAAAATTATAAAGGGCTGATTGTGGTCTTAGAAAAATTTCAGCTAAAAATTTAGTATATATATTTAAATATCGTATAACTATATGTAATACATAACTATGTGTATATGCATATTAAAGAACTCTCCAAAACTGAAATTGCTACCCAAAACGAAACTGCTGAAACGAATGAGAAACGAAATTCAATTCTAAAATATCCGAAACGAGTGAAACTCCTTGAAATCTAACATTTTCCAAAAGATCAAAACCGAAATCGAAATCGAGTCCTCTAACCTTGGTCCAAACATACCCTAAATCCAGTTTTGGTCGGACATTATGGTACACAGGATAAATTTACAGTGTTGATTGCTCATACTACAATGAGTATCCAAGTGGGACATAATACGTAGTAGGGTATATAACAGTACGGAACACATACGACTTGGAAATCACAAGATTGCTTATGTTTCTTGTTTTCTTCTCTACTTTCACATCTGAGGTTGATTAAGTCCATGCATGCACCATCTCGAAGCTTATAGCTTATCCACACGATGTTTGCTAAACAAAGAATTTGAGGTCTGGATTTGGAGATTCTGACACTATTGTGATGAAGTTTTGGGATTGTCTGCTGGCTCTATGATTTGGGTGCTGTACCTAGGCTTGGCTTGTTGCACATTATTGCTTATTGTTTGAAAGTTGCAATGTTCACATGAGATGAACACCATGCAAGCAAAAATATTTTTGTCGTTCACGCCCAATGCCTTGGTATTTGACAACACTTTTTGATTAAATAGTCAATGCTCTTGTGTATTCTTCTGCCTTAAGGGTTTTTAATGCCATCTTACAGTTTAATATTATTCTGTAGCTTAAGAGAGCATTTCCAAAAAAGGATATTCCGCCAGCCCCACCAAAGCATGCTTTGTTGAGAATAAACTCAAGTCGGCTTCTCTTAGAGGAGGTTTGTTGATATCTCGTCCTTAAATATTGTCTATACAATTTTCTCTTTTGTAAATAACCTAGGTTCTTCTCTCTACTTTATGTTATTTGATATCCATTGCAGACTTTTTTATTGGTTTTTTCCATTATTGAATGGTTAAGACTGTTTGAAAAGTTTTTTTACATACTTTCTCTTCATTATTTTTGTAGTTATATCCATGACATTCCGCAAATTACATCTACGAATGGTACAAAATATGTGTGCAATTCTGGTTTATATGCTCTGTCTGTTTTGTAGAAGACTAGGAATATTCCTGATCATGGGTGATGGTATTTGAGTCTTCAGAATACATTAAATAAATCGAGATAATAGCTGTTTAATTCTAATATTACTGGCTAAACAGCTATTCGGTTGATCGGAATCTTATCACATTCATCTTTCTAATTAATGTGATAAGATTAATTAGAAATGTTAACTATCTCGTCATCTGAATTAGCTACTTGGAATGCCCTGGACACGTGCTATTTTTAGAATATTGATCTTATAAATTATGGGGGTCAAGGTCTTACCCGTTGCAGTGTCCTAGATGATGGTGTTAGGAACCAACAAAGATACGATTTTTATTGAGAAAACAATAGCAAAAACAAGATATTTGAGCACAAAAGAGGTGTGCCCTCCTCCCAAGACGCCTAGAGGACGTCCGCACTCGTCTAGATCTAGATCTACTCCTAGGACGCTCAATAGAGAAATCTCCAAATATCAAGCATGAATACAAATGACGGCTAGCCCTAGTTTAAATAGAAAAACCCTCCTTGTGGTGCGCAAAGTAATTTCTCCATGACTTGTTGTGCGCAAAGTAATTTCTCCATGACTTGTTGTGCGCAAAGTAATTTCCTCCCCTCTTTAGCCGCGCACGGATCTAACATTACTCCGCCCCTGAAAATCCACCTTGTCCTCAAGGTGGTGCATGGAGTGTGTGTGCCATCCATTCCACGTACTGCAAGTCTCCTCCCAGATCGAAAGGATGAGATAGGTCTCCACCACCTTCATCAACGTCCAGACGAAAGCCACGGTCACCACCAGTCAGATCTGAAGGCCATCTATAGCCTAAACTGAGATGTTGACGTTCTGAAGGACTTTGAACTGAAAACCAAGAGCCTTGGGGCCCACGTCGCCCTTCCGGAGGCTCGAATGTTCGCTGTATTGGGCTCAGGAAGTCAAAAACTCGCTGTCCACTGCATCGGAGGGCCCATCGTCGGTGCTGAAGGGGCTGTTGGGCCTTGCAGAGCCCAACAGAGGCCCTGTAGGAGCTCCTGGGCCCCTGCCGGGGCCTACAAGGCCCCTGCGGAAAATCTGCAGGCCTGCAGGGCCGCTGCAGAATTTCTGCAGGCATGCAGGGCCCTGCAGAATTTCTGCAGGGCCTCTGCAGAATTCTGCAGGATTTCTGCAGAAATGCTGCAGATTTCCTGCAGATTTCTGCAGATTTCCTGCAGAAATTCTGCAGGAATATGCAGAAATTCTGCAGGAATCTGCAGAAATTCTGCAGGAATCTGCAGAAATTCTGCAGAATTGCTGCGCAGACCTGCATGGCCTTGCAGAATTGCTGCAGGGCCCTGCAGAATTTCTGTAGGCCTACTGCGGCTCCTGCAGAATTTCTGTAGGGGGCGTGGCCGTCTTTTTGAGACGACGGCTAGGGTTTGCTCGCCTTGGGGGCTCGTCCTCGTCTTCCGCCGCCGCCTTTAAATCTGGATTTTCATCGCCATCAGATTCAAATCTGAAATTTTCAGATCTAAAAATTTTCTCGTCTTCCTCCGTCGCCTTCAGATCTGGATCTGAAAATTTCAGATCTGGATCTGAAAATTTCAGATCTGAAATTTCTAGATCTGGGCTTTTCTCCTCCAAAGGTGACGTCTTTTGCCCAAAATTAGGGTTTTTGCCGTCGTGGATGCGCGCCGTCAATAGCTCCATGATTGTTGCAAATTGCTCGTCGTTCTTTGCTTGTCTTGCCTTCATGTGCTCGATGTATTCCACCAAATCGTCAACCGATTTCTTTACCCCTTCAATTCCCGCCATGGATCGTCACGCGCTCTGATACCAAATTGTTAGGAACCAACAAAGATACGATTTTTATTGAGAAAACAATAGCAAAAACAAGATATTTGAGCACAAAAGAGGTGTGCCCTCCTCCCAAGACGCCTAGAGGACGTCCGCACTCGTCTAGATCTAGATCTACTCCTAGGACGCTCAATAGAGAAATCTTCAAATATCAAGCATGAATACAAATGACGGCTAGCCCTAGTTTAAATAGAAAACCCCTCCTTGTGGTGCGCAAAGTAATTTCTCCATGACTTGTTGTGCGCAAAGTAATTTCTCCATGACTTGTTGTGCGCAAAGTAATTTCCTACCCTCTTTAGCCGCGCACGGATCTAACAGATGGTATAGGCCAATTGCAACCACATGCATGGTATTTGTTGATCGAGGATTCCTATGCAATGCTTTTGCCATTGCAAGTGTTATTTAGTGTTGAGGAGACCTTTTTTTAACTTTTGTTATCTTCTACATATAGGTGAGGCACCAGAATTATCGTTTTTCCGTCTAGTTAAGGGGTGAAAAAAAGCGAAGCTTTGAATAAGACAAATCCACTTTCGAAGTGTGTTTTGAAAATCACTGTGTCCTGATTTTTGAGGGGGAGTAAAGTAAAGAAACAATCTCTTTTTTTCCTCCCGCTTTATTCTGTGGCGAAGAATGAGCCACGCCCCTCTGCTGCTAGAGCTATCTGTACTCTCTACCTAAGAATTTCAAAATGAGGAGGCTGATAATTTGCAACTTGGGTTTGAAATTCTGAGGGCACCTTCACCCTTTCTTCTTCGACCATCTGTTCTCCTTTGTTTCTTATGTGTGCCATCAACCACTATCATAGTCATTGAGTCACCTTCACAGCTGCTTCCTACATCTTCAACATCTCCGCTTTTTCTTCCTACATGTGAATAAACCCAATATTTGTCATTCTCCACTATTTTTCTCATTTGTTCATGACAACTTCCAAATCCCAATTGTGTGATAGCTCTGCTTTTGGCCTTAAATATTCTATGATTTCTAGTGTTGGCCACGAAGCTGTGCATTGACCATGGTTGCACCCTTTTTCTTTTTTAAAAAAATAAAAGTTCTATGGAAGTTTGCGGAAAAGGCTTTCGTGCTACAAGCTCAAAGAACATTGCTGCTTGCTGCGGCAGCTTATAGACCCATAGAATGATTTGACATAAAGACCTATTAAATTCTGCTCATGCCAGTGGAGATGTTCGCGGTGGCTGTTTGAAGCTTTCCGTATCCCCTCCCAATTGAAAGACTGCAACCTATTTGATATCTAACAATGATGTACGTTGTACATTGTACACAGCTTTTCTTATGAAGTGTCGCCTGCTTCACTTGATTTTCTGATCCAACATATTGATTTAATGCTTATCTTGATTCCAACTGGACAGTTGCTACTCAATTTGGGGCCAGGTGACTGCCAAACTGATCGAGCTTGGGATCTTGTATCTGAATTTTGCACGATTCTGACTGACTCTTAATAGCTGTGGTCCCTTGCTTTACTCAAAAACCTTTTCATCTTGTAGTTTAGATTTCTGTGATGCTGCAATCTAGCTAATAAATTCTTTTTGATGACTATTTTGTGACCCTAGGAACATTTAGTTGGCCTTGCCTACACATGGTTGATCACCAACCTTTTCCAGAGTCACCCTCTTATCTTCATCCGAGGTCATTGGCATTGGTCACCTGCTAACTCTGTCAGCGCACAAGCTCTGGTAACCTTGTTATCATACCTGACCAAGCCTTATTGGTTCCTGGGTGGTCCTCTCTCCCTAACATCCTTTCTGTTTATGGTCTTGCAATGACACTAGGCAACTTTTTCTGGTTTGTGCCGTCATTTTTGAATTCTATGTCTCCTTTTGATACAATGACTCCCTTGCAAGTCACACCATCTGCTCTATGTTTTCTGGATGGCTGATGAGTGCTGAGGAGTTGGGCAAAATCTCAATTTTTATGTACTTCCTCCAATTATTCAGTCATTGCAGATATATCTTGGAAAGGCCACTTCAGGTTGGCTAGCTATGTTTTTTCTAGTCTGTGGATGCGTCGCTCTTTGAAAGTCATTGATCACCAATGTGCTCCTTGTGTGATACTTGCTTATTGTTTGTTTATGCCGATACTTTCTACACGAACAGTGGGTCCTCTAGTTTTCTTTAATTTCACGTAAGTTTTCTTGGTTTCTACAGAAATTAAGTTTCTGTGCTACATAAACCACAAGTCGGTGTTCTAAAATAAGGTTTATGTGGCCACATATGCGGATGCGCAAATGCATGAAAACAAGGTTATGCAGGCGAGATATGCGGGCGGCTGCATATTCGTCCGCTCTACTTCTATGCGCCCGCATACGCGCGTATGCGGGTGCATACAAGTTGCGGGTTTTATTGGGTTTTGGGTTAATTTAATTCGAAATATTTGTAAATCCAACCAGGTTAGGACCCGTTAACTTATATCGTCGATTAAAGGATCGTGTCTGGGTTTAGGGCTAATTTCATCACAAAGATTTTACTTCGGCACTTTGCAATTGACTTAGGAGGCGGAGACGAAGCAATCACTTAGGCGGCGGCGAAGAAGCGACCTCTTGGAGCGCCGGCGACGACGCGGCAACTCCCAGGTACTCAGCGATTTTTCTCCTCAATCTGTTTCTCTCTTTTTTCCTTTTTTTCTTTTTTTGTTATAACACCTGAAGCCGTCGGCTTGGGGGGGATTGTGGATGATTACCTCAAAGTCATCGGTCCCATGATTGAGATGTTTTTTGAATTTTTTAATGAAAAACGATGCATGGTCTCATATTCAGGCTGCTAATTATGGGGGGGTGATGCACTAGTTAATTATTTTTCGCTAAAGTTGATCACTGTTAAGTGTTAATTATTTTTGCTTAGTTAATTATTTGTATACTATTTTTCTCTGCTCTCTGTTGATCACTGTTTGTTCATAGGTGATTAGGTGTTTCTTCATCTGGCAGGACAGTAAGATTTTAAAGAGGATGTGTGTGAGTCCAGGAGAATTGAACCCGTGCATTCGTGTTGTTATGATAAATAAATAATCTTTAAATTAAAAACACGATGCATGCAGACAACGTATATTGTCATTGTCTGAAATGGGCAGTGTTCATAATCGGTTGTAAATAGGACATAATTATTTATAGTATGTAGACATCAATCTAGTTGAAAATTAGAAATTCAGAATGATTACATGCTTTAAGCATTTTGAAAGTTTATTTTTTGTTTAGTTGAATAAATGCTTATTGATTGTAATTTTTATTTGGTTCAATTTCTCTCACAACTTGTTGCAGGTGAATGTCATCATTTATGTCATCCAATTCATCAAGAATGGGTTCATCTAGTGGCAATCAAGATGATGCAACTTGTGTTCGAAAAAGGCAACCCAACTCCAAAGATATAGGATGAGAGTATGGAGAGGAAGTGAACCCGGAAATCCTAATGATGTGAGGTGCTTAAAATGTAAAAGAGTGTTTAAAGGAGGCATCAATCGTTTGAAGCAACATATTGATGGAATATCCAGTGATGTACGGATGTGTGTAAAGCTAGCGACGAAGACCGGACAATTTGTAGAAAGAATTTAGAAGCGTTAAAGATGAAAATGGAGAAAAGAAAAGTAGAGTTTGAATTGAGGAAAGAGGTACAGATTTCTGAAGAACTAGAATCCGAAGAACCCGAACTCGCAAATATTGGACCGAAAAAACCTCATGTTATTGGGCCGTTGGATCGAATGATGGATGAAGGAAAGCTAAAGCAAACATCTCTTGACGAGGGAGAAGAAAAAGTGGCGGGCCATGGCTCATGAATAATTCAGCATGTGGTGTTATGCTGCCGGCCTTCCATTTCATGCTTTTAGTTTCCCCGAGTAGGACCTTGCATGTGAGGCCATCAGAAGACATGGGCCTGGATACAAAGGGCCAAGCGAATATCAATTGAGGGCCATATCTTCCAAATAAGAGTAGTGCATCCTCTCTTTTACGTCGTTTTTATCAGAAGGTTAAAGAAGAGATTAAAAAGAGGCAGTTTGGGATGAATATGGCTATAGTATCTTGACTGATGGGTGGCTTGATAGGATGTATAGGAGTGTAATGAACTTATGTGTGCATTCCAAAGGAGGCACAATTTTTATCAAGTCAATTGAAGATTCCGAAAATGCATATACTGGACCGTATATTTATGATTGGGTCGATAAATGTATTAAAGATGTAAGAGAAGAACGAGTAATACATGTGGTTACAAATAACCACTTTTCAAATATGATGGCTAAGGAAATGACGAAGATTACTCGACCACGATTGTTTTGGAGTAGTTGTGCAGCACACACCATATACCTTATGTTGGAAGATATGAGAAGATTTCCAAGTATAAAGCTGTGATTGAGAAGGCAAGAGCAGTTACAATATTTCTATATTCTCATATTAGCACTTTTGCGATGATGCGCAAGTTCACCAATAAAAGAGCTTGTTTGACCAGGGGTAACGAGATTGCTAACACATTTCTCAGCTTAGGTTGCATTCTTAATAAAAAGATGCAATTAGCTAGTATGGTGTCATCGATGGCTTGGGAAGAAAATAGATGGTCCAAGACTACAAAATGAAGAGCAGTTAAAGCTATCATCTATTCAGACATATTTTAAAAAGATGCACAACAATTGATGAAGATCTACAATTCTCTTTTTAAACTATTATGAATTGTTGATGCAGATATGATGTCATCTATGGGTTTTGTTTATGGAATGGTTCAAGATGCAAAGAATGATATCATTAATGTTTGTAATAGGAAGGAAAGTGCATATCAGCCGGTGCTTGACGTTATTGAGAAGAAGGTAAATGGTAGACTCGATAGCCTATTGCATTTGGCTGCATATTATTTGAATCCTTATTATTACTATAGGGATAACACAGTAAAAGAAGACTTCGCGGCTTGGAATGCAGTAATATATTGTATAGATGTGTTCTATCCTGACGCTGAGATTCATGATAAAATTGGAGTTGATGAGTTTGTGACATATAAGAGGGCAGATGGAGTAATGAGGCGTGGAATGGCAGATAGATATTGGAGAAGTTTTAATGGCAGTAATAACTTTGATTTAGGTGATATATTTTTAATTTATTGCCACAGTTAAAATATTTATTCAATGTAACGGTTAAATTTCTAACATGCTTATTGGTTTATGTTCATTTTTTCAATAGCCCATTGGTGGGAGTTGTATGGAGGAGATGCACCACATCTAAAGAAAATGGAGATCAAAATCATGAGTTTAACGAGTAACTCCTCCGGTTGTGAATGAAAGTGGAGCGTGTTTGAGGGGGTAATTTCTAGTACTAAAAATTTATAATATGAATTTAAGCAATTTGTATTTCATTGTTTCTAAGGTTATATATATTTATAATTGTACAGAGACATACAAAGAAACGTAATAGGCTGGATCCAAAGAGGTTGCAAGATCTAGTATATGTGAAATTCAATAGAATGATATTACAAAAAAGAAATGCAAAGACAAAGAACGGACATGACAAAGATGTGCTCTTGGCAACGAATGATTCAAGAGCTTTTCATTGGAAAAGTTCTTGGGTCAAAGAAAGAGAGAATGAGGAGAAGAAGAGGTCTTTCCCTGTTCTGGACTTGCATGGGCTGTTGTTGCCTGCCGAGGCTAGTGAAGCTAATGAAGATCCTGATGTGAATCGTCGTAGATTGATTCACAATTTAATGTGGAAAATTAAAAGAGAGGAAAAATATTTATATTTTGCTTGATTGAAGAACAAAAGATAACAAGATATGATCTTATTAGAGACAAGATCGATCTTCCCACTTTGGATGAACGGACCAAAGTTTAAGCACCTTCAAATGACGCTTGAGAGTTTTCTCACAATTCAAGCATAAGAAAATAAGATGACGGCTAGACCTAATATAAAGAAAGAGGAGGGATTTTGGTAAAAGACCAAAATACCCTCCCACTAAGAAAAAAGCCTAAATCGCGCTCCCGCGTCTCCTGCGACGTGCGTAAGTGATGACGCCTCCGCTGCCACGTGCTCCATCGGCTGAGGGGGATGCGACGCTAGGTGCGCTTGCATCAATACCCCCCCAAAAGAGCCACCTTGTCCTCAAGGTGGAAATCCGGATACTGCGCCTGGACCATATCATAATCCTCCCAAGTAGCGTCGCAGTCTGGTAGCCCTGCCCAGTAGATCAGCACCTCTCTCCGCCGTCCCGCTCCCTGGCGAACCGCTCTCACCTCTAAAGGCTCTAACAACACCTCCATGTCCTCCGTAAGTGTAGGGGGAAGAGTGAAGGAAACATCATGGTCTCTAATCGCCCTCCTCAAATGCGACACGTGGAACACAGGGTGAATCGCCGAAGTAGTCGGCAGCCTCAACCGGTACGCCACCTGTCCGACCGTGGCCTCCACCTGATATGGACCGAAGTAACGAGCCGTCAGCTTCTCGTTCGGCCTCCTTGCCATCGACCTCTGCCTGTAGGGATGTAGCTTGAGATAGACCATATCTCCCACCTGGAAGCTAATGTCCCGTCGATGTCCGTCCGCCTGAGCCTTCATCACATGCTGAGCCTGCAACAGGTGCTTCCGCAGCTCCTCCAATAGCCCATCCATCTCCTCCATGTACGTCTCCACTCGCGACACAGGAGTCTGGCTGTACCCAAAGCGCACCAAGGGTGGAGGGTCACGTTCGTACAACATCCTGAAAGGAGTCGTTCCTGCCCTCGAATGGTACGAGGTGTTGTACCAATACTCCGCCCACGCCAACCACCTGTACCACTGCCTAGGTGTGTCTGAAGCAAAGCACCGCAAGTACGTCTCCACGCTGCGGTTGACAACCTCCGTCTGACCGTCGGTCTGAGGGTGGTAAGCGGTACTCTTCAGGACCGTACCATGTACCCTAAATAGCTCCCTCCAAAAGATGCTCATGAATACCTTGTCCCTATCGGACACGATGGACGTCGGTACCCCATGCAGCCGTATCACCTCCTTCATGAACGCCGCTGCTACTGATACAGCTGTGTAAGGATGCCTCAAGGGAATGAAGTGGGCATACTTACTCAACCTATCTACCACCATCATGATCACCGTGTACCCCTCTGAACGTGGTAGCCCGTCGATGAAATCCATGGTGAGATCCTCACACCCTCTTCGGTAGTGCCAGCGGCTGTAGCAGCCCCGCTGGAGCCATCGCCATGTACTTGTGACGCTGACAGACGTCACAAGTTGCAACTAAGCGTGCAACCCCCCTCTGCATCCCTGGCAAGTACACCTCTCTGGCCATCCTCAGATAGGTCTGCTGCACCCCCGAGTGACCCCCCGTCACAGAGCTATGGAACTCTTGGAACAAAACAGGTATGAAGGCAGAGGTCCTCAGCAACACTAACCTCCCCTGGTACAGTAGTCGGCGCCCCTCCAACAAATATCCTGCCCGCATGTCCGCCCCACTCTGTAACAGCCCGCGGATCTGCTGCAACTCCGCATCACCCTTCGCCTCCTGCAACATGGGCTCCCAGTCCAGCCACATGGGCCGCAACAATGCCCTCAAGTCCACACACTCCTCCCGTCGAGACAAGGCATCCGCAGCCTTGTTCTCCAACCCGGGCAGGTACTCTATCTCAGAGCGGTATCCTACCAGCTTGGATAACCAACGCTGGTGCTCCTCCGTGACTAGCCGCTGTTCGAGAAGGTATTTGAGGCTCCTCTGGTCCGTCCTGACCACGAACTCCCGACCCAACAGATAGGGTCTCCACTTCAGTACTGCCAACACTATGGCCATCAACTCCCGCTCATAGACCGATTTCAGCCGTGCCCTAGCTGATAGCACCTGACTGAAATAGGCTATAGGCCTCCTCTCCTGCATGAGCACCGCCCCCAAACCATATCCTGACGCGTCAGTCTCCACCATGAAAGCCTTGCCAAAGTCTGGCAAGGCAAGCACTGGCGCCGTCGTCATCGCCACCTTCAAGGCCTCAAAGGCCTTGGTGGCCTCCTCCCCCCAGTGGAACCCATCCTTCTTTAGCTGCTCCGTGAGGGGCCACGCTATAGTGCTGTACCCTTTGACGAACTTCATGTAGTAGCCCGTCAGCCCCAAGAAGCCTCGCAGTGCCCGTAGAGTAGTAGGCACCGGCCAATCCAGCATGGTCGCTATCTTCGATCTGTCGGCCGACACCCCCTCTGCTGACACCACGTGCCCCAGGTACTCAACCCTCGCCTGACCGAAGCTGCACTTCTTTCGGTTGGCGTATAGCTGATGCGCAACCAGCTCCCTGAACACCACCTCCAGGTGGTCAATGTGCTCTCACATGCTCCTACTGTAGATGAGGATGTCGTCGAAGAAGACTAGGATCAACCGCCGCAAGTAAGGCTGGAAGACCTTGTTCATCAATGCCTGGAATGTCGGATGGGCGTTGGTCAAGCCGAAAGGCATAACCAGGAACTCGTAGTGTCCCTTATGGGTGCGGAAGGCGGTCTTCGGCACGTCCTCTGGTCGCATCAAGATCTGGTGGTATCCCGCCTTCAGGTTGATCTTCGAAAAGATCGCCGCCCTATGCAGCTCGTCCAGCAGCTCGTCGATTACCGGAATAAGAAATTTGTCGGCGACAGTCTCCTTATTCAGCGCCCAG
The DNA here is from genome assembly GCA_030789695.1 of Scilla litardierei. Classification (NCBI taxonomy): domain Eukaryota; kingdom Viridiplantae; phylum Streptophyta; class Magnoliopsida; order Asparagales; family Asparagaceae; genus Scilla; species Scilla litardierei. The sequence goes on from CM061142.1 coordinate 70,428,729, forward strand.
TAATCGACGCAGAATCTCCAACTACCGTCCTTCTTCACCAGTAGTACTGGAGAAGAAAAAGGACTCACACTTGGCTGGATCACTCCAGCCTGCAGCATCTCCCGCACCATCCTCTCTATCTCATCCTTCTGCACGTGCGGGTATCTGTAAGGGCGCACGCTCACCGGTGCTACCCCATCACGCAGTACTATCGCGTGCTCATGCCCCCTCGTCGGAGGTAGCCCTTGTGGGCTCTGGAAGACCTCCTGGTACTGCTCCAACACCGAATCCACCTCATCTGGAGTCTCCTCCTGCTGCTCCTCCACTGACAACACCTAGCACTCCACCAAAAACCCCTCTCCCTCATCCCGCAACGCTCACGTAATGGCCTTGAAGGCCACTACTGAGAAGCAGAGGGTTGGGTCTCCTGTCAGCACCACAGTCTTGCCCCCTACTGGAACTCCATCCGTAGAAGCTTCCAGTTCAACTTCATTTCCTCGAGCTTCTTCAGCCACTGCACTCCCAATATGATATCCACGTTGCCCAACTCCAGCTGCAAGAAGTCATCCACTATCTGAAGCCCCTGCAGTGTAAAAACACCCCTTGCAGAGCCCCTTACTCTCCTCCATCTTCCATGTGCCCAGCAACACAGTGAATTTCTCCATCGTACTCAACTCTAAGCCGTGACGCTCTACCAACCTCCTCGAGATGAAGTTGTGGGTCGCTCCACTGTCAATCAGCACCGTCGCCGTCTGATCCCCCAATGTCACCGTCAACTTCATGGTATGGTTCGGAGTGAACCCTACCACGGAGTTCAGCGACACCTCCGCAAAGTCCATGTGCACATGCTCCTCAGGCCCCGCCGCAATCACAGGTTCCTCCTCCTCAGGGTACTCCTCGTCGGGCACGATCACGATCTGCAACAACTTGCTCGCACATCGATAACCGGGGTGAACCTCTTGTCACACCTGAAACATAGGCCCGCCGCTCGTCGCGCCCTCATATCAACCTCCGTCATGCGCCTACCAGGTACGGCCGTGCGGACCTCCCCTGCAGCTGGTCTAGGTGGTACTGGTGCTGGTGCCCCGGTAGCTGGTCTAGGTGGTGCTGGTGCTGCCAGGTTGCGCTGGCCCTGCGCCCCCCAAGTCCCCCTAATGCGTCTGTCCTCCGACTGCTTCTCCTCCGCCTTGTGAGCTAGGTGAAGGACATCCTCCAAGCACTGAGGGCTCTGCATCCGTAGCTCCGCTCGTATCGATGGCTTCAGCCCCCTCATAAAATTTCCGATCATCACCTCGTCGGTCACCCCCTTCACTCGGCTATTCAGCTTCTCAAATTTCTCTACGTAGTCCCTCACTGTCCCCTCCTGCCTCAGGGCCGACAGCTGCTCGTAGAAATCTCCCCCTGTTGTTTCTTGGAACCGATCCACGATTAGTGCGGACAGCTCCTCCCAGGTGCGAAAAGGGGACCGTGCTATCTTCCACCGGTACCATGCCAGAGCCTTCCCCTCAAAATAAATCCCGATGGCCTTCAGGACCTCCTGCTCCGTCAGCCCCATCACCTGAAAATATCTCTCTGCTCGATATATCCACCCGTCGGGATCGGTGCCATCGAAGGTCGGCATCTTCAGCTTCATCAACCGCCGGTCCGCGTTGATGTCTTCCTGCTGCCCCTATCTCCTCCACGGTCACCTCTCCGAACCAAACCGACACCCCGGGTCTCCATCGGGCCTCCTCCGTCAACCCCGTACAACTCCTCCGGCCATGCAGGCCTCTCCCATGCCTCGGGCTGATAGTGATGCCCGGGAAACTGTGGTGGTCGTGCGAAAATGGGCCTCGGCCCAGGTGGGATGGTCTCTGCTCTCCAAAATTGGCCCGCCGGGGTCCCAATAGCTTCTCCCGAAGCCCAGCCACCTCCTATTGCCTCCAAAGTCCCCCCAGAGTGGGGTCCGAACCCCATCACGCCCCCAAAAGGCCACGAAGGGGCAGCTGGGCCCCCATGAGGGACGACCCAGCCCGCCGACCCTTCGGAAGGCCCGGCCCAGCTCGTCGGGCCTCCGGAGTGGCCGGAGGGCCCGTCCGCACTCCGTGCACCTCAGGCGGGGGTGCCGCCTGCACCTAGCCCCCGCCAGGGGTGGCCGGGGCCTCCGGTGGCCCCGGTGGGCTCGCCCAGGCCGGGGAGGACTGGGGGAGTTCACAGGGGGCACCGAAGCCCTCGAGTGGCCGGGCGGCCTCGCCCAGGCCTGGGCTGGGCCGCCGGGCCCTTGGCAGGCCCTATCGGGCCTACCGGCACAGACTCGCGAGGGTCTGTTTTTTGTAAAACAGGCCCGCACGGGTCTAGGGTTGGTCGAGCCGTCACCCTTGTCTCTTCCGCGGCCTTGAGATGGTAGCTCCGTCGTTGTCCGCGCTTGCTCTAGGGAGGCTGATTCTAGGGTAGAATCCCCCCTTCTTGGTTCTCCTTGCCCCGATCTCCTTATTTCGCCGCCGTGAGAGTTTGCATCATTGCCATCATCGTCGCCATCGTCTCCTTCAGATCTGAAGTAGCTTTCTTCAGATCTGAATTCGACCCCTTCAATTCCCGGAGATCTCGGCCTTGTTGTGCGGCGTCCGTCCTCATCCCCCGGAGTTCGATCTGGATGTCTTCTTGCGAATGGGCGTGATCCTTGATGGAATCCCCCACCGTTTTCTTCAATCCCTCGAACAGTTCTTCGATCTCCCGATTAAGATCCTCGCGTAGCCCTTGAATCTTCTCATCAATCAAATCCGCCTTCGATCGAGTGCTTGTCGCCATTGGATTCAATTGATGTGAATCGTCGTAGATCGATTCACAATTTAATGTGGAAAATTAAAAGAGAGGAAAAATATTTATATTTTGCTTGATTGAAGAACAAAAGATAACAAGATAATGATCTTATTAGAGACAAGATCGATCTCCCCACTTTGGATGAACGGATCAAAGTTTTAGTACCTTCAAATGACGCTTGAGAGTTTTCTCACAATTCAAGCATAAGAAAATAAGATGACGGCTAGACCTAATATAAAGAAAGAGGAGGGATTTTGGTAAAAGACCAAAATACAATCCCACTAAGAAAAAGGCCTAAACCGCGCTCCCGCGTCTCCTGCGACGTGCGTAAGTGATGACGCCTCCGCTGTCACGTGCTCTGATGCGTCCGGAATGTAACCTCGAACGATGTTGTTTACCGCAAGCGCACGGTATAGTGGCAAGCGGGTAAATCTCCCAATTCGTACCACTCTCATGTTTTAGAGTTGCGGGGTATTTCGGTGGCTCTTGTTGACGCAGTGGCGATAGCCGTCAATGTAGCGATATAGTTCGTCGATGGATTACCTCAAGGCGCGAGCCGAGCATGGTCACGTGCCTTGATTGGATCCACCGATTTCCCTATTCGAATCCCTAGATACCCCTTAAGCACATCAATTCCACAGACCGTGGGCATGATCTCAGTACGGGTTATCTACGGATTCGGTAGGATCTACCGAAATACAACCCTAAATCCCCAATTCAACGTAGGGATCCGGATCTACATTTTCCCCTAAAATCCTAGGGTTCACCCATCAACCCTAGAAAGATCTACTCATGCATCATAGGAAGAATAATAGAAGATTCAATAATAGTAAGAGAATTCATCCTAGCATGCATCAACGAGATATTCAACAAATAATCACAAAGAAATAACAAATAAATAGAATTAAAGAGACAAAAGTACTTATCTTGATACAAAGGAGGGGCCTAGGGCATGGCCAAACTCCCCAAAAGATCGTCTCCACAAAAGTCTAAGAAAGATCTAAAAATTCCCTTATGAAAAGTATCCAAAAATCTCCTCCAAAACTAATCTAAAAATCTCCCTCAAGAACTCCCTAAAACTGCCTACAGAACTCCCCTAAAAAACTCTCTTACGAAGTCTCCCCCGGCGGCTGTCAAAAATCCCCAAAAACCCTCACAGAAAAAAACCCAAAAATCCGGTCGCAGACTAAAGAATGGGCTCACAGCGACTCGGCCCGAGCACAAAGCTGCTCGGTCGAGTCGTTCGGCAGCTCGGGCTGAGTACGAGGCTGCTCGGTCCGAGTTTTACAGAGAATCAAAACACCAAAATACGTCGCTCTGCCAACCCGGGTGCGACTTGGGCCGAGTAGGAGCTGCTCGGGCCGAGTAGGAGGCTGCTCGGTCGAGTCAGACACCAAAAACAGCATTCTGAACGTACTCAGCCGAGTAGGAGGTGCTCGGGCCGAGTAGGAGGTTGAGAACAATTTCAGCACTGCACCATCAACTTGCAGAAATTTCCCAGGGCTCATCCGACCTCCGATTTGCGCGTTCTTGGTGGCGTTGGAACCGTCTTGAAGTCTACTACCTGTGAAAAATATCAGAAAAATAGTGAAAAATCTCAGGTGATAGCAGATTTAGAAATAGTGCACGGTTGTCCTATTTTCAGCACTTCGGGTCGCTTGATTCCTTCGCCGCATTATAGTTCGATCGAGCGACCTTCTCTCTTGCCTCTTCCTTTCTTCAGTATTCTTCTTTGGCACCTCAAACATGTCATCATGAGTCTCATTGGTGCTCTCACGTCGCCGACCGTCTTATTGGCTCCAAATTGCTCCAATATCGCCCAAATCCCTGAAATGGACATAAACGCTCCGAAAGTCATATTATTCCAAATAATAACGCAAAAGCGTATAAAATATGTAATCGAGCAATCATTTTGACGTGTAATCTTATCAATAAAATGTGGAATATAATGACACATCATGCTCCATCGGCTGAGGGGGATGCGACGCTAGGTGCGCTCGCATCAGATCCACTTAGGAGGAGCAAAAGAACATTGATGACATGCAATGAGAGAAAAGGGTTCTTCTAGTGCAACGATGGATGATATTCAAGAGCACTCGGATGAAGAAGATTTAGAAGATCTTGTTTGTAATGAGATGGATGAAATTCCTTCTGATGGGGGGCTAGATGAAGATGATGTTTGTTATGAAGATGTCAAGGATGATGATGCGTAGTCGTAGAATCTTTTGATATTGTACATACTGGTAGCCTCTACAGTGTCAGAAATTTGTACAACTTATTCCAACTTAATTCCACAAATTGGGATGCTATAACATGCATTTGTAATGTCATTTAATGGTGTGTTTATTTAGTTTGCAAATGCTGAAGTTCCCATTGCATATTGCAAATATTCTCGATGAGTCCATTTGTAGGAAATGCTGCTAATGGTCAAGTCATCCACCATTTATATTTAGTTTGTGATAATAAATATGTCTGTTCTTTGCTCGTGATTGGTGGAATCCACAAGATGCACTTTGTACAAGTAATGTAGACCTCTGATATGAGTGGAAACCCTCCATGCCGAGATGCTTTATTGTTTTTTTCCTTCAATTTTTCCCTAAATATCTGTGGCAGCCATTTTGGTTAATGCCAAACCACATGCACTTGGTAGCAATGAATTTGTGTTGTTTGATATCATCAGTCATTTAACTCTCTATGAAAAAAATTAGGTTTTTAACCTTTCACTAAAAATAATTTAAGCACTTAAAAATTGCTGAATTGATATGAATGTCTATAGTTTAGTAATGCCTAAAATTTGAGCATTATTATGACATTTTCTTTCCGTTTTCACACTTAAACTGATTTTGAAGTCGCCAACTTTGAATGTCCAAAACTCAAAGAACCAAACTGGGCGCAAGCAAAAGCAACCTGTATCGTCTTCTGGTCCAACAAATAGTTCTGGAACAGCAAATATTGCTGGTCCTTCTCCAAGTTCAGCACCTTCAACACAATCTACACATACTCCTGGAGATGCAATCTGTCCTTAGTACCCATATTTGTGGAGAAGCAACAACCAAAGCAACAACCGAAGCTACATCAAATCCCAATTACAAACCACTGTTTTAATTTTCAAACAGAATATATTTTACTATAAGAAATATGCCCATTCTCATTAGTAAAAGTTCGGATAAGTATTCTGATCTTAAAGAATATTATACAAGAAATTACAATCATATACACTTTTTAAAAAGAATCCTGATCTTGCCTTATGATATTAATTTTTTCATCTTCATCTTCATTGTCTACTTTCCAATGTAGGGGAGGCTGCTCAAGACATCTCATAGGCCAGCATCTTAAATGTGCAACAACCACCTCGGGTTCTGGCAGTGGCATGTAAAGACGGAGAGCACTAACATGAAAGGCAACGAAAAAGGGAACAGAAATTAAAAGCATAAGCGTTTGTTTTCCTCCACTGAAGTACTCGGTGGAACAAATGTGCAAATAACATTCAGATATCCACAAGCTTTACAAAAAGATGAACATATCTAATACAATCAACAACGAATGTTTTTAAAAGTTGATATGATTTTATACTTACTACTTATTTATTTACTAAATATCCATTTTCGCGTAAACCGCATAATCCGTATAAGCGGTCGCATAATCCGCATATGCACTATGCGCTCCTGGACCGCACGCATAATGAACCCGCCTTTTAGAACGCTGCCACATGTTCTGTTCAAATTAATAGAAAGTTTATGATGATTCAAGCACCGAGTAGATTGGGATTCTAAGTATGATGGCAATTGTGATTTTAGCTATTTATTAGTTATCTAATTATTTTAAACCTATTTTGTGGTCTTGGGGATTTCTTGTGTTCAATTTCTATTTTAGCATGATGATTCTCTATTGGCTGCTTCACTAATTACTTCATTTAATTATTTAGGTAGAGCTGTTTTTTGATCTGATATTTAGTTGTCCCAACTCCTGTTTCATATCCCTTTTTTATTTATCCATTCTTCGAGGATAGTTCATTACAATATCCTTCATAAGTGGATGACTATTTTTGCGAAGAATTATTGATGTTAATAATGTACTATTCAATGAATTCTTGCATGCGGAAGAGAGCATGTGGGTGTTAGTACACTAGCTACTTAATGTTCTTTGAGGTCTTGGCAAGGGGATGCAATTGTGCTATTGAGTGACCACTCTGGTTATCATTGGGGCACTTCCTTTATCGTCATAACAACAAAAAAACTTATGTTCATGTTTTTTTTCCATGTAATTTATCAGTATTAGCATTTTCATTCTTTGCCAATATTCTTCAATTACTTTGTCTACACAATAAATTTTTATGGGAAATTATGTTTTACACTACTTTTTTTCTTCCCGATCATTAATACATTTGGCATTTTCATTAATGTTTTCATAAAGTGGATTACTGTCAGTGATTTGTGTCTGCTCGTAATAACTAACTATGATTAAGTATTTCTAACATTTTCCCCTTTCAGTTTGTTTCACAATTTTATGTAGCACTAGACAATGTTTGTGAATATTCAAAGATCCATAATATTTAGAATTTAAAAATCTTAGTGATACAAACAATATAAAGTTGTCATCAGAGTAATCGTTTACAGACTGAAATTAATGACTGTGCTTTGTCAATTGCAGAGTGACCTTGCTGGCATGAATTGCTGAGATCAAGCTGCTTGTTGCACAAATTTGTTAAAAAAATTATCGTTAGCGGAAACAACTTGTTTGCAGTACATTTATTTTTCATGATGTATATTTGTGATTTATATTTATTCTTACATATACTAGGTTTGGTAGCATATTTTGAGAGCTTGAAATCATTCGTCCTTGAAAACCAATCTATATCATTCTGTTTTTTAGTTAATGATTCTGAATGTGATAGTTTTGATGCAGAGAAGGCGTGCCTTGGAGGAATGGATGGGAAAGCTACTCTCTGATATCGACTTGTCTAGGAGTGCTCCTGTGGCGGCTTTCCTTGAGTTGGAAGTTGCTGCTAGGTCATGTAGGTGTTTCACCTACCATCTCTTGTGGTTGCTTTCATTGAGCTTGAGTTTGATCTTACTTAAGATTTTTTTCCCCTGTTGGGCATACACGGAAACTGGTCTTTGTTTTTATTATATGATCTCTATTAGTTTTGTTGGGTTTTAACCATATACCTTGTGAAATATTTGCGCTTACGTTTTGGCTTACACATTTGTCAGCATTTCAGGATATGAGTCAGCTTTTTTCAGAAACAGACCATTTAGGGGAGGTTTCTGTTATTACATCTTCACTTCCAGAGAGATCTGATTCAAATGCTTCTCTTGCTGGTTCTTCAACACTTGATTCTATGTCTCGATGCATAAGCGCAGATATTGGTTGTGATAATGCATATGACACATCAGATACGGGAACTTCTATTAGAGGGATGGCTTATGCATCTGAATCTGGCCTGGAAACCATGTCAACAGCTCATGAGTTATCTGCTTCAGCAGGAGAAATTAGTAATGGTATCCTTGTGGGAGAATCAGTTCTTGGTGAGGCACGAGAATTTCTTAGGATAAATTTGCAACATGGAAAAGAAAACCATGCTTTTGGGAGGGATGTTTCTAATGGAAATCCTTCAAAGCCTCTTCCAAGGGAAAGAATAGAATTCATTCATGAACAAGACCATGATAAGCTCTCTGCTCATTCACGTAAACTTTCTACTGATAGCATTGGGAGTGATGTAAGTTCAATAAGGGGTAGTGACCTATCAATTCCTGGCGTTAGTAGTTCATTGTGGAATGGATCTGTTGACATTAATGGAGGAGATGCTCGGAATGCCATTGAGGATCTTAGCAACACGGAGACGCAGTTTCTAAATGATGCACAAATTCTTCTCCCTCTTGATCAACGTCACAAATTGAATAGAGTTATTGCTTCCATGCAACGGAGATTAGTGACAGCAAAGACAGATATGGAGGATCTAATAGCAAGATTGAATCAGGAAATGACTGTGAAAGAGTACCTTGTCACAAAGGTGTGCCTCTGCCCCATATTGCTTGCCGTCTGTAATTCAATACATGTTTGGCCTTTAAAAAATGCTAGTAGTTGTGTAGATGTAGATTACAGAATTCTAGTCAATGCTTTTCCCACGGTATATCTAGTGTTTATTTGAATGAATTTGTGATATTCCTGACAAGTAGAACCTAGATGGATCTATTTTGGCTAGCTGATAAATATTTCTATACCTTTTTGTGTCCAATTTCTTGAGAACTCAGTAGAGTCATTTTCCAAATATTCATACGGCATCATCTTACTATAACTGAAACTTATGAAGGTCAGGGATTTAGAGGGAGAACTAGAAGTCACCAAACAGAGGGGTAAAGAAAATCTGCAGCAAGCCATCTTAATTGAAAGAGAGAGAATCACACAAATGCAGTGGGACATGGATGAACTTCACAGAAAGTATATGGAGATGGAGGCAAAACTTAAATTTGAACAGGTTTGGATTTTCCCTTCCATTAAATTACATTAATTGTATTTATAAACTTTCATTTAGTGTTGCTGTGATTTACCGTGTTTCTTCTTTTTGCTCCTTGCAGAATGAAAAGACTTGTGCAGAGTCGGAAAAGTCAAGTGCCAGTGGTGAAAAAGACTTGTTGCAAGAATTGTATAGCAGACAAGAGCAGATAGATAAATTGCAAAGGCATATAGAAGATGTGGAGATGAAATCAAAAGCAGATATTAAAGTTCTAATCAAAGAGGTTAAATTTCTGAGGGGTTCACAGGCAGAGCTGAAGGAAATGTTAAATCAATCAATTAAGGAAAAGACAGAGCTGGAGGTAACGTACTATGTTTCCCCTAAAATGTACATTAACTTGGATGTGATTATGTGCTCATGAAAGCAGTTATATTAGAACAATTTTTTGTTATGAGTATCGTTTGTCATTTTTTTTCATTATGATTTGCTATGGTTGTTCCTTGGCCAAGGTAGATTAGCAATTAATCTACCAAGCTCGAGTGAAGTGCGTTGGTATCTTGAAATGATTGCTTGCTAGATGTGACATCATGCCTGATATTGTGTTCTTCACTGACAGTTCTGAAAGTGAACTGAGGCAAGCATGTATTTTTGATGATTTTTTTTGAAAAAATGTAAGCAGCATATCGAATTACTATGCTAAAACTAAAAATCATTAAGTACTGTTAGAAGGCAAGTACCTAGAGCCATGATTTTTCTTTCCGCATTGAAATTTTTGTCCTAGGATAAAGTTAAATAGTTTGTATTAAGCAAGGAGGGACAAATTTGTGATTTCTATGATAGATTGTGTGGTTGCGCACATGGATCACAATTGTGTCAAGTGGGTCAGCTCCTGGACGATACATATATGCCTGACACAGACCCGGCTAATAGGGTTTACTGCTTCGACATAAATCAAACTGCAGGGTAATTGAATGACCCAGTTCTGCATTGGCAGCCTGGGCGTCAAAATGATATTTGACATAAGAAAGTTGTACTAAAGGAGGAAATTGAGCACAGTCCCACCTTCATGTGTGCTCCATGTGTTCAACATTCTTATCACTAAGGACACCTCTTTTGTGTTTGAAATTTAGCATTTAATTATCTATATGCATTTCTTTCTTCCGTCCTTAAAAGGAAGGAATGAAAGCGGAGCTAATTCTCAACTTTGTTATGAGCAATTAAGTCCTGGGACTTCAGATTGTGATTTACTCAAGAAAAATGGTATCTTTTTCTAAATAGTCCAATCTTTAAACGAGGTGAATTCCAATTGTTGGAGCCACACCCCTTGACACTAATCTGACCTATTTATTAACTGGTTTAGGCATGTTGACCTGATAAGTGCTGTACTCATTTATGCCCAACAAATACCCAACGACTTCTGGTCATGTTCTGGTTAATTTGGTGGGGGTGGGCTAAGGTTGTCAATTCCAGTTGAGATCAGAATTCTACACCAAGTGGTACTAGTTAAAGGAATTTTATGCACAATTTACATTTTGAGATGGCCAAACAAAAAGACGTAATGTTATTGGTATGTTTATTGAAATTTATCAATATCCATCTCAAATCAAATTTTTTTATTTTCCAACAATTGTGTAATTCTACTTCATTAATCTCTTCTTTCATATTTTAGAGAGAACATATTATTTTTTTCAAATATACAATTATAAAACGTACTCTTGAGAAGGTAATTGTGTAATTGTCTCAAATAATTAAGTAAAATTAAATTAGTATAAAATAGATAAAATCAGATTTTAGTTTTAGTACATTAAGATAAAATTCATCAAATTAGAATTTCAAGTTAATTAGGTTTTTGTTAGACCCGCAGGTCTAACCACCGGCCCATCTTGGGCCGGCCCATGTGGGCCGGCGGGTGGCTCTTTGCGCGTGCGCCCCCTCTCCCCTAGAAACCCTAGTTTCTTCTATAAATACGGGCTAGCCGTCATTAGGAATTTTATGCTTGATATTGGATATTTCTATTGAGCATCTCTAGTATTAGGTCTTAGATTAAACGAGTGCGGACGTCCTCTTCGGCGTCTTGGGAGGAGAGCGCACCTCTTTTGCGCTCAATTATCTTGTTATTCCTATTGTTTTCTCAATAAAAATCATATCTTTTGTTGGTTCCTAACATTTTGGTATCAAAGCCCGTGACGATCCATAGCGGCTACGACAAGATCCCACGACAAAATTGAAGCTTTGGAGGCCAAATTCACGAGCGAAATTGACGGGATCAAGAAATCTTTGGCGGCCAACGATGAATCCATGGCAAAATTGACGGCTTCCATCGATCAATTGACGGCCAATCAAGCGAAGCACGATGACCAATTCGCGCAAATGATGGCAACCCTTAAGCAATTGGCGACGAACCACAAAGGGGAAGAAAACCCTAAACCGGGGAAAAGGCGGCACCTTTGAAGAAGGAGAAGGAGAAAGTTGGAAGCTTTGTCCCAAAAAGCGATTTTTTGATGGAGGATTTGGCCGACGATGAGGACGAGGAGCCGTGGAGGGGTGATTATCGAGAAGAAGTTAGGCGAAAGGCCGCGGAAGCCCAAGGAAGGACCGGCAACCACAACGAACCCCGCGCGAGGGCGCACGAAGACGGCGGGGGGCTACGGCTACCCTCCCAGGGGGTCGCCGGCCCCCAGGAACTCCGGGCGACCCCGGCGAACCTCCCCTGGGGTCGCCGGGGTCCGGCGAACCCCCCGACCTTGGGGGGGCCGCTGGGGCCCCCAGGACCACCGGGGGGGGTCCGGCGAACCCCCCCGGGGTCGGCCGGGGGCGTCGAGCCCTTCTGGGACTCCGGCAACCCTCGCCGACCCCGGGGGGGGCCGCTGGGGCCCCCTGGATGCTCGGGGGGGGGGGGGGTCCGGCGAACCCCCCTGGGTTCGACCGGGGGCGCCGACCCTCCCTGGGGTTCCGGGGACCCCCGCCGACCCCAGGGGTGACCGTTGGGGCCCCCAGGGCTCTTCCAGGCAGCGACCAGAGGCGGCAGAGGCTTTTGGCGGCGATTTTGGGGGCTTTCAGCAAGATCCGCCACGGCGAGAGGCTCCGGCACGTGTTTTCGAGGAGTTGGGACCCGGGGATTTTCAGGAGCACGATGACTACTATCGGGACCCTCCCGACCCTCGCTTTGACGACGGGGGGTGGCAGCCACCGCCCCACCACCAGGAGAGACGCACAGCAGGCACCGGAGGGAGGTTCGGAGACTACCAGGAGTGGCCAGAGGATGGTGTTGGAGCAGACGAGGGGCACGGAGACCGAGGGGACTATGGGGGTCGCGGAGGAGGGCCACCCAGGCGTTACGAGACCATGGACGAGAGGCGACAGCACTACCGTCCGCGTCACAGAGACGATGGGATGCCCGAGCAGGGGCACTTTGGAGGGGATTGCAGAGTCCGGAAGCTGAAGATGCCGATCTTTTCTGGGGAGGATCCACACGCCTGGCTGTTCACGACAGAGAGATATTTCGCGGCGCATCACATGACCGAGGCCCAGAAGCTGGAGGCGGCGGCCATCTGCATGGAGGGGCGAGCTTTGGGGTGGTTCCAGTGGAAGGAGAGGAGGCAGCAGATCCGTAGCTGGGCGGAGCTGAAGGACTTGGTGCTGGAGAAGTTTAGAGACCCCCGCTTGGGGAACCTACACGAGCAGCTATTTGCCCTCAGGCAGGAGGGGCCGGTGCGGGAGTACATTGAGAAATTTGAGACGCTGGCAGGACGAGTTCATGGGGTGTCGGACGAGTCGCTGGAGGGCACCTTCTTGAAGGGGCTACGTCCTACTCTTCGAGCTGCGGTGAGGCCATACAAGCCTCGAGGGCTTTCAGAGGTCATCGAGATGGCACAGATGGTGGAGGACGCCCGAGCTGAGGATAGGCGAGGCGGAAGCAGCTACAGTGGGCAAATACAGCGGATCACCACGACTGGGATAGGAGGAACATGGATCCCTACTGAGACAATTCAGACAGGGCTTGAGAAGACGGGGGAGCCGAACCCGCTACCATCTGGGGCCCATTCCGACAGATGACCGATGCGGAGATGAGGGAGAAGCGGCAAAAGGGACTCTGTTTTAGATGCGACGAGCGCTTCTCTCCCGGACACCGTTGTGTGGATCGGAAGCTGCAGGTTTTGATAGCGGAAGCGGACGAGGATGATGACTTGGAGGACGAAGGCATTGGAGGGGAGGGCGACTCCCACTAGGAGTAGCGCCGCTGGTACTTACACCACCTTGAGGACAAGGTGGTTCTTTGGGGGGGAGTATTGTTAGACCCGCAGGTCTAACCGCCGGCCCATCTTGGGCCGGCCCATGTGGGCCGACGGGTGGCTCTTTGCGCGCGCGCCCCCTCTCCCCTAGAAACCCTAGTTTCTCCTATAAATACGGGCTAGCCGTCATTAGGAATTTTATGCTTGATATTGGATATTTCTATTGAGCGTCTCTAGTATTAGGTCTTAGATTAAACGAGTGCGGACGTCCTCTTCGGCGTCTTGGGAGGAGAGCGCACCTCTTTTGCGCTCAATTATCTTGTTATTCCTATTGTTTTCTCAATATAAATCATATCTTTTGTTGGTTCCTAACAGTTTTCTAAAAGGAAAGCAATCAACTTAGAATCTTATACTAATTTAGTAAATAATTACGTAATTCGCTGGTACAAACTTCAATTTACCACCTCTAAACTTTTTTGGGCTTGCACAGTTCCCTTTCTGCTTTAGCTTGAAAGCTTAGCTGTATGCTGTTTTTTATTTTAACATGTGGATTCAAGAGATAGCCATGGCATAGCCATCTCCACATTAAAAAAAGAAATAACTATATCTCTATGATAGTAATTACTAATTAGAAAAAAAACAGTTGCAGAGATGGCCATGGGATCATGCCTGGATAATAAGCACGACGTTAGCCAAACAAATTATTGAAAATTTTGCTAAATATATGAATCCATACCATAGAATTCCAATCCAATTTAAAGGAAAATCCTACAAATTAGTGTTTCAAGTGACTAAGTATTTCTGTAAAGGAAATCTGTCTAATTATGATTTTAAGCTTGTAAAGCTTTCAAATTAAAAAATAGGTAGTCATGCTATTTCATTGTGTGGGTAGACGGCATAGCACACATTCTACGCGCACATCTTACACATCTTACACAGTACGTTGATATCCCTCCAGAAGTTTAAAAGTCTTTAATTTTTTTCTCTTCTTTTATTTTAAAATAGTTTGTTTCCTCATTTATGTAGCATGTGCTCTTCCCTAATTTATGATAAAATTAAATAGGAAAATTGAAGATTTTTTGTGATAAAAGAAGAAGAATAAAAGTTCCATTGCCTGAAATGTTGGTAGTATTAGTCTCTGTTGGTGGCTTGAATATCAATGCGGCTGAAATACATCTCGCCCTGAAATAATTTGATGTCTCTGCATTAGCTTGTCAGGGAGAGGAAAAGATGATCCAGTCATCCCTCTGATTAAGTAAGATTTAATAAATTGAAAACAAGAAACACAAATTGAGGTACTGCCTCACATGAAAAAGATTGGGCGAGTACCATCCGTTGATTTACTGAGGCAGAAATAGCTGAGTACTACCTCACACAAGTAAGTAATTTGAGTAGAATTTGGCTTTTACTTGATGTTGGTGGAGATGTCTATGGCTTTATGAGACTCTTCCAAACATACCATTCCGGTATGCTCTTCAAGATCTTTAATCACTGGAAATACTACAATCTACTATAGAATCATGTGGGCAGCGAGATGTGTATCACATGATTAATTATTATTTAAAAAACTCATAGTTTGTGGTAGTCATTCTGTACTTTTTTATAAGAAAGATAAATCCTCACTCCTGATATTCTTCTATAACCTTCTGTTGAGTCCCCAGAATTTGAGATTTTCAGTAACGACTATTGCTAGTCCCTGAGGACTGTTTATAAGTAATGTTCTTTGTTTCTTTCATATGTGTAGAGAGTTCTTCAAACTGAGAAGCAAAGGTGGGCACACTTGAAATCTGCAAGAAAGAAGCTCTTACATGAATGCGAAGATCTCTGCAATCGGCTACAAGAATGTAGTGTTAATTTTCCTGCAGAAGGGGAAGATAAATTTACTGTCAGTCCATCACTTTCTGATGCTTTAGACCTTCTGGAGACTTCAGATAATAGAATTGGCCTTCTTCTTGCTGAGGTAACTCGTTCATTCTTCTGAGATTATCTCATTTAATATTATGGTGTGTTATGCGTGTTTGTTGATGACCAATGTCACATAAGAGAGTTGCATGCTATATAAGTGGAGAATTACATAATTTACCATCAACTATCTCTGTTATTGTTCAAGACTGGTGCCGGGTAATTTGATCCAGGATTAGTGACTGTTCTGGTCCAGATGGCCTCCATGGGCACCTCTTTGTTAGCCATGATCATTTGATTACATAAATGCCAGATGGTGCTCATAGGATGTGGATGGAAGGTAGCTAATTGCACCTGCAGGGTTAATGATGGTTTTCTTCATATCTATGTTACCAATCCTTTCTAAGCATCCAAGGATGTCCATAGTGGAGTTTGCAGAAACATTTCCACCTGATGCCACTGTGGTCTCGCTCACTCGCTGGCGTTCCCAAACTATGTGTGTTGCAGTTGCAGGTACGTGGCAAAGCTGACAAAAAGGATCTAGGATCTAGTCGGACGTCACGAAGCGCCAAATATTGTTTTGTTGGTAGTGCATTATGTAAAATTTGCTAGATGCACGTTCATAGTTTGGCTATGCTCTGGCTCTCAAGATAGGTATGTAGAGCTTATTTCTTCTTGGGGGTGGTGCATTGCTGTTATTTAAAGACCGATAGTCAACCTTGACCTGGTTTGTACCATCACACGAATATGTTCAAGTGTTTAGGTTCGGGGAGTTGATGTTAGGTGCCGTGACGTTAAGTATTAGATTGTGACAACTAGCCAGCATGACCTCATACATCTGCTTATAGTTCCCCACTGGATGACATACATTGGAATGATGTAGGTATTGATGGTATCATTAGCTATCCTTGTCGTTTTGTGAATATTTTGGTGGTTAATGAAGGGCCGTGGTTTTAGCCAGATGTCATGCCAAATTGATGTGGAGCGACCATTGCCAATGGTATGCTAGAGTTGACATCTGAATTCTCCCAATGATGTTTGTATGGCCTTCCAGACCAGGACTCATGGGTTGCAATTTTTGAAAGCTGGGGATGTAATGCAAGCATTAACGTCAACCAAGGCGTCACATTGTAAACAGGTTGCATCAGGAATTTAGCTATTTGTTCCTTGAAAAGGGCATTAGCGTAAGTGACAGTTTTTTCAGGTTAAGCACTACATATTCCTTAGGTTGTGTTACATCGTTCCTGCATGTTTATCCTGTAGAACCTGGTCGCAATATATTTCAAGAGCTGAGATAAATCCTTTATGCTATGTTTGGTTTGAGATAAATTGAGAGAAAGAAAAATGAAATAAAAATGAAATAGAAAGAAAGAAAAGGAAAAAAGAAATCAGATTTTTTCATGTTTGGTTATTGAAGAAAATTGTAAAGAAAAGTGAAGATTTTTATTTTTATTACCAAAAGAGTTCTAAGATGTTCTGCAACTTGGACATATTTACAAACAATTGATGGGTGATCTACTCAACAGCCAACACCAAGATTATTTCAAATTTTAAAATGTTTTTGATTACTTTTTTAAGGCAGTGGGTTTGCATTGGAAACCTTGGCAGGTGTCTTTTCCATCGGCTAGAAGCCTATTGATTCCGATGACGATGGCGGCAGGGGTCCCCACCTGGCATCACTTCTCAACCATCTCATCGATGGTGGCAGGGTCGATGGAGAAGACGGCCTCAACGGAGCCGTCCTTGCGGTTGTGGACCGCCAAGGCTGAACTCACGGGCGTTCTCCATCGTCTAATCACAAACTTTGGACTCGGCCCTTGATGATCGCCCTCACCTAAGTAAAATACAAATAATTTTAACTTTTAGGAAAAAAACAGAGAGACAATCTCACTTTCTGATTGAGAGAGAGATAATTTAGTACAGTTTTGGTCGAAGAGGGATTTGAGAATGCTGTGATTATGCTGCTCATGGTAGAAGATGACGAGGGTTTGAGAAGTCGGAGACGGAGCAATGGGTGGTTGATTCCTGCGGAGGAGTAAGAGGCGAATGCCATTTGTACTGAATTCAGATAGGAAGTAAATTAACGGGGCCTGCAGCGGTCGAGGGTGGCGAAGAGGGCGATGGAACGGTCGAGGTGGTTACCACAGAGAGAGCAGCAGGCGGACGTCGAGCTGAGAGATTTTTTTCTCTCTCTTTCACATGGGCCGGGGGAGAAAAGTTGGGATGCTTTTTTCCTTTCATTTTCCATCACTTTCTTTTTCTCTTTACTTTTCTGTTTCACCAAACAAAGGAAACATGTTTCTCTCACATTTTCTTTCCTTTTCTGTCATTTTCCCTCAAACCAAACAGACCCTTATGGACTGGGTGTGCACAGAAAATGTGACGTGGTATTCCTGTGAGAACAGTGGAGATCAAGGTGCTACGCTCCGCCGTTGACAGTTCAGGTTGTTTGTATTGGGTTAGGCTCTCTTGTATGCGTGTAAGGATATGCATATGTGATTGAAGCCCTGAGATATTAGAAGTCGTTTTTTGGATGGGTGATTGTGTACCAGTAGTCGGGCTGCTCTGAGAATTGGTGCTCTGTTTTGACAAATAATTGTTAAGTTTTGTTTGTTCTTTCCATTCTTTTTTTGTGCATGGTCATTATGTGGTAAAATTTATTAACTTAGTTGATCAGATTAGATCTGTACTTTACAATCGGTGTGCTAGGCATTCACTGTATCACAACTACATAGGGTATCAATTTTTGGGCTACCTGGTTTTAGAATAGTTATGATTTGATAGAAAGCAAGCAGGCCGTAAGTAGGTCTGTGATGCGGCGTGCTTCTAAATAAGTTGGTATGTTATATTTCCCATGAATTGGTGCTCTGTTTTGACAAATAATTGTTGAAGTTTTTTGTTCTTTCCATTCGTTTTTGTGCATGGTCATTATGTGGTAAAATTACTAACTTAGTTGATCAGTTACTAATCTGTAGTTTACAATCGGTGTGCTAGGCGTTCACTGTATCACAACTCCATATGGCATCAGTTTTTGTGCTACCTGGTTTTAGAATAGTTATGATTTGATAGAAGGCAAGTGGGCCGTAGTGGGTCTGAGATGCGGCATACTTCTAAATGGATTGGTGTGCTGTATTTCCCATGAATTGGTGCTCTGTTTTGACAAATATTTGTTGAAGTTTTTTTGTTCTTTCCATTCTCTTTTGTGCATGGTCATTATGTGGTAAAATTATTAGCTTAGTTGATCGATTACTTATCTGTAGTTTACAATCGGGTTGATAAGCATTCGCTGTATCGCAATTCCATAGGGCATCAATTTTTGTGCTAAGTATTCGCTGTATAGCAATTACATAGGGTATCAATTTTTGTGTACCTGGTTTTAGAATAGTAATGATTGGGTAGAAAGTAAGCGAGGGCGTAAGTAGGTCGGTGATGCTGTGTTCTTGTAAGTGGATATGTTTGTTATATTTCCCATGAATTGGTGCTCTGTTTTGACAAATAATTGTTAAAGTTTTTTTTCGTTCTTGCCGTACTCTTTTATGCATGGTGAGTATGTGGTAAAAATTAATGACTTAGTTGATCGGTTACTTATCTGTAGTTTACAATCGGTGTGTGTATCACAATTCCATATGGTAACAGTTTTTTTGTTACCTGGTTTTAGAATAGTTATGATTGGGTAGAAAGTGAACGTGACAAAGTAGGTTGGTGGTCAGAAAATGAAATCTCTGTATGTCCAGATGAGGCTGTCCTGTGGCCCTAAAGTCAATTATGAAATTTATTACCGAGATACTAAGATGTCCATCAATATTGACACAATATGCACATGCTTTTAACAGAACATAATTTGTAAGTGGCTCAGAATAAACCATTCAACTTTTGCTAACTACTGTTGTATTGTACATGCAGTTGGTGACTGTCAACTTTTTTATGACAGTTGTGAAGTGGATTTGTCAGTTACTCGAGGGTAATCTACATTTCGTCACGTCTTAGGGATGATATGTGCCATGTATAAGTATTGTCCCACGTATTGACAAGAATCTTGACTTTCTCAAAAACTTTGATAAGAGGATTTGGGATGGACCGTGTTTTAATAAGCAGTCATCCTAGCTGGAGGGTATTGGTGGTCTTTTTTTTCTCTGCTTAATCGAGCAGTTAATTTCACCTTATTATTTTCTTATTCAACCTATAATATTCTTGTAAAGAGTGGCTTTTGATTATAACGTGGATTAAAGAGATGCATGCTATTGATTATTCCTTCATTAAGCCCCCCTTCGTTACTACTAGAAAAAGAGATGCATGCTATTGATTCTTCTGAGGTTTGCCTATCATAAGCTATCATAACAAGGTCTAAACAGTGGGACTATGTGCTGATTAGATTTAATGAACATGACCTTCAGTCAGGTAAGCAGCTTAGGAGTCTATTTGGTGGTAACCCCCTGCATGTCGCTGTTCTAAATATATTTTATAGGATGCTAGTTTAGATTTGACGGATTCAAGTGTTCTATTTCACGTCACTGACTCGCTAAGACTTGAGGGGAAAGAGCACAAGCCCTGAAGCAAAGGACAGGAGTGAGTGGAATCAATGTGTTCCAATATCTGGGCTCCGACACCAATCTAAAGCCATTTCTTGTGATCCACTCCCATGAAATTTTAGTAGCTAAAGATATTTTTATGTTCGGTGAATATAAACATGCTGCAGCACTATTTGTCAAATGGAACCAGTTACATAATGGTTCACACATAATTTGCAACCATCTTCTTGGTGCATGTGGACATGCTTTGGGTTTCACCTGCAGAATTCATTTGGTTAAGGAAAAATTGGATATTGTCTAGTTGTGTAAAGTCTGTTCTTATAGTTCTGATTCTCCCATAATGATCCTTGTTAAACATAAATCTATAGTTATGTACAGTTTATACCTGTCTTTTTATGTGTAGGATGTGGATGAAATGGCGGATTTGATAATGCCACTTTGAACAGAATATGGACATATTATGTCATACTGTTTGAAGTGAAACTTGCTAACATTGAAACTCCAAACTGCCTTCTCTGGGTCTATTCCATGGGAGTTTCTAAATGGCTGTTAGGTATCACAATATGTTACAGAGGATTTGTTAACACTTTTTATTTACATGTAGGCTCAACTCCTCACCCAAGATGATGAGCATCCCATTATCGATGCAGAAAAATCAAGTAGCACCTATCCATCTGAAAATCTTATCATGTTTAATGGTGATGATCCGATCGAAGCAGATGATGGGGTGAGAAGAATGCTGGCAAACTTATTGATAGACAATGCGCGGCTGAGAAAGCAGGTCAATTCTGTTATCCGCCATGCCTTCAATACAGTCATCGAGCCTGAAAAAGATGACGGCGAAGTTCCTTCCAAGAGGACAGTTTTAGAGAGATTCTTGGAAAGATGAATTGACTATAGTCTTTCTATCACAAGTCGTCTTCCTGCTCGACTCGAGGTTTATCTCTTAAACAAGAAGAGCCGTGGTCTGTGAATATTGGCTGCCAAATGCTTCTTGAGGATGGTTACCGGTCTGTGGTGAGAACTCTGTATTTATATATTTTGTCGCAAGGAAATGAACTGATAATAAGTTACGAGATTAGCTCTTTAGCATGCCGCAAAATGAGCTCATGGCAAAGGGATCCAGGTATTCATCTCAATATAGCGAGCAACAAGCGGGGAAAATCGTACATCAAGCTTGAAATCACAAACAGATTGTCTTCAGTTTAGCACAGCATATACGTGTAATGTAACCCAGCTTTGACTGTACAGCAAGAGCCTTGAAAGCGACATCAGAAAACCACAATTTGTATTTAAAAGCATCTGTGGTGACCCTCTTTTTTTCTTTCCCCGCGATATTTTTCTTGCCTCAGTGTGATTTGCTAGCATTGTTGTTTATAGAGTGCTCGTTTTCAGGATGATTCCGTTGCTTGGGTTCTAATTTTCAGCTGCCTCTAGCGGTGCTGTTGTTACTGCAATGTGAAAATTGATGTCCTTTGGTTTCCAAATAGAGTGTATCTTATACAAGATGCGACAGGGCTTTTCAAATTGTCATTTGTTGCTGTGTAGAAGTTTGATGTCTCTTTGTAACAACTACTGCCTTTTTGTAATGCTTTACTTCGTCGTCATGGATGATGTGCTTAGACGCATTGTTAAAAGATACTCAAACCGAGTCCAGAAATCAGCCGTTTCATGGGATCAAAGCCACCGTTGGTGGTTGTGATGCATGTGTGTTTCTGATGGTTCATTCATGGCAAATAGCTAAAGAGAGATGGGGAGGTCGTGTTCAAGATTTGAGAGTCGGCGTCCAACACTTCTTAGGTTCGCATGATATGCGTGGGCTTGACAATAGGGTTGAGTCGTATTCTTGGTGTATGGCAATATTACATATCGATAAGGTGGTCGCAGTGAATTCTCATGTTGCAGAGTATAATTTGAGTATCATGGTGTTTGATTCATAAGAGGTTTGCCGGCAGAGGACACGATGTTGTGTGCCCGCTGGCGAACTGCAACAGAGAAGAGGAAAGTGAGATACAATGTGTTTAGAGCAAAGTATTTAGTATATTTTATGAGCAGCGGGGAATCATGCTTCCTGACTCTTTATTATTATTATTTTTGTGTAATATTGTTGGTGTTTTGTTCTCGGGCAGCGACTGGGCCCGTGTTGGACTCGTGCCTAGGCGTCCGGGCTGGAGCCCAAACGCCTGGGTGAGCCTAGAACCGAGGTTTTTTTAAGCACGAGCCCCGGTTTGGGAATTTTCTATGCTTTTCAAGGCTCGATTTTCGTGTCACATGACTGAACTACTTTTTGCAACTAATTGCGACCGCATTAATTCACATGCATCATATGCATATTCCTCTTACTACTTGGACGAGAATCTTAGACTGTGTGAAACTCTACAGCCTGACCATACTACAGGTATGACTCATAGCCCCTGACGACAGTGATTGCAATTAGCAATTGTCGTCCCTAGTTCGGTATTATCATTACGTGGTCTGACCCTTGACATAAATATTGTCAGAACTACACTTGGCTATGTCAGTGATGAATTTCACTGTTATAATCCCTTCATCAACACTGTGCCGCTTCGAAGTCTATGGTATGGTTGACTGTCAACCACTAATAGCTTTGCGATCAATCAGCATCGTTCATTCTTAGCTTGTTTTTATTGGATCATACCCAACACACATCGGCCTAGGATTTCGCTAAGAACCGTAATGATTCCACGACACTAACTCCCCAATACGGGAGAGACGAATCTAGTAACGGTCTAAATTCGTCGCTACACATTTTTCCATATTCAAAATAGTTGCATTTGATTATACGATTTTTTTTCTATTTTTTTCGTAGCTCAAAATTTTAAACTGACACTATTTTTATGATCCTCGCGACGATATGAACCTGTTGCATTTTTTATAATTTTTCGAAGTAAGATATGAAATGTGGTATTTTAATATTAAAATTTATTTTTAACTAATTATCTTTACTAATTACGTTTTTACCTATATTTAATTAACTACCTTAATTACGTACCTAACCTATCCTTAACAGCCCACGGAGGAAATGCATCTGCCGCTTAAACAACAAATCCCCAACCATGAAAATTAAATACCCCTAATTAATATAAATATTATTATATTCAAATTACTCATTATATAAACCACACCACACCTCCTTCCCTCTCACTCACAAGCTAAAGCCGCTAGCTTACCTGTTCTACCTCCTCCACTCTCACCAACTCTGGCGGACCACCACTGGCACCACCGCGGCGAGCTCCTCCGGCCGCCGCCCTCTCCGGCGAACCCCCACCACCGTTCTCCCCATTCCTCCAAAGCCACAAGCCCTTCCCTTCACCCTCACCCTCTCTTTCACGGCCACCAACCCCATGACCACCACCATCGTTCCTCTGCCAGGCCACCCCCGCCTTTGACCCTCTGTCGCTCGCCTCGGTGCCCTCAACCGCTGCCGGTGACCGACGAGCTCGTCGTGTCGAAGAACCCCCACCATCGCCCTACAGCTCCTTCCCCCTCTCTCCTCGCACCAGCGACCAGCCGGTGCCGGTGCCCGCGCCGGCGTTGCCCCACCACCGTGCCCCCCCAACCGGCACCGCCCCTCCACCCACTGCCCAAGTCCAGAGTCTTCTGCTACGCACGTACAAGGAAGAAAAGCACAACAGAGAAGGAGAAAGAAAAGAAATTGTACATAGAGAGAAAGAGTAAATTAAGAAAAAAATAAAAAATATAAATATAAGCGCCCTAAAAATAAACCGAAGCTACGTGTTGCCACGAACGCGTAGACACTGGAATCCGAATCGGGTACTTATTTTGCAAGTTATGAATTTTCAAAGTTTTCGGTATTTAATTCTAATTTAGCTAAATAATTTATCGCGATCGAAAATCACGTAAACTTAGAAACGTAAAAATAGCTTATGAATCTGCTAGTCAAGAGGAATATTTTGAAATATTGTGCATAAGATTCCGACGTATAGATGTCTTTAAATAAATCGTCGAACGTTAGCGATAGTGAAATTCTAAATTCAAAAATTAAGTTTTAATTAGTTTTAAATCTAGCATCTCATCCTGTCGTTCCCACGCGCTAGGATTCAATGTCTACGCTAAGGGCGTGAGCTGTGGCTAGGGAGTCAACCGCCAAGTTTATTCCCCATTGGCCCGACGGTCAGAGGCGGTATTTTTCCCGCCAATGACAATGAAACACACCGCGTAACCATCTAAATTCCTAATCCCTATCGAAATCCTATTCCTATGGACGCATTAGGGAGAACCCACGAAGGGGTTTCCACCGAAATCCTAGATTTGTGAACTACTCACAATTCATAGCTAAAACGCAATCTAAACAAAAATCAACGGTAGAAATCATGATCAAGCAATTGAAACGAGATGCTAGCAATGGTATTAAGACAATATTAAAATTTCAAAATAATCGGAACACTTACAAAAACAGATAAAATCCAGCTGTCTCAATACAAAAAAGACAGAAAAAATAACAGGATTCGTTTTCAGCAACCCTAGGTCAACTATATATAGAAATCGAGCTCGGTTGAACCCGATCGGTTGAGCTGCTTGGCACGTTCGCTAACGGCTTCAGAAGCTTCAACCGGGCACTGATGAGAGCGGGTGATGCCATCGGGTCGTCGATTTGAGAGATGCAGCATCAGGTGAACCAATCGGTTAAATATTCAATCGATCGGTTGGAATTATCCCTAAAAAGACAGAGAGTTCTGCCGATTTCACATGATCAGCGAACCGATCGGTTGAGCTGCTCTTCACTTCAGCCTCTGTCTGGGTGAGATACGCGTGCATCAACCGATCGGTTGGCTATGTCCAACCGATCGGTTGAGGGCTGAAATGTGGATTTCTTCGTTGGTTGGCCCTCTGGATCGCGCGTGACTCCTGTCGTTGCTCCGGGGGCTCATGATATCTTTATTATATGTCCCCGATGCTGGCAATCTCCTGCATTCACACAAAAACACGAAGAAAGTGAAAAGATACAATAAACACAAAAGAACGGATATAAAACAGTGGAAAACGGCGGAAATCACGAAGAAGACGTGCGTGAATATATAAAATATAAACACACGTCAATCTCCGACAGCGAGATGATGAGGCTGGATGATGAACGGCAGCGGGGAGCAAACTTGGCTTTAGGGTTTGATGAAGCTGCTGACTTTTGTGTGGCTTCCTACCGTTGCCTGGAGTTGGTGTGTGCAGCTTTGAGAATAGATGGTCACGGCAATGGAGTTATATAGGTAGGAGATTTGGATGTTGAAGCTTGCTTGCGGATGATGCTTGAAGGTGAAGAGATGTTATGTGTGATGCTCTTGGGAGAAAAAAAACTTTGGCCGCACACCCCTTCTTTTTGTGTTTGCCGCATGCCCTAGTCTAGGGGTTAGATGATAGCTTATATAGGATATGGGCTAGGGTATTTGCAATGGGTGGACAGCTAAGATCGAAGGGAGAGAATCAACTAGGAACTATGAGTTGGTCACCATGAGACCAAGTCCATGAGACCCATGAGACTAAGTACAATACATTTTCAAGACAACTATGACTTGGTCACCATCAACTAGGAACACCAACTTGGACCAAGTCCAAAAGCCCATGAAACCCAAACTTCCTCCATCATATTGACCGAGTCATCTCTTTGTGGAATTACGGGCTAGCCATCCTGAAACACACTTAACGCACATATGTTAAATAACAACACACTGTTTTCATCGTCAAACTAGTGATCCTAGATTGTCGCTTCCAACAATCTCCCCCTTTTGATGATGACAAACCCATAAAAGATTTCAGCAAATAAATGTGCGTTTGTGAAGTGTGATGAATGATGAAGGGTGTAATGCACATGAGTAATACAATGAGCAAGCATTACAAGCATGCACAACAAATGTAGCAAGTAGATAGGAATAGATAGGCATGTTCATGCTCCCCTTCTTTCCAAGCTCCACATATTCATGTATTCCATGTATTTTCAAGCTCCCCTTCAACCAATAATTCCATTCAATAGTACGCATTTAATAGTACCAAATCTTTTCCTTTCTCTCCCTTTGTTATCATCAAAAGTGGACTAACGAAGTCATCAAATACCACATGCAAAAATAGAGTATTATTGAGTATAGCTATCACTTGCATGTATTTCCTACAAAGTAGACAATTCAAGTTCAAAGAAAATCATAATTTAAACTTCACCACCATTAAGTGTGGTAATATTAACAATGGAGTACAAAGGGAGATTCAATTTAGAACATCAACCAAAACAATCTACATTTTCCAATTAACAAGAATATCACTAGGATTGATTTTTCCCGCCTCATTAAAAATGAGTTCAAGTTACCAAACCCCAAAACATAGCCTATAAGTACTCTTAGATGTGGGGTTGGCATTGCTTGGCGAGTAATATATACAAACGCTAAAGATTACCCATGAAGCATAAGTTGGATACTTGTGGGTAGTGTACTTGCCATGAATTGTATCCATTTTACATACGGAGCAATTTTCATGTATATATTCATATTCATTTCTTTTCCTGCTCAATTTTTATTCATGGCAAAACACATCATATCCCTTAGAATATTCAATTTTTATTCATCCTACATTCACTTTCCATTATTCATAAAAAGAATCTTCAAAAGTACAACAAGTTTAGTATTCTTGGAAGTGCGTATGAAGGTATAGAAATCAAATTAATCATTTCATGAAGCATGTCATGGCTACCAAATAGTTTTTAACATGCGCATGTAGCTATAACAATAATACAGTGATTTCTATAAGGATATGAATAAACATGCAAGAAATACCACTTATAATGAATCATAAAGAGTTATTCATTAAGCACATATTTTTTTTATTTTTGATTTTTGATTTTTTTGTTTTTCTTTTATAAAGAACTGAAAGAAGCCTAAAAAGCAAACAAACAAGCACACAAACAAAAATTAAATCAAGCACACGCAAAATCTATGAAGGTATACAATGGATGGAAAGAGGGAAAAGAAATATACCTTCGCGTCGCCATTTGACTACGGAGCTAAAGGATGAAACTTTCAATTCATTGCTCCTTGCCAAATCTCCACCTCACCTACATGAAAGGTATTAAGTGTGACCTTGAAATCCAACAAGGACCACTAGTGTTAGCCATTAAAGTTTTAGGAACCCACAATTGTTTAAATTTTATGTTCGTGTTCCTAAACTTACAATAATAGGATGTGTGACCAACACTATCACAAGTAAAGCACGTTGCATGCATATTTTTCACAATAGAAGGCACATTGTGGAATTTCTTAAATTTCGCCTTTTCAACGTTTTTCAACCCAAATCCAAGTCCTCTTCTATTATTGCCGTATAATTGATTTTCAAGTATGGTATCCAATGAATGTTTACCAATTGAAAATTTTCTTAAAGACACTTCTAGATTAGAAACTTTGGATTTTAATAATTTATTTTCATCCACAAGCAAAATACATTTACTTATAAAAGCTCTCTTGTTTTCCTCTTCCTTCTTTTCAAACTCAATCATTTTTCTTTTAAAGTCATTATCCAACATGCAGAATTTATCATTAAGCTCTCCAATCACATAATCTTTTTCAGCTTCAAGCTTAAATAAATCCTGCTTAAGCATGCTAATTTCATTCAATATGGAAGGGCAAGAAAGACAAGCAACTTCTTCATTAAAGCATGATTTTTCCTTTTTCATTATAGCAATGGTAGAATCATGTTCATCAAGTTTTTCTTTAAGGATGTCAACATCTTCAGAAATGTCACAGTTTTCTTTTTGTAATTTAAAGCTAGCATCCCTATAATCATTCAACGTGAGTTCTAGCTCATTAATCTCATTTTGCATTCCTTTATAAACAAATAACAATTCATCTTTAATAAAGGAATTTACCTCATCGTTGTTTGCCATTAAACAGAGACAGCGAAGTGGGCTACCACGTCTTCATCCTCATCCTCAGCTTCGATGTCCATGTCCCAAGTTAGCATCTTGGCTTTTCCTTTATCTTTAGCAACCTGAGCAGTCTCTTGTCTGCATTGCTTCGTGAAGTGTCCCGTTTTCCTGCATTTGAAGCATTCAACTCTATTAGCGGAATCTTGTTCAGAAGAATTTTTATCGTAATTAAAAGTGTTAGAGCGAATGAACCTTCTATGCATTTCTGATCTTCCTTGAGGAGTTCTGACGAACTTTCTGAAATTTCTAACCATTAGCTCCATCTCCTCCTCATCATCTTCATCTTCATTAGCTTTTAGAGCAAGTGGCTTTGAAACTTTTTCCTTCTCCTCAGGTTTCTCTCTTTCTTCAATATTTTGCAATTCAAGCTCGTGAGACATAAGATTACCTATCAAGTCCTCCACCCTCATCTGTGATAGATCCTTCGCTTCTTGGATGGCAGTGACTTTAGGCCCAAAAGAGCTTGGCAGCGCTCTTAATATCTTCCTCACCTGTTCAAGGCTAGAATATGGCTTACCGAGCGAGCTAGACATGTAGACGATGTTGGTGAATCTCGCAAACATCTCTGATATGGTCTCTGATGGTAGAATGCGAAATCCCTCGTACTCTGTGCTCAGAAGTGCAAGTCTAGACTCCTTCACCTGTGACGTTCTCTTGTGTGTCACCTCCAATGTATGCCATATTTCCTGTGCAGTTAGACAATGTGAGATACGATTGAATTCAGATTTATCTAATGAACAAACGAGAGCATTCATAGCTTTAGCATTAAGAGAATATAATCTCCAATCATTATCATCCCATTTATCATCAGGTTTAAGCATCTCAACATTTTCAATTTTAATGACAGCTGGTTTATATCCTTTTTCAACAATTTGCCATGCTTTATTATCAATAGAAATTAAGTAGATTCTCATACGATTTTTTAAATAAGCATAATCTACTCCATTAAATCTAGGGGGACGTGATATGGACTGACCCTCAGCAAAAGCACTATCAATGGGATCCATGGCCAATCCTAGGCTAGATCCTAAAACCTGCTCTGATACCACTTGTTGGATCTGGATCCTAGCCTAGAGGGGGGTGAATATGATAATAAAAAATTCTCGCGCAACCCACGAGAAATCACACGCAGTTAAAAGCACAAACGGAGTAAATAAGAGACAATCACAGAGTACGCACAGATTTACCCTGGTTCGGTCGCACCAACGACTTACGTCGAGCCCCAAGCAAATAATAGCATTAATAAGTTCCTTCTATACACCTACAATAGGGTCCTAGCTCCAACTCACCACTTAGACTGTACCACACTCACCAAAGTGCAGAACTCTATCAACCTAGTAAATGCGTATCTTGACTGCACCAACACGTCAAGACCCTCTTATCTAGCCCCAACCAGACAAGTCTTAAAAGTAACATACAAAAACTAGTAAAGTTTCCCCTACAGAGAACGTTGCACTAACACACGAATATAAAGAGTAAAGGGTTTAGAAATGCTCAGTTCGTGTCCATGTAGTCATCTCTGTCAATCAGTACGTCGTGGGCTCCAGTCTGATGCAAATGGTGTCTCGATCCGACTCCTTGATCTCAATCTGTCTCAAATAGCACTCTGGTCTGTGCGTATAGCAATCCCAGTTCAAAATGACTTTAATTACGGTCTATGCGCTTAGCAATTCACTTAAAACTTTAATCCACGTCAGCAGCGTAATTCCCTTCGTTTTCGTTCCAAGCTCGCACATGTCAGCTCGCCTGAGGATCTCCGACTTCAGCTCGACTTAGGGCATGCAGAGCTCTGTTCGTTCGTCACCACGTCATCTTCGACTCGACGGCGACTTTGACTTCGACGGCGCTTCTTCGTTCCTACTCTCCATCGACGAATCGACCTAGGGCAACAGCGCTCCTCTTCGAACGGCGACGGAATACGCTCAACGGAAAGTTGAGGGTTCATGGCAGCGTCGACGATGACGACTCGAGTTAGGGCATGGATCGTCGTCGTCTGACTTCTCTTCACCGTGAGACTTACTTCAACGGTGAACGGTGGCTGCCCTCCCTCGACTTCGTCTTCAACCTTTCGTCCTCTCCAACACCACAAAGTGACGGCGCCTCGATGATACAACGGCGACGATCTTCACGGCAGCAGCAACGGTGGGATTTTCTTCGGCAACGACGATGTGCGAGAGCTCTCTTGATGATAATCTCCTCTCGTCGCTAGGGCATGAAGGAGGCAGCACGACGGCGGTTTACGTCCAGGGCAGCGACTCCACTGCTCCTCTCCGATGTGCAGTACTTCAACTGCGACGAGAGGTCCGGAGAGATCTTCAATGACGGAAACGGCGACTTCGGATGACTCCGGTGGTAGCGACGAGCGTTGCGTGGATGGGTCGATGTTCACGACGGTGATGGCTCTTCTGCAACGACAATGAAGATTCAAATGGCAACTAGGGTGGCAACGACTTTGACGTTTGCTTCTCCATGGGGTGATCTCCGGCAGCGAGATGATGAGGCTGGATGATGAACGGCAGCGGGGAGCAAACTTGGCTTTAGGGTTTGATGAAGCTGCTGACTTTTGTGTGGCTTCCTTCCGTTGCCTGGAGTTGGTGTGTGCGGCTTTGAGAATAGATGGTCACGACAATGGAGTTGTATATGTAGGAGATTTGGATGTTGAAGCTTGCTTGCGGATGATGCTTGAAGGTGAATAGATGTTTTACATGATGCTCTTGGGAGAAAAAAAAACTTTGGCCGCACACCCCTTCTTTTTGTGTTTGCCGCATGCCCTAGTCTAGGGGTTAGATGATAGCTTATATAGCATATGGGCTAGGGTATTTGCAATGGGTGGACGGCTAGGATGGAAGGGAGAGAATCAACTAGGAACTATGACTTGGTCACCATGAGACCAAGTCCATGAGACCAATGAGACTAAGTCCAGTACATTTGCAAGACAACTATAACTTGGTCACCATCAACTAGGAACACCAACTTGGACCAAGTCCAAAAGCCCATGGAACCCAAACTTCCTCCAGCTTGAATATCGCTACAATGTGGTCTCCAACAGGGAAAGTAAGTGCATAAACTCATACCCTAAATTAAAAGCGAAATTTAAAGATGTTATGAATATGTTGCATGAATTAGAATCTACTAGTGTAAATATGAATGATGTGCATACTTGTGACACTAGTGAGAGAGATACACTTCTCTCTCAAGTTAAGGATTTGAGCATTGCAAACGATAAATTAGTGTCAAAATCTTAGCTTAGAGTCTCACATTCAAAAACTTATGTTGAAATGCGAAGAGGAATCCCAAAAGCTCAAAAGCTTTGTTCATTCTAGGGATTCACTCCATGATTTGTTGGAAAAACAACATCTGACAAATTATAGAAGAGGTTTGAGTTATATTCAAAATGTGGTACCCAAACCCACCTCTAATTCTTCAAATGGTGCAAATTCAAGAAATATTGCTAAGCACGTAAGAAGAATCATCATGCTTTCTTGTATAACAATAACACTAACAAGAAGCATGTAAATCACAAGGTAAAGAGGGAAAATGAAAATTCTTCATTTTTTGGTAAGAAGCAAGTCCATCATTCTAGGCATGCCAATAAACATTTTTCTACACCTATGCATGCCACATCCACCCCTCTTGCAAAGGCAAAACCATTGCCTAGGAAATCCTTAAGTCTTTGGATTCCCACTAGGCATAGAGTGCAAGAAAGTGATAGATATATCAACTCTTTAGTTAGGCATGTGATCACCTAATGTGATTACATTAGGAAATCAAAATCTTCTTGGGTTTGGTTCCCTAATGTATAGGTATCTTACACATGTGCATATTACATGTGGATTTTTATTTAATGTTTATTATTTAAGCATGCACATTGCTTGTGTGTGATGTTTCATGATTTTGAAAATATTTTCAAATTATTCTTCATGAAAATGGGACATTGGGGATTACATTGTTATCATATATTTATTGATCCATATGTATGACAATGTGGGAGTTAATATGTCACGTATGTTTAAAAGCAATTTAAAATATACTTTAACTCTCATGTTGGGTTATTTTTAAGATGACTTTCTACAATTGGTTATAGTGGTCTCAAACTCAACACATTGATGTTGCCAACATTTTATTTGTGTTACTTTATATCGACAATATCATTTGTATCATTGTTGCTTGATTTTTATATATCAATGCAATGATACAATTAAGGCCCATGGCTCCAATTATTACCTTCAATTGGTAAAGTTTACAATTGATATTTTACAATTGGTATTAGATCATAGGATTCAACATTTTGATCCTTTCTATGATCTAGGGGAGCATGAGATAGTGATTGATACACACTTAAAATTTACAATTAGGTATCATACGTCTCTTACCTCTTGTTTTATTTGTAACTTTTAAAAAAAAGGAATCAATGACAAGAATTATTTCTTGTATGTTGTGTCCGCCTTTTTGACAATGACAAAGGGGGGAGAGATATGGATTATGTAAATCATCATATATCATGTATGGGAAGAGAGGTACTCATATATGAGGAGAAAGATATGTTGGATACAATGTGTAGTTGGATATAACGATCGATGACTTCGTGTTTGATGATAACAAACGTGTGTGAACGATTTAATGTGTGTGCTAAGTGTTTTCAAGAATGACACTCTCACAAATACTCGAAGGGAGACTAAGTCAAAGTGATGGAGAATTTGACATGCATTAGCAAAGTGGACTAAGTCAAAGATGAAGATAATTGCTACAAATATTGGACTTAGTCAAAGATGGAAAGATAAGGAGGAAATCAATTCAAATCCATATTTGAATTGATTCAAATCAATTGGTGCATGGTCAAATCCTAAAGCCATGCAAATTGAATACTTGGTCAAAGATGGAGAGATATGGAGAATCTCATGCAAATCAATATAAGAGATTAAATGAGATCTTATTTGGAATCATATAGCTATTCAAATTCAAATCCTATATAAATCCATATTAAAACTCCATATCCATGGTGATTCATTCAAATCCTAGTGAAGTTAGGATTCCTTCCGAGCTCTATCAATTACTTAATGTCCTACGAGCTTGAGTTGCATAGCATTGAAGCTAGAAAGAAACCAGAAGCCAAAGTTCCAAACCCATTAGCTCTTCAAGCTAAGGAAGATGACGACGATGATCTTGATGAGGAGCATGCACTGGTGGTGAGAGGGTTCAGTAGATACATCAAGACAAAGCAAGGAAGAGCTGAAATGGCGCAAAGGTTTAATTGCTCTAATAAATATAATCCTGCTAGAAATACTTCTGAAAAGAATACTGCTGATAAAGTTGAATGTATGTTTTAAATGCAGGAGGAAGGGACACTTCGCGAGAAATTTCCCATAAGAGAATAATAATTCAGCAGAAAAGAAGGGAAAATCTCTGAAGTTAACATGGGATGACGATAATGAAGATGAGATTGAGGAAACTGTGGACACCTCCCTATGCTTAATGGGAAAACATGATGAGGTAAAATCTTGCACTAAAGTTGAACTTGTGAATATTTGTAAGGGAATGCAAGATACAATTGATGAGTTAGATTCTACCTTAGATAGCTATAAGAATGGTAGCTTTATATTGCAACAATAAAACTGTTACATGTCTGATAAAATTGTTAATCTAGAATCTACTGTAGAATGCTATAGAAATTCTAGTTTTGTATTGCAAAAAAAATTGTGACATGTCTGAAGAAATTGATAATCTGGAAGAAAAACTTTTTGCATGTAATTCTACCATTGATATGATGAAAAGGGAGAAATCTAACTCTCATGAAAAATTTGAACGTCTTTCTTGTCCTACTTTGTTAAAAGAAATTAGCATGCATAAAGAAAAATGGATTAAGATTGAAACTGAAAACAAATAGCTTATTGAAAAGATGTGCATGCTAAAAATGAGCTTAATGGAAAAATGATTGATTTTGAAAAGAAAGAGGATGAAAACAAGAAAGCTTTCATTAATAAATGCACTTTGCTTGTGAACGAAAATGCTCATTTGAAATCTAAAGTCACGAACCTAGAATTGTCCAAAAAGAAATTTTCTATTGGAAAACAATCGTTGGATATTATTCTTGGAAATCAACTTTATGGCAATAATAGACGTGGGCTTGGATATGTTTCTAAAAATATTGAAAAGTCAAAATATAGAAAAGTTCACATTAAAACAACAAAAGTTGGAAATATTCATACAAAGTGCTTTACTTTTGGTTGCGTTGGTCATACCTCTTATTATTGCAAATATAGGAACAAGAACATTAAGTTCAAGTAAATATGGGTTCCTAAAAATTTGATGACTAACGTGAGTGGACCTTGTTGGATTCCAAGGTCCACATAACATCTTCCATGTAGGGTAAGATGGAGGTGACGATGAACTATGAATTGGACGTCGCATTTTTTTTGGTTCCTTAGCCAAAGGACAACACGAAGGTATGGCTTCTACTTTGTACTTAATGCATACCTTCATAGCATTTCTTTTTGTGTGCTTAATTTGTTTTTATTTTGAGTGCTAGTTTGTTTGCTTTCTAGTTTGCTTTAGTCCTTTATAAAGAAAAATAAAAAAAATGAAAAACACAAAAAGTAAAAAAGTGTGCTTAATGTATATCTTTCTTTTGAATCAATTAAGTGATATTAATGAATGATTATCATATCCTTGTAGAAATTGATGTATTATTGTTATGGCTACATATGCATGCTAGACTTTCTGAATAGCCATGACATGTTCAATGATTTGAGTAATATGATTTCTACACATAAGCTTCCACTTCCACGAATATTAAATATTGTTGTACATTTGGAGACATCTTTTATGAAATATTGGAAAGTGAATGTAGGATGCAAAATAACTAAAAATCTAAGGGATATGATGTGTCTTGCCATGTATAAAAATTGAGTACAAAAGAATTGAATATGAAACAAAAAATGAAAAAAGAAAGAAAATTGCTTCGTATTAAAAATGGATACAATTCTTGGCAAGTACACTACCCACGAGTATCCAACATATGCTTTACGAGTAATCTTTAGCGTTGGTGTTATACTCGTCAAGCAATGCCACCCCCACAATCTAAGAGTCCTTATAGGCTATGTTTTTTGTTGTGGTATCTTGAACTCATTTTTAATGAGATGGAAAAAATCAATCCTAGATGATTTCATGCTTAATGGAAAATGTGGATTGGTTTTGGTTGAATTTATTAAAAGTTCTCCTCATATACTTCAATGTTTAATCATCACACTTACACGTTGGTGTAGAATCGTTGTTATAATTTTCATTGAATTTGAAATGCTTATTATGTGAATGTCTACATGCAAGTGTATGTCGTAATTTATAATGCTCACTATTTTGCATGAGGTATGAATTTGACTTCATGTATACACTTTTGATGATAACAAAAGAAGGAGAAAAAATTAAGAAGATTTGGTGTGCATTAATGCTTATATGTTGCATATATGAATATTGGTTTAAGGGGGATCATTAATGAATGAATGCATGTGCTTAATGAATACGATGATATTGTTTAAGGGGGCCCATGAATAAAGTGAGAGCATGCTTGTATGTTTGAAACATCATTGATGCATGCTTGTATGTTGTAATACCTCGTTTTCGTATATACGTGTATAAGTGCGTATTTTTGGACGTATTTGTACGCATGAAATTTTTGGGTATTTTCATGAATTTTCCTTAATTTTTTAATAACTACATTATTTTTAAATAATTTTTAGAACATCATTTGAATTATATAGATGAAGTATTTAGATGAAATACCATGTATTTGGAATGGTATGATGTATTAATTATGTATTTTTATTTTCTATATAATTAAATTTTAGAAAATTATTAGGATGATACATAACTATGTTAGGTGTCATCTTGCATGAATTCCTAATTACACTTGGCCTTAAGCTTTGACTAAATTGTGTGGTGGAGATTAAATGGGAGGAAATACAAAAGGGAAAAAAAGAAAAAGAAAAAGCAATTTCTTTTGCATGTTTTCATACTCTTCCCTCTCTCTTTCCTCCTCCATTAGCTCCTCCTCCCTTAGCTCCTCCTCTCCCACCACCCAACACCACCACCTACTCCTCCTCTCCCACCACCAAATCAAACCCCCATTAAAAGTCCCATACAAACCTTCATTTATACTACAACAAACCCTCATTCGCTAAGGCCAAAATGAATCCCTTTAACCAAGCAAATTGAAAAAGAAGGAGCTTGAGAAGAGAAGCTTCAAGTTCTTCAAGGAGAAGAAGGGCCAAGGAACTTTGAGAAGGACTTTTTGAGGTAGGAATTTCAAACAATCTAGTTAGGATTTAGTTTTAGGATTTGTGTTAGTAGGAATTTTTGATGTAGGATAATTTGTACTAATTAACTGAAACTTTAGTAATGAACTGCTCTTAATTGGCTTCATGAAATTGCTTGTAAAAAATTATGTTGTGTATCTTGATGTCCTTAACAACGTTAGTGTTCACAACTTTTCCTAATTCAAATTGGAAGTTGGGTTAAAAATTCAGTCTTTAAAACTGGTCTGAATTTAGCTAATCTGTACATGTCTTAGTGAAATGGTTATAGTTTCCTGCATATTTAATGAAATGAGATGTTCTTGGTGCCATTGGAAAGCTGACTTCAAGCTCTTCAACTTTGTAACTTTTCAAAAATCATATATCTTCATGTAACTGGTAGAAAAATGGACTTGAACATGACTCAATTTCTGGTTCGGTATGCTGAAATTATATCTGTCAGGAGAAAATTCACCATAAAACATATATGTCGACTGAACTTATGACAATTGATCAAAAAAAGGAAAACACCCATATCTACAACTTTCATGAAGGGACCAAGACTAAATCTGACTGTAAATGGCTTAAAATACCAATCTTTCTGTAGTGACAGTTTTAGACAGATTCACATATCATGCTATGATTATGTTATGATGATGTTGTTTTAAGTTGTGTTTAAATTCTGTTATCAAGCTTCCATTATGATGTACCCCATGTGATTTTATGCTTATTTCATTTAAAGCTTCATGTTAATGAGTAAGCAAATTCAATGCTGAATGTTGATATGTCTTGTTCTATATTGGTGGTTAAAGTTTATGTTACATAAAATTACTATATTGAATAGAGCATGGTGACAATCTTGGTATGAAATGGAAATGCGATGGTCGTTGTTGAAACACGACATCGGTGAAGATTATGAAAGAAATGAAAAGATATGAATGCGGTAATGAGACCACTGAAATAAATAAATGATGAATATTCCATAAACTGAAAGTGAGGCAGAGGGATAGAATCTGGAGTCTTCAGTCCATCCCTAGAATGGGTGAAGCTCTAGGTGTGGGTTTGGGGGAAACACAGGTAAACTATAGGAGTTAAGGAGCGGACATATGATGTTTATTTCTCACCCGATGTGTCACTCCCGGAAGGGGGAGTTTGAGAGGGTTAGAGAGGGCGGTGGTGTGCTCGTGTCGCACCATAACTGGTAACTGATGGTTTTCTCCGTTACCCACTGAAAAACCGAGATGTATCTCATTCCTGTAAGGGGGAGTTACGAGAGGCCCCTCCAGTGCCCATGTCGCTGGTTGAGGTACCACTTTTCACCAGCCATGGATGAAGTTCGACTCCTTAGCATCCTATGATTTACTCGAGCTTCTAAACAATAACTAAACATAAAAAATTTAACTAATTATGAGTAGCTTACCTTGCTCTGTTTGGGTACTTGTGATGATTACCATACTTTATGTTCTCAGTTACTTTTACTCCCAGTACATATAGGTTTGTTCATTTAAATTCTGCACTTATTCTTTGGTTGTTATGACACCTGTAGATAGATGGTTAGTTAGAAGGACCAGTTCCAAAAACTGGATCCTGCTAGAGTGTTAGGAGTTTCTACTGGGTCACACGTTGACATGCCACCCCTTTGTGGTTTTCAGGAGTAGGACCAGAGCAACCAGTGTGGGTCCCGACACCAAAGGTTGTTCCTAGTTCAGAGGTAGGGCATGTGGCAACTTCGCCCAATTGGAATTTCCAGGGGTAGATTAGTGGGTGTGTTGTACTGGGTGTGGACACCTTTTTGTACTTTTTGGGTTGGGTTTCTCTTTTGTTGTATCTCCACCTTTGTACCCCCTTGTACAGCTGGTGTATGTAAAAGATGTATCATTGTATTAATAAAATGAATGTAGTTTTTTAGTGCTATGTGTTATTTCTGTAATGGAGATTTATTTATACTTCCCAGCACGTGCACAGCGGCCTACGGAGTTTTCTGTTCCGAGCAGTACTTCTCTTCTCTCTCCTCGTTTTTCTTCACACCCATAGTTTCGGGAATACCTGATACTGATTCGTACTTATCGGGTATCTTGGGAAGCGGGTCGTGACATATGTTGCACATCATTGTCATACTTGTTACATATTGCATACATCCTCCATTATGAATAAAGGGGGAGCATGCTTGTATGTTTGAAACATCATTGATGCATGCTTGTATGTTGCACATCATTGTCATACTTGTTGCATATTGCATACATCCTCCGTTACCACACTTCACACACACATGTCACGATGATATCATTTGAATTGTTGTTGCAAATCTTATATTAGTTTGTCATCATCAAAAGGGGGAGATTGTTGGATACAACGTGTAATTGGATACAACGATTGATGACTTCATGTTTGATGATAACAAACGTGTGTGAACGATTTAATGTGTGTGCTAAGTGCTTTCAGGAATGGCACTCTCGCAAATACTCAAAGGGAGACTAAGTCAAAGTGATGGAGAATTTGCCATGCATTAGCAAAGTGGACTAAGTCAAAGATGAAGATAATGGCCACAAATATTGGACTAAGTCAAAGATGATAAGATAAGGAGGAAATCAATTCAAATCCATATTTGAATTGATTCAAATCAGTTGGTGCATGAATCAAATCCTAAAGCCATGCAAATTGAAGACTTGGTCAAAGACGGAGAGATATGAAGAATCTCATGCAAATCAATATAAGAGATTAAATGAGATCTTATTTGGAATCCTTTAGCTGTTCAAATTCATATCCTATAGACATCCATATTCAAACTCCATATCCGTGGTAATTCATTCAAATCCTAATCAAGTTAGGATTCAATCCAATCTCCATCAATTATGGGATTTTATTTGATTCTATTAGATCACATCCTCTCTTATATAAATCCATATTCAAAGGAAAGAAAAATGTGAGAGGGCAAAAACACAAGAGAATCAAAGAGAGGCCGGCCAAAACTTCACCCTCCTAGCACATTTCGTAACCTTGCAACTTAAATCCCTCATATATTGTGCAACTTGCTTCATCTTCTCCAATTGCAAGCATCTCCAAATCGAAAGCCAATGAGCTCATATCTCCATAGCAAAGCCTCTCCTTCAATCCATGCGCAACATCCCTAAGAGATCGCATATCCATTGCGCAACATAGCCATCTCCAAGAGCTTCATTGCATCAAGCATCAAACCAAGGCCAAAGCTTCATCTCCCATTGCAATCCTCCATTGCGCAACCATGCTCCATCTCTAAGACACATTGCGCAAGCTCCAACCCTCAAGGCCACAAGTTTCATCAAGGGTCTTCCCCATCTCTTCATTGCACTACTCATCAAGGAAGACTACTCCAAGGCCGCAGCCTAACAAGCATACCAAAGGAGTTCATCATCCATTATTATGCAACATAGAAGGGGGTACTTCAACACGGCCGCAAGTTTCAAGGAGGGACGAGACATTGACACTACTTCCTGTCAGATTCGGTCTGACCTGAGCTGATTGACAGAGACGACTACAGCCACACAAACTGAGATTTTCTAAACTCTTTATCATTATATTTGTGTAGTAGTGTATCGATCTTTGTAGGGGAAACTTTACCTGGGGTCTTGTTTAGTCTGGGACTAGACAAGAGGGTCTTAACGAGTTTGGGCTTGTTAAGAGAAAGTATTTACTAGGTTGATAATGTTTTGCACTCGAGGAGTGTGTACGAACTAAGTGAGAGTTGAGTTGGGGCTCATAGTTCATTGTAGTTGTACAAAGAAACATATTAATGCTAGTATCTGCTTTGGGGCTGGAGTAGGTCGTTGGGGTGACCGAACCAGGGTAAATCTACTGTGTACTCTGTGATTGCTTATTATTTACTCTGCATCTGCTATAACTGCTTGTGATTGCTCGTGGGTTGCACGAGAATTTTTATTAGCCCATTCACCCCTAGGCTTAGATCCAGATCCAACAAGATATGAGTGATATGGTTTATGTAATCCATGCCTATTATATGTCACTATTATGTTATAATTGGTTTATCGATTTTCAATTGGTGCGTATAAGTAGGGGGAGCTCGTTAGCATTATGCTTTATTTGTTTATGTTTTACATACTGTGTGTCATCATTAGAAAGTGGGAGAATGTTAGGTATTGGTGTTTTAGACCAATATTGTTTTGAATATGATCACATCATTATGTTGTTCCTAATGACTCTCAATGTTTTTAGTCTCATGTTTATCATTTGGAGAATAGCCTTTTGGAGACTAAATGCTTGGTGCAACGATGGACATCAAAAGGAGCATTTCCAAAGCTTGGAACTTGATGAAGGGAAGCTCATCAAGAGGTGCCAAAGTTTGAAAGTTGATGGGGAGATCAAGGCCACTCCTACTTCAAGTCTTAGAATCAAGGAGATGCAAATTGTAATCCATGTAATTCTTTATTACTTGCATTTCTCTTTTTGAGTCTAGGAATTTGTAAATGCCTTGATAGATCGTCATATTCATTCATGCATTTGCATTAACCATCTTAGTGAACCTTAGGATCATTATAGAATCCAACCTAATATGTTTCCAATGCTATGAACTCCAATTAGAGTAGCTGGTCTTCCAACATGCGACTGCTGAAGGTAGGACAGGTGACTGGTGATCACCAGGTGCCTGGCCAACCTTCTTCAGGCGGCTGTTATGTACAGCTCAAGTCAATATTTCTTAACTCTATCTTGAGCTTTTGGTACATGCGACTGAAGTACAAAAGACAGATGCCTGTCAACCATCATGCGCCTGACGATTGTTCAGAAGTCGCTTGTATGCCAAAGTGCGTAACATGTCAATTCTGTGCCCAATTCCATCTTGTAGGTCAGTCGACTAAAGTTCAATTTGTAGGGATCGTCTTACCCTTGCAATACTAACAACACACACTAGAGGGGGGTGAATAGTGTAATGGCAATAAAATTGTCCAATTAAAATTTAACTTGCAAATGCGGAATTATAAATGCAAGAGGAATTAAAAGGCACAATCAATCCAACCGCAAACACAAAGTTTTACCATGATTCCCCAAACTTGGGTACATCCAGCCACACCAATATTCACTATATTCCCACATAGAGAAGTGAATACAAATCTCACAAGGAGATATCCCACAAAGAGGATTTATGCCCTACACAAGGACCCAACCAATCCTACACGAGGATCAAGACTCTGACACAGAGAATCACTAACTCCCACTCAGAGAATTAGGGTTAGCCCTACACTAGAACACTAAACTCCCACAAAGAGAGTTACTCTCACAAAGAGAGTTATTCACACAAAGAGAATATCCTAAGTCCCACAAAGAGACAACCTCCCACAAAGAGAGAAAGATCTAATTCCCACAAAGAGAATTAACACAAATACACCAAGTAAAGTAAATACTCTTACCTATGCATAGAGATTCTTACTCATGAATGGATGCAAGGCATGGAAGAGGATCTCCAAGTGTTGAGATATACTTGAGAGCACTTGGATGAATTCCCTTGAGCTGGACTTCAATGCATGAAGATGAATGAGAGCTCTAGAGAGGGAATTGAGGGAGTTTGTGAGTTGCTTATGGATCTCTTGAGATATTCAATAGCATCAAGAAGCATAAGAGATGGCAGCACACTCATATATATAGGAACCCTATATCAAACCCCAAAACCCATGAAAACAGCCAAAGAAACAATTCTGCAACGGCTAGAAACTGGGCGAAAACGACAGGAATAGTCGACTGTTGATCAAAAGACAGTCGACTGATCAACGGCTAGAAAATATCCAACGGCTATAATCTGAGCCAGGACAGTTGACTGATGAAGTCGATACAGTCGACTGTAAACAGGACAGACACCTGTTAATCCTTCAGCAGGCGACTGCTGCAGGGGATGGAATAAAACAGAGAGATGTACTCTTTCTCCAGTTAAGCACACAGGCGACTGATGTTAATAATACAGTCGACTGTCTATTAGTCAGGCGACTGTAAAACCTTAATCAGTCGTCTGTTGTATAAGATGGAGAAACAACAGAGAGATGCAGAGATTGCACTTACGCTACTCAGGCGACTGATGACCAATCTACAGGCGACTGTAAATATACATGCGACTGTAAACTGACCAGTAGTCGACTGTGCGTAAAGCTCAGTTTGAGTCAATTGAAATGTTGACTTGAGCTGTGCATATCAGGCGACTGTAGAAGGATCTACAGGCGACTGGAAATCACCCAGTCGACTGTGTTTCCTTCAGCAGGCGACTGATGGAAAGCCAAAGACTC
Organism: Scilla litardierei; assembly: GCA_030789695.1. Lineage (NCBI taxonomy): Eukaryota > Viridiplantae > Streptophyta > Magnoliopsida > Asparagales > Asparagaceae > Scilla > Scilla litardierei. The sequence continues at coordinate 70,471,117 of CM061142.1, forward strand.
CAAATGAGTCTTTGGACAAAGTGAACCTATTGGGTTGGATTCTATGATAATCCTAAGGCTCACTAAGATGGTTAAATGCATATGCATGAATGAGTAAACCATCTAACAAGGCATTACATTAACCCTAGACTCAAAAGAGAGAGAAAGGAATAAAGTAAATTATATGGATTACAATGCTTTCCTTAGATTCTAAGTCTTCAATCTTGATGCCTTGATTGCTCTCCATCATCTCCAAGCTTTGGCACTCCTTGAGTCCAAGCTTTGGCTCTTCTCCACTTGATGTCCATCCTTGCACCAAGTGATTAGTCTCCAAGAAAGATATTCTTGAAATAAAACTGAGAGACTAAAATATGAGAGTCATTAGCAACAACATAATGTTGTGATCACCATCAAAATAAGATAACACCAATACTCAACAATCTCCCCCTTTTTGATGATGACACACATTATGTAAAATACAAAGTATTAAAGCACAATGCTAATGAGCTCCCCCTACTTATATGCACCAATTAAACAATGAGCTACACAATAGTAAATACTCATTCTACCAAATAAGATCAATGTGACATATAATAGGCATGGATTAAATAAACCAAATGTAAATAGACAATATCATGCAAACATGAAAGGTTTATCTAATCCCACATATCTCTCCCCATATATATATCTCTCCCCATATGCATATGAATATATCTCCCCATATATATTTACATAATGCATATATCTCTCCCCCTTGACATCGTCAAAAAGGTGACATCAAATATATCCCCCTTTGTCATCTTAACCAAGATGTGACAATATGCAAGAAAAGAAAGAGATGTATGATACCAAATTGAAAATTTTAGTGGGTATCAATTCATTATCCCATGCTCCCCTTAGATCATAGAAATGGTCAACTTTTGACTTCTAGGATCTAATACCAATTATACAATTAATGGAGCCATGGGCCAAAAGTGTATCAAAGCAATAGATAGAAAAATCAAGCTTCAATGATACACAAAGAATATTGCCAAAACAAATATACCATGAAATATATTGGCAATAAACAAGATGTTTGGTTTGAGATCAAAAATAACCAAATGTAAATAATGATATCAAATAACCTCCGAAATGAGAGTTAAAATATGTCTTAAAGTATTTTAAACATATACCATATTAACTCCCCATATTGACATACACATGGATCACAAATGCATGCATGTCAATAAACCCCAAGGTCCCCATTTTCATGAAAAATAAGCATGAAAATATTTTCAAAATCATGAAACACACACAAACAATGGGTATGCTAAAAATAAACATTCAAGCACAATACCCATGCAATATGCATATGTGTGAGGAACCTAAACGTTAGGCAACCAAACCCAAGAGGAGTTTGATTTCTTAATGTAATCACATGAGGTGATCACATCCCTAACTAGAGAGTTGATGTAGCTATCCCTCTCTTGCACACTAACCTTAGTGGGAATCCATAATCTCAAGGATTTCCTAGGCAAGGGTTTTGCCTTTGCAAGAGGGGTGGATGTGGCATACTTAGGTGTAGAAACGAATTTCTTGGCATGCAAAGAATGAGGATTTTGCTTTTTAACAAAAAATGAAGATTTTTCATTCTTCCTCATTACCTAGTGATCTACATGCTTCTTGTTGATGTTATTGTTGTACAAGAAAGCATGGTGATTCTTCTTAGGTGCTTTAGCAATATTTCTTGTATTTGCATCATAAGAAGAATTAGAGGTGGGTTTGGGTACCACATTTGGAATATAACCCAAACCTCCTCTATGATTTGCCGGATGTTGTTTTTCCAACAAATCGTGGAGTGAATCCCTAGAATACACAAATCTTATGAGCTTACGGGATTTCTCTTCACATTTCAACGTAAGTTGTTGAATGTGAGACTCTAAGCTAAGGTTTTGAGCAACAAGTTTTTCATTTGTAAGGCTCAATTCCTTAACTTGAGAGAGAAGTGTGTCTTTCTCACTAGTGTCGCAAACATGCATTTCATCATGAATATTTACACTAGACGATTCTAAATCATGCACCCTACTCATAGCATTATCAAGTTTAGCTTTCATTTTATCATATGAATCGTTGCACTTACTTGCCAAATTGGAGGCCACATTTAGGCGGTATTCGAGCTCCTCATAGGATGGTTTTTCCTCCTCAGCTTCCTCATCGCTTTCCTCATTGACTTCCTCATCGCTTTCCTCCTCGCTTGAGCTTGACGAAAACTCTTCCCCATTAGCCACGAAGCAACATTCTTCTTCATCATTTGATGTGTCCACATCAGAATCATCAAATGTGCCAATAAGTCCCTTCTTTTGGTTCTTGACCTCAGACTTGGCTTTCCAATGTTTCTTCCCTTTACCCTTATAGGTATCTTTGGTGTGTTTGGAAGGGCATTCGGTAACAATATGACCCTTTCCTTCACAATTGAAACAAACACGCGTGTTAGACTGGGAGGCAAACTTTGACGAAAATATACATTGTTTGTCCTGGAAGAATGCCTTGAAATTCTTGAATTGATTGGCAAGCTCGATGTAATCATCATCGCTAATATCATCATCTTCTTCACTTGGAGTTTCTTGATGGAACTTCTTTTTCCACTTGAATGACTCCTTCTCAACATGGAGGGCAACTCCATTTTCCTTCTCGGGCTTGGATGGTTGAACTTCCTCCTTATGCTGAAGAAGCGCTTCAGGAGAAATCTCCAAAGTATGCCAAATACTGTTGGCCAATTTGCACATGGAGATGCGATCGAACTCATCCGAAGTGAGGGCGCAATGGAGTACACACGTAGCCCTAGCATTGACTCTGATCGAATCCTTCTCCGCTTTAGTTCTCAAGGCCGCAGGAGAAGTAGGCTCCTCAAAAGGCGACTCTATAATGTCCCAAAGGTCATGACCCTTCAAGTAGACCATCATCCTTATCTTCCAACTTGGGTAGTTGGCTCCGTTGAAGAGCGGGGGTCGAACGGTTGAGTGGCCTTCTTCATGGCACGCAGATATAGCGTTGAATGCCATCGTTACAGTATGCTATAACCTCGCTCTGATACCAATTGTAGGGATCGTCTTACCCTTGCAATACTAACAACACACACTAGAGGGGGTGAATAGTGTAATGCAATAAAACTGTCCAATTAAAATTTAACTTGCAAATGCGGAATTATAAATGCAAGAGGAATTAAAAGGCACAATCAATCCAAATGCAAACACAAAGTTTTACCCTGGTTCCCCAAACTTTGATACATCTAGCCACACCAATATTCACTATATTTCCACACAGAGAAGTGAATACAAATCTCATAAGGAGATACCCCACAAAGAGGATTTATACCCTACACAAGGACCCAACCAATCCTACACGAGGATCAAGACTCCCACACAGAGAATCCCTAACTCCCACTCAGAGAATTAGGGTTAGCCCTACACTAGGACACTAAACTCCCACAAAGAGAGTTACTCCCACAAAGAGAGTTATTCCCACAAAGAGAATATCCTAAGTCCCACAAAGAGACAACCTCCCACAAAGAGAGAAAGATCTAATTCCCACAAAGAAAATTAGAGACACAAATACACCAAGTAAAGTAAAACTCTTACCTATGCCTTGAGATGCTTACTCATGAAAGAATGCAAGGCATGGAAGAGGATCTCCAAGTGTTGAGATATGCTTGAGAGCACTTGGATGAATTCCCTTGAGCTGGACTTCAATGCATGAAGATGAATGAGAGCTCTAGAGAGGGAATTGAGGGAGTTTGTGAGTTGCTTATGGATCTCTTGAGATATTCAATAGCATCAAGAAGCATAAGAGATGGCAGCACACTCATATATATAGGAACCCTATATCAAACCCCAAAACCCATGAAAACAGCCAAAGAAACAATTCTGCAACGGCTAGAAACTGGGCGAAAACGACAGGAATAGTCGACTGTTGATCAAAAGACAGTCGACTGATCAACGGCTAGAAAATATCCAACGGCTATAATCTGAGCCAGGACAGTTGACTGATGAAGTCGATACAGTCGACTGTAAACAGGACATGCGCCTGTTAATCCTTCAGTAGGCGACTGCTGCAGGGGATGGAATAAAACAGAGAGCTGCACTCTTTCTCCAGTTAAGCACACATGCGACTGATGTCAATAATACAGTCGACTGTCTATTAGTCAGGCGACTGTAAAACCTTAATCAGACGTCGGTTGTATAAGATGGAGAAACAACAGAGAGATGCAGAGATTGCACTTACGCTACTCAGGCGACTGATGACCAATCTACAGGCGACTGTAAATATACATGCGATTGTAAACTTACCAGTAGTCGACTGTGGGTAAAGCTCAGTTTGAGTCAATTGAAATGTTGACTTGAGCTGTGCATATCAGGCGACTGTAGAAGGATCTACAGGCGACTGGAAATCACCCAGTCGACTGTGTTTCCTTCAGCAGGCGACTGATGGAAAGCCAAAGGCTCCAAATGAGTCTTTGGACAAATTGAACCTATTGGGTTGGATTCTATGATAATCCTAAGGCTCACTAAGATGGTTAAATGCATATGCATGAATGAGTAAACCATCTAACAAGGCATTACATTAACCCTAGACTCAAAAGAGAGAGAAAGCAATAAAGTAAATTACATGGATTACAATGCTTTCCTTAGAGTCTAAGTCTTCAATCTTGATGCCTTGATTGCTCTCCATCATCTCCAAGCTTTGTCACTCCTTGAGTCCAAGCTTTGGCACTTCTCCACTTGATGTCCATCCTTGCACCAAGTGATTAGTTTCCAAGAAAGATATTCTTGAAATAAAACTGAGAGACTAAAACATGAGAGTCATTAGCAACAACATACTGTTGTGATCATTATACTCAACACAATTGTCTCGCATGTCATCCTCCAGAACAATGTCTCCATTCATCTGAATGCACAAGTGCGAAAGTTGACATTTCTTAGCTCCTTTCCATCCCTCCTGGAAGTCGCCTGTTGAAGCCTTTACATGCACATGCGTAGTCTTTTTCTTTGTGAGAGTTAGTTTCTCTCTTTGTGAGAGTTTAACCATAACTTTCTTTGTGAGAGTTAGTTTCTCTCTTTGTGAGAGTTTTACCCTAGTGTATGGTTGGTTGAGTACTCTCGTTGTGAGAGTTAGGTTCTCTCTTTGTGCGAGTTCAAATCCCTTGTCTAGGGTATTCCTTGTGTGGGATTGTATTCACCACCTTATGTAGTAGGATCATAATGAATATTTGGTGTGGCTAGATGTACCAAGTTGCGGAACCAAGGTAAAATCTTCTGTGTTTGCATTTGCTTGATTGTGTTGTTTAAATTCCTCTTGCACTTATAATTCCGCATTTGCAAGTTTAATTTTTAATTACACGATTATTGCCAATACTCTATTCAACCCCCTTTAGAGTGCTTGTTGTTAGTATTACAAGGTACATACGGTCCTTACAAATGAATGAAGAAAATTTCCCAATAGCCACAACAGAACCTTATTTAGGCGACTCTTTGATGCCAGAATGCTCGAAGGCCATGTGGCTTCACATCTTATTATATTAAGGATAAATTATGAAAAACACCCACAATTTTGCTCCATTTGAAAAAAAACCCTTAAAACTTTGTTTCCATTTTTTAAAAAAAACCTGCTAAACATTGCTTTGTGGACCTTTTTTTCATAGAACCACACTAACTTTGCTCTAAAGTGAAGTTTGTTGAACGATAACAAAGTTTTAGGGGTTTGTTGAAGCTAAAATTGGATATGTGCTGTCAACGGGAATTTCTTACAATGACAGTGCAAAATATACACGTTCTCTTATTTTTATGAAATTTTTTTGTAAGATTATTATACACCTTTTAAAACACAAAACTCCAAATATGATTGAACCCTACTTAATGTGATTTTGTTGAATGATATTGGAAGAAGTGTAACCATGGCCAATAGCCATGGTTCTCTATTTATAAATCCATAGGGTATTCCAAGAGACACTTGGATACCAAAGGTCTCCATCCCACTAAGAGTTGGGTAGTAATGGAGGGATAAGTGGTGGGGAGGCCAAAGGCCTCCCCCACTCACAACACTCCCCCTTATCCATTCATTACTTTGGTCTTAGTGTATAAGGCTAAATGAGTAGATATTTTTGGATCCTGAGTAATCGTGTTTGCCTCGTTAAAACCATAGCTATGGAAAACCCAGTGGGAAAAACCAACAGCTTAAGGGAAAAGAGTACAACACACAAGTTACTCCCCCGCATCCGTACAAGCTTCAGGCTTGTAGGTCTTTCAGCTGTCTCATACCGATTCCTTTTACAAGTTTTATAAAAATATATTTTGGTAAAAATTTGGTAAAAAGATCAGCTAAGTTGTTGCAGGACTGGATCTGTTGAACTTCAATCTGCTTGTCCTCTTTTAGCTCGTGTGTCTAGAAAAACTTGGGAGATATGTGCTTCGTCATGTCGCCCTTGATGTAGCCCTTTTGAAGTTGAGCAATGCACGTAGCGTTGTCTTCAAACAGGATAGTAGGCTCCAAATCACCAGTCTTCAGGCCAGTGGAGTGAAGAATGTGGTGGACGACGGATCGTAGCCAATAACACTCTCTGCTTACTTCATGGATCGTAATGAGCTCTGAATGATTGGATGACGTAGCTGTTGTGCTTTGCTTTACCGATATCCAGGAGATAGCAGTACCTCCGTAGGTAAACACAAAACCTGTCTGTGATTTTGCAGTGTGGGATCTGAAAGATAACCTGCATCGACATAACCAAGTAATTGGGGGAGGCACCTCTCTGTTTATAAAGTCCCAGATCTATTGAACCCTGGAGGTATCGCAGAAGATGCTTTACTCCGGTCCAGTGGCGCTTTGTAGGGGCTGCACTGTGTCTGTAGGAGGATATATGCCCATAAGGCGATTTATCTCAAAGTATACGTCTTGTTCATACTGTATATGGTATCCATTATCCTAAGTATGAAATCGTTTGTATTAATATACTTAGATAATGTCCATAGACTTATAGTTAGATCCTTACGTATCTAGATAAGATCTCGATTATGAACAGTAAGCGGCCGAATAGAAACCTAAGTCTTAAACGGTTCGTGGTCATAGATGTGTCGAGAACTGGATATCGACACATCGGATAGACCATTGAGTCTTAGTCTTACCGTAGGGTAATGATGATCGCATAGTCATTCGACTTGGCGAAGTCGGAGGCGAGACACAGGTGCTCATTAAAGAATGAGTTCACTGAACGACCAACTTAGAGTTGTTAAATGGTTAACTTTAACTAAACTGTCTTTAATAAGTTAATAGCTCTAGGGTGATGATAGGTAAGCTGTTCCTTAAGACCTGAAGTCATCTGTACGAACATGTGAATGAACGGTGTAGCTTAGACCATTGATCTAGCTTCGAGGCTAGGCCTGCTAAAAGATCTTAGGTTGGGTTGCACTCGAAGCTCTCGAGGCGAGTAGATGACTATGATGGGATTCGTCACTTCCGTTAAAGGGAAGTTAGTGTCACAGGCTCAGTACGATCTTTGTGTTAATCCTCGGTCGGGGCACGTTGTAAGAAGTACAACGTGAATACAACAAAGACCGTCGTATACTGACCAATGTTTTCTAATGAGTTTGACAGTAAACCATACCCTAGGCCAACAGGGACACAGTCTTGACGAAGGGACTATAGCTAACGGCATTCATCACTGACACAGCCAATGTAAACCCAACGACACTTTTGTCAAAGGGTCGATCACGTTATGATGATTCTAAAACAGGGACGACAGCTACTGCTCGTGGTGACCGTCGTCTAGGGGTTCCGAGCCCCAACTTGTAGTAAGGTCAGGCTGTAAGGTCTTACACCGAGTAGCGTTCGTGTCTTAGTAATAGGAAGATTAATTGAGAGAGATTCATTTGATGATATTGAATAGTTAATATTCACAAAGCTTGTTGTGAAAATAAGTCGTAAAAGCAACAGGGACAATGTCGTAAATTGGTTACGATAAATTTAGTAGGAACAAATATATTGGAAAGGGTTACCTGGCTGACGGGATCGTCCTGGTCTAAACACAGGTTCAAACCGCTTCCAAATCGGAGCACAAACGATCCCAGAAATGCAATAACAATTCAAGGGAAAGTGGGTTAGACCCACTGGGCTAACAAGCCCATCCGCAAAGGCAAACGGACGTAGCCCACTGCTTGTTGTGGGCCAGGGCCCGCTGCACAGCGAGCGCAGCCCGCTGCTTACAGTGGGCCAGCGCCCGCTGCTTTCAGCGGGCACGGCCCGCAACATCAGCGGGCGGGCGGCCCGCCTCCCTTGCCTTGGGCAGGCGCGCCCGCTAAGCCTAGCGGTGCACCCGCAACTTAATTTATTTTAGGGTTTTTGATACCCCAAATGACGGCCACGAAAATTGATTATTTGCCCAACTTTGGGCAATTGTTTGAGGGGTCAAACGAAGTCAAAATTCGTCGTCGTTGGTTCCTACGCGTTCACCATTCGAAGCCCTTCGGATTGATAGCTTGTTTGGTGTCTAAAGTTTAATGAGCTAAGAGAATTAATTAGTTAAAGTTTGCTTTTATGAAAATCTCACTAAACTACAAATTACGCTAAATTAGCTTAATTGAATTTTCTTCAAAATTAGCAATAGTCCCACATTGCTCACAACGAGAAGAGGAGTGCCGGCTCCCTATATAAATAGGGGTGCACTCTCTTCATAAAAAATGTACCAAGTCCTCGATCGAGTAGCTCCAGAATTTTAGAGCAAGCTCGATCGGAGACTAACTATTCTCTCACTCTCTTCTTCCTATTCTCCAGAGTAGTCCTAGCAAGACTACGAAGGGGGTTTGGATTCGGATCCAGATGTCTAAGACGCGAGTCTATTCAAGTGAAACTTTCTACCGTGTGTGATCGGCTTGGAGGCGGGAGTCGGCTCGGGCGGATCGGTTCGAGGGTGCGAGGCGGCTTGGCTGGATCGAGTCAAGGCGGTTCAGCTACAAGGAGCGTCAGAGATGGTGCGGTACATCTTACCTGCCCCAGGGTCAAGATTCCGGGTATGTGGTTAAGCAATTATTAGTGTAGATTTAATTTTGTCGCTATAGAATAGATCCCTCTTGGGGTGATCAGACCCACCCCAAGTTGGCATAGATCTGGCTAGGTTCTGGCTCCCTCAGAGCCTAGCTAAATTATTTAGCTAGTAGTAAGTTTACTCCGCTGCGTTTTTATGCCCCTGTGGCCCGTCCGACTTAGGACGGACACAGATCCGAGCTCTGAGGGTCCGCCAAAACCCAACAGTGTTTGGCTAGGAGATTAACTGTAAACGCTATATCGGGACGCATACAATTAGCCATATATAGAAGTGCTCCAATGGCGCTGAGGTAGGGCACTTCAGGACCCAGTATCTCCTCCCCCTCTTCCAGAGGCCGAAAGGGGTCCTTATGTACATCTAGTGATCTTACGACCATAGGAGTACATAAAGGTGACATTTATCCATATGAAACTTACGTAGAAGTTTCTTTGTATAATTTGATTGGTGTAATAGGATTCCACATCGCAAGTGTTCAATCTGTAAGCCAAGACAATACTTTGTTTTGCCTAGGTCTTTCATTTCAAAAATATGTTTTAGGCTTTCAGATATCTCATTGATCTATACAGGAGATCCTATGAGATTTAAGTCAGCAACATATACTACTATGATGACGAATCCTGTTCTCGTTCTTTTGATAAAGATTCACGGGCAGACTTCATTATTTGTGAATCCTTACTGTGCAAGGAAATCACTAAGTTTGTTATACCACATTTTTCCCGATTGCTTTAGACCATATAATGATCTATGCAGCCTTACAGAGAATACGTCCTGAGGTATCTCTTTCATCTTTGGGGGTAGATTAAACCCATCAGGAAGTCTCATATAGATCCTTTTATCTATATCGCCATATAGATATGCAGTCAAAACGTCCATGGGCTGCATTTCTAGGCTTTCCAGAGAAGTTAGGCTTATTAAAAATCGGAATGTGTTCGCATCCATGACCGGGGAATATGTATCTTCGTAATCAATCCCCGGTCTTTGGGAAAAACCCTGGGCTACAAGGCGTGCCTTGTAGCGAACGATCACATTATCTTCATTTCTTTTTCTTATGAAAACCCACTTATATCCCATAGGCTTTACACCTACTGTTGTTTGGACTATGGGTCCAAAGATTTGTGTTTCAAGACTGAGTCCAGCTCTACTCTTATTGCCTCGTCCCACTTTGGCCAATCATCTCTGCGTTTACATTCTGCTAGAGATCGTGGGTCGACGTCATCGTCGTATTCAGCGACGTGAATGGCAATATTGAACGCAAAATCGACGACGACGACTGTGCTATGTCTATCCAGTACCTCTCCAGTACGTACGATGTTTCTCCTATTGTTTCCTCTGCAGGGAAAATAAGGAGGGGAGAAGTAGCTGGTCTGAGCTCAGCATCCTGTGGAGGGATAATCTTATTATCTCCAGGAATCTTCCTCTTTCGAGGAACTTTATCTTTTGAACCTGGTGGGCGTCCTCTTTTCAATTGAGGTACAACCAATTCTGCTACTGGTGGATTGCATCCATCTATGGGGATGTCAATCCTAGCTGGCGTGTTGCAGCAGGGACGTGTGAACGGACAATCTTCTGGTTGTCCGTGAACTTATCCGGCAAAAGATGTACTGTATTCTGAATGTGAAGGATCTTCAGGATCTCATCTTCACACAGATTAGTACGTGGATCATATATGGACAAAGACTTCTGGTCCCAACTAATGGTCTCAATAGCTTCAGGCTTCTTAGACTGTGTGCCTAGTTTAGAAAAAAATTTCTCATCAAATTCACAGTCAGCAAAACATGCCTTGAATGCGTCCCCTGTGAGGGGTTCAAGGTATCTGATAATAGAGGGCGAATCAAACCCAATATAGATACCTAGACGACGCTGAGGACCCATTTTGGTCCTCTGAGGTGGTGCTATTGGGACATATACCGCACAACCAAACACTCTCAAATGAGAGATATTCGAAGGTGCGCCATATGCAAGTTGCATCGGGGATAATGTATGACCTCCAGAGGGTCTTATCATAATAAGTGATGCGGCATGTAAAATAGCATGTCCCCAAGCATCCACCTGCAACTGGGATTGTATAAGCAATGGACGTGCAATCCATTGGAGTCTCTTTATAAGGGACTCAGCTAATCCGTTCTGGGGTATGAACATGTGCTACTGGATGTTCAACTTGAATACCCATTGCCCGGCAATATTCTTCGAAGACTTGTGAAGTAAATTCGCCCGCATTATCAAGACGTAGTTTCTTGATATGGTTATCGGGGAAATGAGCCCGCAATCTTATTATTTGTGCCGATAGCTTTGGAAATGCTAGGTTGCAGGTGGATAAGAGGCACACGTAAAACCATTTAGTTGATGCATCAATCAGTACCATGAAGTACCGAAATGGGTCACTTGCAGGTGAATAGGCCCGTAAATGTCTCCATGAATTCTCTCAAGGAATCCAGGAGACTCTAATCACACTTTCAGGAGGGAGGGTCTCGTTATCAGTTTTCCCTTGAAACAAGGGGGACAAGGAAATTCATCCTTATGAAGAATCTTCAGGTTCTTCAAATTATGTCCACGAGATTCAGTGATGATGCGTCACATCATTCCTGATCCAGGGTGACCAAGTCTGTTGTGCCAGAGTTGGAACTCTGGCAATGATAGGCACGTTTGGTGCTCAGTCATATTGGCTTCTATTGGTTGAATCTACGTATGGTAGAGACCCGATGGGAGTCCCTTGAATCATTCACTAAAATGAATTTATAGTTCCATATCCAACAGAATTTATAGTTGTAGGCTACATTGGAATGAATTTATAGCCAATAACGCCTACTAACGTCTTCCATATCATTCCTTGGGGTACTAGCGTCATATGCCTGACCGGGAATGAAGTAGGTACTAACGTCTTCCATATCATTTTGGTAGAGACCCGATTTATAGCCAACCCCCTCGTAAATCCTGCTGGCCCTGGCAGAGGCCAGGGCCTGGCCGGCCCTGGCAGTGGCCAGGGCCAATGCCCTGGCCTCGGCCAGGGCATGGCCGGCCCTGGCCGGCCTCGGCCAGGGCAGAGGCCCTGGTCGAGGGGCCAGGGCCCCTGGCCGGCCAGGGCAGAGGCCCTGGCCGGCCCTTGGCCAAGTCTCGGCCAGGGCAGAGGCCCTGGCCGGGAAGATGTGCAGACCAAAATTGGTCGACCAATTTGGTGTTTTTGGTCGACCAATCCGACAGAAGGTCTGGGTCGATTGCAAACTTGCCAACTGACCCATACGGGGTGACAAAAGGCCTTGGTCAAACTCGAATGTGCCGATTAGCCCATACGGGGCTAACCACAGTGCCGTCTAGTTCATACGGGACTAACGTTTTAATGAAGTTTTTTCATTGGGCTCTACTCCTTGAAGATTAGCCATAGTGCTCTACTTCATGCGAGATTAGCCATGTCATTGTGCTCTACTCTACGGAGATTAGCCAATGTACTTATGACGTTGTGCTCTACTCTACGGAGATTAGCCAACGTGTTTTCAAATTTTTTTTGAAAAAGGTGTTTTCAAATAGGTTATGTCCCGTCCTTAATCGGGATAGCGCAATTTAGAATTCCAAGTCCTACCACGATCCGGCCATGGTTATCTAACCCATGGGTGTGTAGAACAGGTCTCGTGGCTTGGCAATTGTTGCGCTAAAATTATTTGCGCAAACTCTCACCTATTCCATTTTGAAAGATATGTTTTTCAAAAGAAATTTTCCGCTGCAAAGTACTATAAGAGTACGATTGTTTGATAAGTGATGGGGGAATATTGAAGGTTGTTCTAGATGGTGATTGGAATCATAGAGACCTTTTCGATTCTAGAACAACATCTTCAATATTTTTCGAAAGTAACTTATCAAATATAATATAATTCCAAGTGGGATTTGAATTTTTAGAACTATCCAAATGGGATATTCTATTATCATTTCAAGTGGGAGTTATATTTTAAGAATTTTTATGCAATGTTTTGATCAAACCTTCGGTTTTGTGTTTTTTGCAGCATTTTAAAAGTAAAATGTCTTCCGCTTCAAAGAATATCGTCGCTGAGTTAAACAAAGGTGAAAAACTCAACGACGATAATTACAAACTTTGGTCCATTAAGATACAATACGTTTTAGAGGAGCAAGAAGTGCTCGAAACTCTAAAGAACGTAATGATTGAACCCGAGGTTATGTAAATAGTCTTATGTACCCTGTTGGTGATTTATCTGGTTTGATCCTGGTCATTCGTGAAAAAGACAACGACTCGTTCATAGTTTCGACGGGGCGACGGTTTGACCGGGGCGAACCCGTATGGCTTTGATACCAATGTAGGATCCTGCCAAAACAGAGTTAGGATCGATAATATGAAGTTTAGACTTACGCTTGCGTATGCGGCACGGTAGTCTACGAACTTCGCCTTCGGATTCGCCACGACGGATCGAGTCTTCTCACGAACGGAGTAAGGCTACTAAATCCACAATCTAAATCTCTACTTTAGATTTAGAACTTGGATAAAGAACGAGAGGAAGCATTTCGGCAGAGTTTCGCTAGGATGAAAATGCATGCAAGAATGCCATGCAAAAGTGTAAGAAATGGCTTGGAATAGGTGAGAGTTTGCGCAAAGAATTTTAGCGCAACAATTGCCAAGCCACGAGACCTGTTCTACACACCCATGGGTTAGATAACCATGGCCGGATCGTGGTAGGACTTGGAATTCTAAATTACGCTATCCCGATTAAGGACGGGACATAACCTATTTGAAAACACCTTTTTCAAAAATTTGAAAGTACGTTGGCTAATCTCCGTAGAGTAGAGCACAACGTCATAAGTACATTGGCTAATCTCCGTAGAGTAGAGCACAATGACATGGCTAATCTCGCATGAAGTAGAGCACTATGGCTAATCTTCAAGGAGTAGAGCCCAAGGAAAAAACTTCATTAAAAACGTTAGCCCCGTATGGACTAGTTGGCACTGTGGTTAGCCCCGTATGGGCTAATCGGCACAGTGATTAGCCCTGTATGGGCTAATCGGCACATTCGAGTCTGACCAAGGCCTTTTGACACCCCGTATGGGTCATTTGGCAAGTTTGTAATCGACCCAGACCTTCTGTCGGATTGGTCGACCAAAAACACCAAATTGGTCGACCAATTTTGGTCTGCAACATCTTCCCGGCCAGGGCCTCTGCCCTGGCCGAGGCTTGGCCAAGGGCCGGCCAGTGCCTCTGCCCTGGCCGGCCAGGGGCCAGGGCCGGCCAGGGCCGGCCATGCCCTGGCCGAGGCCAGGGCATTGGCCCTGGCCTCTGCCAGGGCCGGCCAGGCCCTGGCCGAGGCCAGGGCGCCGGCCCTGGCCTCTGCCAGGGCCGGCCAGGCCCTGGCCGAGGCCAGGGCGCCGGCCCTGGCCTCTGCCAGGGCCGGCCAGGCCCTGGCCGAGGCCAGGGCGCCGGCCCTGGCCTCTGCCAGGGCCAGCAGGCCGGCCTGGCCTTGGCCGGCCACTGCCAGCCTGGCCATGGCCGGTCATGGCCAAGGCCATTTTGGGCATTGGCCGGCCATGGCCCCTTTGGCCATGGCCGGCCACCCCCTTGAATGGGGTTGCCGCACACACTCCTCCCCCTTGATGGGGTGGTCACCGGTGGTTATTGGCCGTAGCCAACCCCCTCCGCTTGGGGAGGGGGGGTGCATGGCCTTCATAGCCCATTTGGCCATGGTGCACATGCACCAAATTTCATCTTCCCCGATGGAAATAACTACCACCTTCTTCCTCGATGAAGCACCCGTTCGTCGATGAAGCACCCGTTCGTCGAGAAATTAGTTATTTCCTAATGGCCGTGTGCCAAAAATGAAAAATAACATACTAGGTGAACGGTCGGTTCTTCCCGTCACGGAGAGTTCCTACCATATCCGTAATGATAGGAGACCCTAACGTGAAAAGAACAACCGCTGCGTTCTCTTCGTCACGAAGCGTTCCTACCATATCCGTAATGGTAGGATACCCATTCGTGAAAAAGACAACGACTCGTTCATAGTTTCGACGAGGCGACGGTTTGACCGGGGCGAACCCGTATGGCTCTGATACCAATGTAGGATCCTGCCAAAACAGAGTTAGGATCGATAATATGAAGTTTAGACTTACGCTTGCGTATGCGGTACGGTAGTCTACGAACTTCGCCTTCGGATTCGCCACGACGGATCGAGTCTTCTCACGAACGGAGTAAGGCTACTAAATCCACAATCTAAATCTCTACTTTAGATTAAGAACTTGGATAAAGAAAGAGAGGAAGCATTTCGGCATAGCTTCGCTAGGATGAAAATGCATGCAAGAATGCCATGCAAAAGTGTAAGAAATGGCTTACCCTTGGGTCTTATTTATAGCCCCCAAGGTAGTTATTTTAGGGTAAATTGTTCCTTTGGAACAATTTAACTAAGGTGTACCATGATACATGGCACATTATAAGCTTAAGTTGTACTATATGCATGGTACAATATAAGCTTAAGATATTCCCCCTTTATTAACCATATGTCACATGCACTTATGCATATATAATGCGACTTTCCTACTCATCCAAAGATCCTCTCCGCAAGGGAACAGATTTCCCTTTGCACACGACTTCGTGTACGCGACGTTCGAGGTCCGTATTCCCTCGTACATCCCCCCACAAGGGTGTACAAACGTCTTCCATATCCAACAAAAACCCCCCGCCGTCAGGGGGGATCGAGAAACCCCCCCCCCCACGCCGTCGGGGGGGTTGCAAACCCCCACGCCGGGGGGGGGGGGTTGCCGGCTCAAAGGCCCCCCTTCGGGGGGGGCGATGAACTGGGAGGGTTTTTTTTGTTTTTGTTTTTTAATTTTAATATTTAATATGTGATATTGTGCATGAATATAACATATTTAAACAAGCCCAAAATAGGCTGTGTATAATCGTAGCTAATATCTGTAACTATCTACGGGATCGAAAAACATTACCTCTAGATTAAAAAATCTAGGGACGGTCGTAAAAATAGAAGATCCGTAGAAAGAGAAATCCACGCTCCTAATACGCCAAAAAGGATCGCCGCAACGGATCGCCGCAACAATAGATTCCTTCGCGCGTTTAAAGGTTTGATTTTTGAGAGGAGACGGGATGAAAAGCTAAAAAATAAGATAAGAGCGTAGGTGCTGATAACGTGTTGAATGATTTTGGAAGAAGTGTAACCATGTCCAATAGCCATGGTTCTTTATTTATAAATCCATAGGGTATTCCAAGAGACACTTGGATACCAAAGGCCTCCATCCCACTAAGAGTGGGGTAGTAATGGAGGTGATACGACTGTTTTGGAGAAGCCTAAGAAGCAGGGACAGGAGGCCCGACCATGAACAGGAAGCCCACGAACAAGATTGGGCCTGCCTGACGAGGCCCATGGATAAAACTCGAAGCCCGACCAGTCCGCCCCCGAGGATCCACAATCAGCTCGTGCTCCTTGGAAATAGCAGTTCCCATGAACCCGCTACCCCTTAATGTCCATTAAGATGCCTGTGTAAATGCCTCCCCACGATGCACGTCAGGGCGGATGGGGAGGCGGATCGCGGGGGCATGAAAGGAGGCGGACGGAGGACGTGGATCGGGGGCAATCGTGGCGAAGACCCTATAAAAGGACCGGAAGGGCAACGAAGCAGGGGATCGAATCCCAGGTACCCAAATCTGAGGTATTCCATCAACGACTTTGGTTTTCCGCCATCTCTCTCCCTTCCCCTGCTAGCACCGAGGGTCAGTGTATCGATCTCCTCTCGAGTCATACCTACCCTGCAGAGTACTCCTCAGACCCTGATCTGACTTAGGCATCGGAGGGGATTCGGTCAGAACCAAGGTCCGGCCACCCTGACGAGTTTCTCGTCTATTCAGGAAGAAGCTGACTGAGGCGTCGAGGCTACCTCTCAGCGCCCGACGACCACCCTCGCAGCTAGCGGGTGTGGCGACCGATCGAAGACCGAGCTCCAAGCGAAGCGCTGAGGCTGCCCCTTGACGCTCGTCCAAACGAGGCCGAGCCCATCGATCCGAGCCGAGGCCTCCCCTCAGCTCCGCTTCAGCCAAGGACCGACGATCGACCTCGATTCCATCTTCGACTCGTGCCGAGTGCACGTGAGCTTGGCGTGTCCAAGGGATCCCAACCGACCCCATGACCACGTTGACCGAACAGTCATCGGTCAACGATTCAGTGGTGAGAAAACACCCGTAAACATCTGGCGCCGTCTATAGGAACGAAGCAAGCCCACATCGAACCACCGGAATGGAACCCATTTGTAATGGCACGGGGCGCATGCCCCCATCCAAGAGGAGGGAGATTACATTCCCCCCGAGAACCAGCTCAGCCACACCACCGAGGGGACAGGCGAGTCCCGATCGGTCACCCAAGAACAGCTCCGCACCTTCGCCCAAGAGACCAACGCCAACATCCAGACGTTGGTCGCAACAATTCAACAACTCGTCGGCAACACGCCCATCCAGGGAGATGGGGTGTATGAGGCCCACCGTTGGGAAGGGGGACACCAGCCCATGCTGTCTGCCGTAGTCACCGACCACGGGAACGGGGTGCCCAACCTAGAGCGACGATTCACCATGCCGGGCTTCAACCCTGCACGGTCTCCCACCCCCACCTCGTTCCGCGAGAGAAAGAAGAGGGGCTTCGAGCAATCTGAGGGCGAGTCGGTGACCGCCTCATCTAAACGATCATACTCGTCGGGGCATCGATGGGACGATCGCCGAGACTTGGGGGATCGACCCCAGCGGAGCGGAAGTGCCCGCCGAGTGAAGCGGGACATGCGAGAATACCGAAGCAAGAAAGGGGGCGCACCCGAGTCAAGCCCCGCCCCCAGTTTGGTAGAGGCGGAAGGGACAGCCAAGCCTGAACCTGCCCCCCGTTGCGAACGGGCGAGCACGAGATAAGCGAAGGAGGTCGGCCGGGGGGCGTTAATGGTGAACGATGCCCCCTAACCCGGAGGATAACTGAGGCACGGGTACCCTCGAGTTTCAAGGTGCCAACGTTAGAAAAGTACAATGGCACGGGTGATCCCGCGGACCATGTGATGGACTACGAGGGGGTCATGGCATTCCAGGGGGCGGACGACACCCTGCTCTGCAGAGGTTTCTATTCCACCCTCCGGAAAGCAGCAAGGACCTGGTACCACAGCCTGCCCAATCACTCCATTGATAGCTTCGAGGAGCTCACCCAGTTGTTCTGCAGGCAGTTCGTGGCTGGGCGACAGGTAAAGCCAGACTCAGAACTCTTGTTCAATGTGGTGCAGGGTCCCGGAGAATCCCTGAGGCACTTCATGCGTCGCTTCAACACGGAACGACTGAACGTGCAGAGCTATCCTGAGCTGGTCGTGAAGACGGCCCTGAAGAAGGGATTACGACACAGGGGTCTGAAGAAATCGTTACACAACGATCCTCCGAAGGACCTCGTCGGGGTCATGGCACGGGCTGAGCGCTTCATGCTGACAGAAGAGGCCTTGGCCGTCGACGACGGAAGGACCAAGCGAGGACCCAAGCGCGACGAAAGTGATCGCCACGGCTCGGAGGAGCATCGGCAGGAGAAAAAGGCCAGAGGAAAGCAGCGGAGGGAAGAGCCGCGGCATACCCAGCTGAACGTTGCCCCGGACGTGGTCCTCGCACATGCCCAGAAGGAGGGGCACATGAACCGGCCCCCACCGAGGATGAAGAGAGGTGGAAGAGACAGAGAAATATTGCAAGTATCACAAGGACAATGGCCACGACACCGACGACTGCTGGCATCTGAAGAAAGACATTGAGAAGCTGGTGAGTCGGGGGCACTTGAAGAACTTTACCGACGATCCAGCTCCAGGGGAGGGGACATCCAGGCAGCAGGACAAGGGGAAGAAGGTAAACGTAGTCTAGGCGTCCTTGTGTATCATCGAGTGAGCGGGCGAGACAAACGGCCGCAACCTCACTGGGGAAGGGCTATCCAGCCTTGACCCCCTCCGTTTTTTGTTTTTCCTCCAAATGTACTGGGCCATGGAAAGAAAGAAGGACATTGTTGGTACAAACACAACCTCTTTATCCGCATTTAGCTGAATGGCCGTTTCAAAACACAATAGACAACTCGATCTCTTCT
The DNA here is from genome assembly GCA_030789695.1 of Scilla litardierei. NCBI lineage: Eukaryota > Viridiplantae > Streptophyta > Magnoliopsida > Asparagales > Asparagaceae > Scilla > Scilla litardierei. The sequence goes on from CM061142.1 coordinate 70,490,245, forward strand.
CCCAGAGGATTGTTGTCGCTCGACAAACCGGAGGCCGCAAACTGAACCGATCGACCGTAAGACTGGGGGCAACTCCCCCAGCAGGCCGATCAGAAAACTCGTCCGTGAGCCTGGTGGCAACTCCCCCTACAGACGGGTTTTACGATCGGCCCTAAGTCGGAGAACAACCCTCCACAGGCCCGCCGACCCGATCGGCCGTAAGGCTGGGGGCAACTCCCCCAAACAGGCCGATCTAAAAACTCGTCCATTGGCCTGGGAGAAACTCCCCCCACGGACGGGTTCAGCGATCGGCCCTAAGTCGAAGAGCAACCCTCCGAAGGCCTACCGAACCGATCGGCCGTAAGGCTGGAGGCAACTCCCCCAGCAGGCCGATATGAGAACTCGTCCGTGAGCCTGGGGGAAACTCCCCCTGCGGATGAGTTCAGCGATCGGCCCTAAGTCGGAGAGCAACCCTCCGCAGGCCCACCGAATCGGACAGCTGTAAGGATGGGGGCAGCACCCCCAGCAGGCCGATCCTCAAAACCATCCGTAAGGCTGGCGGTAACACCCCCCGCAAACGGGGACGTCGATCGGTCATAAGTCGAGGGATAGCTTCCCTCGCTAACCGAACAACCCGCCCGCTCATAAGGCTGGGGGCAACTCCCCCAACAGACGGGGACATTGATCGGCCGTAAGCCGAGGGATATCTTCCCTCGCTGACCGAACGATCTGCCCGCTCATAAGGCTGGGGGTAATTCCCCCAGCAGACGGGAACATCGATCGGCCAGTAGCCGAGGGATAGCACCCCTCACCGACCGAACGATCCGCCCGCTCATAAGGCTTGGGGTAACTCTCCCAGCAGACGGGAACATCGATCGGCCACTAGCCGAGGGATAGCATCCCTCGCTAACCGAACGATCCACCTGCTCGTAATGCTGGGGGGAACTCCCCCCAGCAGGCGGAGGCATCGGCCGATTATAAGCCGAGGGGCAGCCCCCTCGCCAACTTAACAATCCGCTCGATCGTAAGGCTGGGGCGACTCCCCCAGCGGGCGAGGAACTCGGCTGGTTAAGCCGAGGAGCAGACCCCCCTCGCCGACCGGCCAATCCGACTGACTGCGAGACTGGGGGAAACCTAGACCGCGTGTAAGGCGACTATCTAAGCAAAACCGGATACCGAGACTGAAAGAAATACTACGACGAAACAGACGAGGGCGCCAATAAGGTCCTAATCCCGGATGCCAACGGGGTTCGGTGTCCTAAAAACCACTCACCCTCCCCACGAGCAATAAAGGAGTGCCGACGAAATGTGGAACTCGCAGCCAGTTCAAAGCACAGTAAAAGACCAAAAAGGCTGAGGGCCCCCGCAGGGCAAAAGACCCCAGCGACAAAGGAGCTATATAAATCGTTCAAAATTACAAAGAGAACGGGGACAAGATACAAAGGCCTAAGGCCCCGGGGCACGGGAGGAAGCATCCTCAGGCACCTCGCCCTGCTCGGAGAGCGGGGAATCGACGGGCGGGAGGGGCTGTCGGGCATGCTCCACAAATCGCCGTAAGGAGTCCCGGACAACGCCAATGATCCGGGGAGCAAGAAAGTCCTCATAAGAGCTGAAGGCCTCCCTAAGGACCTCGTGATCCTTCCCCCAGGATCCCGCCGACGCCCCTCTCCACCTCGTCGACGAACCGGGTCATCTAGCGCAGGTCCGCCAACTCACTCTGGAGATCGCTCCTCTCCTGATGGAACGCCTCTTCCGCCTCTCGGGCCGACCTCCGAGCGTCGTCTAGCTCCCCCAGAAGGTCCCTCGCTTGAGCCTCAAGCTCATCTACCAGGCGTCGGAGATGCCGAGCTTCCATGCACGCCTCTTGGACGGCCACCTCGGCCGCCCCGGCCCTGGTGCGCTCCCGGGCAGCAAAGTCCTCCAGCTCCCTCGCCCGGGCCGCCCGACGTTGCGCCTCGACGACCATCATGATGGCCTGCACAAAAGAAGAGGTTATATAGGGAAAGGTCAGGAGACAGTTCTGGGAATAGTGAAGCGGCCGAACCTGCTGAAGCTGCCAGACCAGGGAGTCCGACAGTGTGTCGATGGGAGCCCTCTCCAAGAGGGATCGGTCCCGCGGAAGGACGGAGCCGTGTGCCAACTGGTTGGCCACGGTCCGATCGATGAATACCGAGTCACCGGGGGTAACCTCGGGGCCCGCCAAGACATTTGCCAACACACCGCCAGCCCCTACCAGGGAAGGCTCGACCGAGACGGTGGTAGTGACCACTAGGGTCAGCGGGAGAGTATCGCCGGAGGCCGTCGGCACCTCGGAGGCCACCGAAGTGCGAGTCTCCCCACCCTCCTTTCTCCGTTTCCTCTCGCTGGGGCCGGCGGAGGTTGGGGGAGAACGCTTACGTCCCACGGCTCGACTGCCCACTGGCGCACGAGGAGTCGGCTCGACTCCCTCTCCCCCCTCAGCTTGGGCAGGGCGAGGGAGTTCGACCCCCAGGGCCTCACCTTCAGGGAAGTTCTCCGCGGCCAGGGGAGGTGTCACCACACCAGTGGGCTCCACTCTCCCTACGGCAGGCTCGGCCTGCCGCACCTCTTCGTCGACAGTACGACGAGGCGCCTGTCCCGATGGATTCCCTCGGCTTCGGCCGTAATCCCTTTGGATGAGTTCGTTGACGTTTCGAGTAAATTCGCATCCGTCCATCTCTGCAGAAGGGAGGAAGATCAGGGTAAGCGAGAGAGAAAAAAGAAAGAAAGGAATAGCCTACAGGGAGACCACAGAACGGTCTTGAGAAGCAGGTCGTCCAGCAGAGGCCAGATCGACCTCTCCTCCAGGGAAAGAGACGACAACAGCTGAACAGCTGCTTGGTCAGCCTCGGAAGGGGTCAACGTCAAGTTGTATTGACATAGCTCTCCCCAACCTGTCAAAATCTCGGCGTCCTCAGGAAAGACGACAAAGACATAGCTTGAGCTCCAGTCCCCCACACAGCGGGGTAGATCGAGCAAGCATTCCCTCCCAGTGCGGGCCCGGAGATGCTGCCACGACCCTTGGCCGACCGTCTGAACCCGATAGTAATGGAAGAGAAGGGGGAGGGACGGCTCTAAACCATGGATACGACAGATCATGATGAACCTGGTCAGCACCGCGACGGAGTACGTGGTCAACTGACACAGGGACACCATCAGTAATTCCATAACCTGGATGATGAAGGGGTGAAGGGGGAAACAAAGGCCCAAGCAAAAACATCTCGACATAAACACCGGCCTCATTACTCCGTGGGAAGCAGATCCGCTCATCATTGAAAGGAATCCGAACGTCATACGGATGACACAAATACTTCTCCCGGATCTCCGCGGCCGTCAGGAAAGGAGCCTTGGACGGCGACCCGAGGACCGCCGGGGGAACATCAAACCTCTCGACGGCTTGGGCCACGTCATCACCAACGGGGTCCATGAAAAGCTTCCTTTTCCCCTTGTCCTGAACAGGACGATGTTGGATCCTGTGGATGGCAAGCAACACTAAAGGGGGGGTTGAATAGTGTTGATCAAATACTAAAACTTTTTCGCTCAACGATATTAACACAAATAAATTCCTTCTAACGTTGCCTAAGAAACCAAGTAGAGTGATCTACGCTTGGTTCTTAATCAACAATATAATTTTAAAGTGCACAGCGAAATTTCACAGTAGGTAGTCGACTCCTTATGAGCAGTAGTCGACTCCCAGAGGAATCTAGGAAATTTTCATTCATGAGAAGTAGTCGACTCCCTACTTTTGGTTGTCGAATCCCAGAGGAGTTTTTCCTGTTTGTTCTAGTCAAAAGGGTAGTTAGCTCCAGGGTGCGTGGAGTTTCACTACGAGAATTATGAAGTGACTAGAAAAGCTCTTGAAAACTATTTTTGAAGATAGTTAAAAAATTGTTTCGAAATCATTTGTGTGTGTGTGTTGTCTATTTGATATGGCTTTGACAAATACCCTAAAAGACACGACACACTCACACTAGACTCTGAACATGTCTTCGGAAGTTTAGTCAACTTGATGAAGTGAATGTGAGCTTCTCTTTGAGCTTCTTGTTCTGTTTGAGCTTGAGCTTCATCACTTGAGTTTAGCCATGTTCGTCTTTGTCGTGGAGTATTGATGCGTGCTTCTTGGAGTATTAGTAGAGCTTCACGAAATCTGCATACTTAAAGTGTAGTGTAGTTAGTACACTAAGCATTCATTTGGTGTGCTCATCATCAAAATCACTTGGGGGTGGAATTCAATTTCCATCACTCTCCCCCTTTTTGATGATGACACCCAAATGAAAAATTTGAAGTAAGACATGAATAATATTTCAAGTATACTTACTCCCCCTGCTTTGATGCGGTTCTCCCCCTGCATCGAAGCTATTAGAAATACAATTCATATTTTTTCATTTCATATATTTTTCTCCCCCTTGTCATCAACAAAAAAACAAAAGTAATTTCTACGGAACATTAAAATAAGATGAATTCAATTCCATATGCCTGCAATGGAGATGTTAGTTCATAGGAACAACTGAGTATGGCATAGTAGATAACTTCATAGTAGCTAGCATCACACAATAAGAGTTATTACAAACCATAGTTTAGAGAATCATTGTTTTAAAAAAAGAACCATTGTTTTGAAAGAGAAGTTCATGAAGCTAAGGATGACCGCTGTTCTTTTTCAGTTCCTTGATCTCTTCAAGGATCATAACGAGCGTCTCCTCAGTCATCTTGTTGCTTTTCACTACGATCTCCTTGAGGTCGTCCACCTTTTGATTGAGATCTTCAAATCCTTTCTCCTGTGAGATCTTCAATTTTCCAATCTTTTTCAGGAGCATCTCCTGAAGTTCAAGGATGTAAGCAGGAACTTCTTCTTCTTCCTCGCCGCTTCCTTTTTCTTCTTCTTCACTTTCTTCATCTGAATCTGAAATGACAACCTTCTTACCTCGCCTTGAGGATGATGATCCTCCTTCGGTAGCGATTTGCTCTTCAGGGACATTTTCATCAAGGTCATGATGGAGATTCATTCTCCCAAGAGCATGAACATCAAAGACACGGGCAGGTTCTAGAATGGTTATTTCATGATCCAAAGGCACGTTAAAGCTAATGAATAGAATGGTCAGATAGTGCCCATGAGAAAGAGTGGAGGAAGGTCTGTCAGATGAAGCTGAAAGTAGGATGGAATCCATGATGACTTTGGCCCGATTCACACGAATGTTACCAAGAATGGCATAGATGCATTTTGCTTGTTTTTCAGAAAGAATAGCATGACTCCCAGATTTTTGAGTTATGTTATACGACAGAATATTAGCTAAGATTCTCGCCGGATAGCGAAGATGGCTACAAGGAAGTTTGGTCTGAAAGTGTTTACCAGGCAGATACATTCTCTCTAGGATATTCTCGTCAGTCATCTCAATTTTGTCAAGGATCATACCGGAGTATGGGATTCCTAGGGCTTCACCTAGGGATTTGACAGTTTTTGCAAGTTTGGTATCCAGAACCTTAGTTATGAAACGACTTTTCACGAGATCATAATCCATGTTTGCATAAAAGAGATGAACAAGCCTAGGATAACATAGATACACATTTTCAGAGGAGAATAAATTTGCTAAGTTTTGGAAATCTAGCAGACTGTCAATACCGTAATTGATGACATCATGAAGTTTGACAAATCTTTCATGCAAGATTGGTTTCTTAGAAACTTTAACAAAATGTTCATAGGTAGTTGATTTGAAGAGATAGGGTAGGATGATTTCTTTCTCAGAATCAACATCAGCAGTATCAGTTTTTCTCTTCTTAGAGAAAGCTCCTTTGAAAGGCATCTAGATAGAGTAAAACAACAACAACAACATATTTTTACACTACTAGATAACCAAGAGAGATGAAAAAAAAAATAAAGTTCATGGTAGAAAATTTTTTTTACCTTGAGTAAATTTGAAGGAAGGTGAAAAAAAAAATTGCTCCAAAAGTCCAAACTTCAAGATGAAAACTCAAGAGAGGAGAGGGGAAAAGGAGGTAGTCGGCTACCTCTAGGGTTTTCTTGGGGTTTTGTTTGAAGAAGTGAAGAGATGAAGAGAAGTAAGAGCCATTAGATCTAGATTTGGGTGGCTAGGATGAGTTTTAGGCTTAGTGGGTAAGTTGTCTTAACGGATCTTGACCCATCCACTCAATAGAACCCATTAAGAGTTAGTCAAAAAAGAGCAACCCAGAAATTTACTCGCTGGTAGTCGACTCCCTCCTGTAGGTAGTCGACTCCCTGCTGGGTTGAGTCGTTTTCTCATCCTGGAGAAAGGTTTGGTCCAGGTTGAGCGTGTCCTTTTAACAAAAAAATATTTTTAGCAATAAAACATAATCATACATACAAATTAACTTGTTTCAACCCATTTAAAAATAATTATATAAATATATAAAAAATAAATAAAAGCATTTGTTCCGATTCAGCCGTTTTGACTCCCTGAATTTTCTTCATTGTTTTCCTCCTTTTTAGAGCACCTGAAAAATAAGCATTTTATGGTACTCTTTGGTTTTGAGTCCGAGTAGCTAGTCTTTAGGAAACCAAACCCAATATGGTTTAGTTCCTTCATGAACAATATATTTATAATTTTTGTTAAAGTGAATCTGTTGAACAAAGTTAATAGCGTACCTTTCTTTTTGCTGATCAGATAATCTCTTTGGTACCCAGATGCTTAAGACATTATCGTTAGCATGATGCATCCTAGTGTACTTAACCCGTTTCTTGGTATGATGTGAATCATAGCCAAGTCCGGTTTTGCTAGATGAAGCTTTTTGATTATCTATTATATTATCTAGCTTCCCTTTTCCTTTGTTAAAATTCTCAATAATTTTCATCGTAGCGTCGTATTTATCTTTGACGGATACGAGAAGATTATTTAGACTTTCAACCTTTTCATTTACTAGCAAAATATCTTTTTGTAGAAGATCATTTTTCTCTTTAAGAAGACTATTTTCTTTAATGACTTCTTCTTTTTCCTTAGTCTCTCTTTTAGCAATTGTAAGTGTTTTTCTATGTTCTTTAATGAGCTTTTCATGCATCTTGCATAGCTCTTTATATGCTCCCCTATAGTCCAAGTCTTCATCATCGCTTGACGATGACTCATTGTCGCTAGATGAATCATGATGCGAGCTTACCTTGGAGGATGTAGATGCCATAAAGCACATGTGTGCCGTCTCTCTTCTTTCATCATTATCTTCGTCTGAGGATTCGTCGGATGAAGAATCGTCGCTCTGGTCGAAGGCTGCATAGACTTCTTTCTTTGGTCGTCGAAACTTGTTTCTTGTATTGGTTCGTCTTTCATTATTCTCTTTGTTCTTCCCACGATCTCTGGAATCATGGATGTTTCTTTCCAATGGACAATCTCTCTTGACATGCCCTGGTTTATTGCAACCAAAACAAATAATACCGTTAGTGGGTCTAAAAGATCGTTTTCCATACTTACTTGTGATGAACTCTTTAAAGTTCTTTGAGATAAACGCGATGTGATCTTCTTTGTCCGTGTAATCGGAATCTTCTTCTTGAGCTTTGAATGCAAGATTTTTCTTCTTTGGGTTTTCTTCGATTTTCTTGTCTTCTTCAAGCTCGATCTCATATGCCATGAGATTTCCCATCAGTTCTTCGATGGTGAGGTCCTTTACATTATGAGCTTCTCGAATGGCCGTAGTCTTTCCCTTCCATTCGGGTCGGAGGGATCTTAGTATCTTCATTACCTGTTCATACTCGGAAAGTTTCTTTCCTAGTCCTGCAAGCTCATTTGTAATGTTAGTAAAACGAGTATTCACTTCGGTGATACTCTCTCCTTCTTCCATTTTAAAAGTTTTGAATTTTGAATGTAATACATTTATACGAGATTCTTTTACCTTTTCTGTACCTTCGTGACTTACCTGAAGAGTATGCCAAATTTGATGTGATGTCTCACATTGGGAGACTCGATTGAACTCATTTCCTGTAACAGCGCAAAACAAGGCATTAATTGCTTTTGCATTGAGATTAGCTCTCTTCTTGTCATTGATAGACCATTTTCCAAACTCAACGTCGGTGGGTGCAATGTACGGGACTTTGGTGATAGTCCAGGCTTCAATGTCCAATGACTCTAGGTGAGTCTTCATTCGGATCTTCCAGCTGGCGTAGTTGGTTTCGTTGAATAGAGGTGGTCGCATAGTGTTCAGTCCTTCGGAGTGAAAAGATGTTGACGCCATCACTATTGTAACCTCGCTTTGATACCAAGTGTTGGATCCTCTGGATGGCAAGCAACACTAGAAGGGGGGTTGAATAGTGTTGATCAAATACTAAAACTTTTTCGCTCAACGATATTAACACAAATAAATTCCTTCTAACGTTGCCTAAGAAACCAAGTAGAGTGATCTACGCTTGGTTCTTAATCAACAATATAATTTTAAAGTGCACAGCGAAATTTCACAGCAGGTAGTCGACTCCTTATGAGCAGTAGTCGACTCCCAGAGGAATCTAGGAAATTTTCATCCCTGAGAAGTAGTCGACTCCCTACTTTTGGTAGTCGACTCCCAGAGGAGTTTTTCCTGTTTGTTCTAGTCAAAAGGGTAGTTAGCTCCAGGGTGCGTGGAGTTTCACTACGAGAATTATGAAGTGACTAGAAAAGCTCTTGAAAACTATTTTTGAAGATAGTTAAAAAATTGTTTCGAAATCATTTGTGTGTGTGTGTTGTCTATTTGATATGGCTTTGACAAATACCCTAAAAGACACGACACACTCACACTAGACTCTGAACATGTCTTCGGAAGTTTAGTCAACTTGATGAAGTGAAGGTGAGCTTCTCTTTGAGCTTCTTGTTCTGTTTGAGCTTGAGCTTCATCACTTGAGTTTAGCCATGTTCGTCTTTGTCGTGGAGTATTGATGCGTGCTTCTTGGAGTATTAGTATAGCTTCACGAAATCTGCATACTTAAAGTGTAGTGTAGTTAGTACACTAAGCATTCATTTGGTGTGCTCATCATCAAAATCACTTGGGGTGGAATTCAATTTCCATCAGACGAGACCCCGATGGGGCCCCAGGTCCCAAGGGTCGGACATTACCGGACTCAGGCACAAGGGGGTCCCTAGATCCCGACGCCGAATTGCCTATTCTAAGCGCAGCCATGGGGCAAGAGAAGAAGAGGAGGTTACCTTGAGAAGGAGCTGAAGAGAGAAAGACGACGGAAACAGGAACTTGCAAAACCAAGATCAGAAGAGCGCGAAAGGATCAAGGCTTGGAAGCCGGCGTCTTTATATGCAAGGCGATCGAGGAATTCAAATCGCCCGGAGAGGAACACATGGCAGCAATAGAGAAACGGCGGCGCTTCGAAACCCACACCGGGAGGAGATCAAACGGGCCATGTCATGATGACCCTTATTTAATGAGGACCCTTTGACTGACGCGCCTGTTAAAACCCTCAATAGTCACATCGTCCGTACCAAACCGGCTGAGACCGAACGGCCCGGACGATGGGGGCAATTGATACGACTGTTTTGGAGAAGCCCAAGAAGCAGGGACACGATGCCCGGCCATGAACAGGAAGCCTACGAACAAGATTGGGCCCGCCTGACGAGGCCCACGGATAAAACTCGAAGCCATGCCAGTCTGCCCCCGAGGATCCACGATCAGCTCGTGCTCCTTGGAAATAGCCGTTCCCATGAACCCGCTGCCCCTTAATGTCCATTAAGAGGCCCGTGTAAATGCCTCCCCACGATGCACGTTAGGGCGGATGGGGAGGCGGATCGCGGGGGCATGAAAGGAGGCGGACGGGGGACGTGGATAGGGGCCAATCGTGGTGAAGACCCTATAAAAGGACCGGAAGGGCAACGAAGCAGGGGATCGAATCCCAGGTACCCAAATCTGAGGTATTCCATCAACGACTTTGGTTTTCCGCCATCTCTCTCCCTTCCCCTGCTAGCGCCGAGGGTCAGTGTATCGATCTCCTCTCGAGTCATACCTACCCCGCAGAGTACTCCTTAGACCCTGATCTGACTTAGGCACGGAGGGTATTCGGCCGGAACCAAGGTCTGGCCACTCAGACGAGTTTCTCGTCTATTCAAGAAGAAGCTGACTGAGGCGCCGAGGCTACCTCTCAGCGCCCGACGACCACCCTCGCAGCTAGCGGGTGTGGCGACCGATCAAAGACCGAGCTCCAAGCGAAGCGCCGAGGCTGCCCCTCGATGCTTGTCCAAACGAGGCCGAGCCCATCGATCTGAGCCGAGGCCTCCCCTTAGCTCCGCTTCAGCCAAGGACCGACGCTCGACCTCGATTCCATCTCCGACTCGCGCCGAGTGCACGTGAGCTTGGCGTGTCCAAGGGATCCCAACCGACCCCTTGACCACGTTGACCGAACAGTCGTCGGTCAACGATTCAGTGGTGAGAAAACACCCGTAAACAGGAAGGATAAGTGGTGGAGAGGCCAAAGGCCTCTCCTACTCACTACAGATTTAACTCTTAACTTGTTCTAAAAAATTCAAATTGGGAATAAATGGTTCTGAAAAAATTCGCAGCCCAATACCCGACCCGTCCGGGAATTATCCGTAATCCGATTCCGTTATTAAACATGGCACTTTCTCTCCAGCTTAAAAACGAAGAAATCGCTGTTTTTCCATACGATTCCTCTCCCTCCAGCTCCGCTTTCCTCGCCATCTTCCTCAAACCCTAGGACAGAACCAATCCCTTTCCACAAATTGTCGAAACCCTGTAAATCTTCGAGCTTCGATTATCATCATCATGTCTATGCTAGTCTGCGGCAAAAGATCATCGGCGAGCTTCTTCGACGAGGAATACCTCACCCCCGTCTCCGCTTCAAAGAGGATCCGTTGCTCCGCTGCCCTCCGCTTCTCGCCGCCGCCAGCGGCGGTCTCGCCACCGCCAACCGTCGTTTCGCCGGTCGATCATCTCAGGTCGTTGTTTCCCCAGATGGATCAAGAGGTATCAATATTTAACCTTTTGTTTTGTTGGTAAAAATTTGATTTTTATTTTGATGCGATCGAACTTGATTATGAATAATAACGAAGAAATGATGTTTGAGCTAGCTCCTACAGGTGCTTTCACGTGTCCATACTTTATCCATGTGGAATTTTTTTGGCTTTTGTTATCCGGTCTAACTCTCTGATTGACGTACTTTTATTCAAAAGGAACAAATTTGATAGTGCCGAAACATCTGTAAATGTTGAACATCTAATTATTAGAATTAGTAATAACTGTTAAGGGTCATTTTTTTGATTTTCTGATCTTGTGTCTGAAATCTCAGCCATATTTATTGAAACGATGCCTAGATGTATATTTTGGAAACCTTGGTTGAAATTTAGTGAAAAATCAGAAAACATGAAATTCCAGGTACTTCTGTTTTGGGCACCCCACGTTTTACATTTGGGAGAAATATTTCAAGTGAAACTAAGGAAAATCCTGAAAACATGTGATCTTGATGTGCTTTATTTTATCTCTCCAATACTAAATTTTTTCTGAAATATGAATTTCAGCTTACCATCACACATACTAGAACATGATGCCTTTTGACAGTCTTTGAGACACTGCATATCATGAAGGTTTTATAAATTGATACGGGGAATTATAATGATTTTATTCAAAGTTATAAATACCATTTCTTTAAGAGGAAAGGATATTCTGTTGGAACTTCATATAAATTGATATAGGGAATTATTGTTTTTTTATCAGCAAAAACGGGAGATGTGTGAAGGGATGTCATGAGAGTTGAGGCATGTGAATCTTAGTCATGGCCTATAATGGCATCATAACCTGTCTATTGCAAGTAACTGGACAATTGACGTTCATGTGATGTCATAAGCTCCCATCATATGAAAGAAATAACAAATAGAAGAAAATATTATGAGTATTATATTTTTGCATCCAAAATTGGGAGATCACATTGGCCACCTTAGAATAAGTTGGTATTGTGAACACTTGGTCTTGTAAACTCAAACCAAGGATGCCTATGTAGTGGACTAGATGTGCATTTAAATGAATTTTAGATATTGCAAAACAAGTTTACTTATCAGTTTTAGAATTCATTTGTGTTTCCATTACCATGATGTGGAAGTATGCACATGCAACCCGTGTAGATGTGATTCCAGTTTATATTGGTCAAGATGTGTTCCCATATTTACTAGCTAAAATTCATTTTAGCATTTCAGTAGAGCATCTTATTCTCATTCTTTTTGTTTAGTCACTTAATCTGAGTCTCAATATCATTACTTTTTCTTTTTCCTAACAAAGATGACAACCAATATTTGAAAGATGCATGCCACCTTCCTTTTTTAGATCGTAATATAAGCATATGATCTAATTTATTACAGTTGTTACATTGACATTCTTTCAGTTGCTTGAGAGAGCACTTCAATTAGCTGGCAATGATTTGGACATTGCGATCAAGAATTTAAACAATCTTCATTTGGAGTCGGTGGAGGCAGAATTAGTCTCTGACAGCAGTGGATCTAATGTTGGGATTGAGGCTAATATCTTACCGTCATCGGAAGGTATAATTTTGGGCACACACTTGAGCAATCATATAATTGAAGTCTATTTTCTTTATAGACTTATTGTCTTTATCTCCTGTTTAGTTGCTGTTTGTGTACTCATTATGGAGGTATTCAGTGTTCTCCCTAGGATAATTAGGAGGAAAACATCAATTCAGATTTGTTTTTGAAGATTAGGGTTCGTTAACCCTTTTGACAACTTTTATAGGTTTTCTTATCAGAAAACCTTTCGGTACAAGCATATGTGTTTATATTTGTTAGATCAGATCAATACTCAATGAAGTAAAATTGAATTAGTCAGCACATGCACTAGGTTTCTTTAACAACTGGCAACTAGGAAGTACATATGAGATAGATTCATTATTATGTGGGGAACTTCTTATATAATTATATAATTTTCACTGTTATGTTACAAGAAGGTTCAGAATCTCATCCTCGTTGCTATAGTGATGGATTAGCTCACTATGCATATTCAAGATGAGATATATTGGTGTATGGTATTTGTAGGCGATACTATTTTGATAGATGAGATAAAAAATGTAAATATAAACTTAGGATTTTGGATGTAGACATTAAAGAATCGGAGTTACAGATTTAACATGAATAAAGACCAAGTATATGGATTAGATGTATGAAAAAATATAAATCTGTTAGTAAGTATTTTAGTTATCTCCGGTCGGTTATCCAAGAAGATACAATCATTAAGAAAGATATTGATCATAGAATTAAAACAGAATGGTTGATGTGGAGAGCTGCAACAGGAGTGTGCGATTGAAATATACCATTACGATAAATTTTACCGAATGATTAAACCAACTTTGTTATATGATACATAATGTTGGGCTATCATCAAGAAGTATGAACCAAGTATGTGTGTGATAGAAATGCGCATGTTATGATGGATGTGTTGTAATGTTAAAAAAGATAAGGTAAGAAACGAGACTATGTAAGCAAAGATAGGCGTGATCCACATAGAGAACACACGAGAACATTGCTTGAGATGTTTGATCTTGTACTTTAAAGAACTATTGATGTGCCAGGTAGAAAGACAATATAGAATGTTGAGATTTAGAGATCCATATAGAGGATACGAGAGAGCATTGCTTGAGATGGGTTGATCTTATACGCTAAAGAACTATTGATGTGCCAGGTAGAAATATAGAATATAGAATGTTGAGATTTAGAGATAAAGAGGTAGGACGAACAAAACATTGATGGAAATGATAAGAAGCGATATGAAAGGCTTCGATTTGACAGAATAGAAAATTTTAGATCGTAATGCGTGAAAATGAGTATCTAACATCATGTCTGACATGATCACAATCTGACATTCTTTCTATTAAATTCATAAAGGCGACCTCAAGTTTTGAGATGAAGACTATGATGATGACGATGACGATGATAGGTCCCGGTAAATGGCATCAATGTGACTTTATAACATTGGTGATAACTTTTGCTAGACCACTGTAACAATCACATGCCTTAACGCAAACCTGTGTTAAGGCATGAAGTTATTCAATACCATTGGTGATAACTTTTGTGCTAGACCACTGTAATTCAACTACATTGGTGATACCTTCAGCTAGACCACTGTTACAATCACAATGAACATAAGAAACCATGGACTAATTCAAAAGGTTACTAGGACTCAGCCTTAACACAAGCCTGTGTTGACTTGGGTATTTCTGCTCTCTCATCAAGCACAACTGTAGGATCAGTTTAGTATTATTTTTCATATAGGCATATGTTACATAAAAGAAACATATTCGCAACATGAAATACTAATAACGGCTCATCGTGTAAACATTTATTATTGTCTCCTTGCTACTTATTGAATACCCATGCATCCACTCTATGTAAGTGTCTCACATAATCACATCTATCTTTGATGTCATTGTCAATATTGGATGTACTAGTTTGATTATTTTTCCCTTTTAGAATGGCTGATCAGCCACACTTGTTAAGTTCTTTAGAACCATTGCCAGCGCTTTATGGACATATTCTACCCGGACAATGTATAAAATGCTAAACTTAAAACAAATGATGTTTTGTCGCTTATAAACCTTAACCTGTTAAAAATAATTTTCATTATCATCATCCAAGATTTTCCCCCTCAAAATGGGGTCAGTCATGGCCTGCAATGCAAAGTAGAATATGTGCTTTAAAAGTTTGGAGCAGGTCAGATGGCCCAACATTTTATGAAGTCAAACTTTTCTTTGAGTTGGTGCTGAAATCCGAGTGGCAACTATCAGCAGCTGGGCTTGCAATATAAGCTAGAAGCTAGTCAGTGGAGATAAGAAGCCATCCCCTTTGGTCGCGCCGTTTAGGTTCATGGAGCTGCACGGTACCTTCGGAAATTCCCTAGATTTGGTAAAAGTATAAAGGGAGAATAGAGAGGATTTAGAAGCAGAGTCAACATATCAGTAGAAGCCCGTCAGTGGAGATAAGAAGACACCCTTAAGAAGACAGCCTGTTTTGGTCTTGTTGTTTATCTTCATGCAACTTGGTGATACTAAGGGTATATAAGAAGTGCCAACATGATTGGGATTTTCTATAGGTCCCGCTTTCGCCTCCGAGGCACCGTGGAAGCTTGATATCCAAATGGATAAATAATTTAATGAACCTATGAATGAACAAGCTATCAGTTGTATTATTGTTTACAAGGAGAATTATATATATGACCATGTTCCTAAAAATTATCCCAAAAATTTCGCACGTGAACATGGTGTGAATTTTTTTTATTTTTTGAAATTTTTTGAAATTTTTTTCAATATTTAATCCATACATATGTGTACTCCAGGAAAAATAATGGGTTAATCCTGGGGGATTTGATTCTCGATCAAGCCGTCACAAATTCAACAATTACATTTAGTATCGATTCGACCTAGGAGCAAATGGGGAGGATTTTCTTGATTTTTGATTTATACGTGTATTAGCATGTGTAGAACACTCAACAGTTTAGATATTTGAAAAACTCCCAAATGCTTTACTCACGTTTTTTTGCACCAAGGACTTTTTGCACATGAAAATTTGCATCTATATATTTACACACACATATATAGAAATATGTATATGAGTAGCAGGTGTTGGAAAGGGGTTGATTTTATTGATTTTTTATATGCGCATGTATTAGCATATGTAGAACAAATTCAACGGTTTATCTACATCGGCCCTTGTATGATTCAATTTCCATCATTTTTTTAAAATCAACACGATTCATCTTCTCTACATATCATGGAGGATCAAAATATCAAAAATCAAGTGAATCCAATGTTATTTGACCATTGATCCGATTGTTGCAAATTCAATGGTTTCAGAATAATAGAATGGTTTCAGAATAATAGTAATTTTTGTAACAAGTGGATCAATAGTCAAATCTCTCTAGTGTTCACTCATATTTGGGGTTTGGAATTTTAGAATGTGTACAAATTTTAAAAAATTAGAAAGATGACGGAAAATGAGGCTTTTGGAGGGCCGGTATAGGAAAATTCTTACAGCGACTAATCACCTACCTTAGCCTCATATATATGTATAATATATATAAATATAAGAGTAATGGAAAACATGTGGCATCTAATAAAAAATGACCAGGTGCGTTGACGTGGTGGTGCATTTCCATTGGCCGAGAAAAAAGTAAAAGTAAGCACAACTTATATATGCATTTTTCTCGACCAATAGGAAAATATCACATTAGCGCACTTGAACATTTTTGATCAGGTGCCACATGTTTTCTATGTATGTATGTATGTATGTATGTATGTATATATATGGGGTTAATGTGTATATGCTGGTAGCACAATAAATTCCCTATGATGTCAGCCTCCAAAACCCATTTTTTTCTAAATTGTTGTAACTTTATAAAACCCCAAAAGCCCAAGTATGGATGAACCCTAGGAGGATTTGACACTCAATCTTCTCGTTACAAAAAGTTCTATTGTTCTGAAACCATTGAATTTGTAATGATTAGCTCGAGGGTCAAATAGTGATGGATTCATTTGAATTCTGGTATGATGATCATACATGGTGTAAAACATATCCAATTCTTTTAAAATAAAAATAATAATGTATGTTCGTCAACGAGGGAAATTTTCTTGTGTTGACAGTAGATACACATTAATATATATATATATATATATATAGAATAATGGCCATCATATGACATATGCGGCTTATCCTCGTATACGCCTCCAAAACTCACAGCTCTGTTATTTTTTGTTATTTTTGGATGATCAGAATCTTTCATTTCGATCTACATATTTTAAAATCCTAAAACGCTGAAAATGGAATGAACCCAATGGGTTTTGTCCATTCATCTATCTGCCATAAATTTAATGGTTTTGCATTGCTATAACTTCTGCTATGGGTAGATGAACGGATAAAACCTCTTAGGTTCACCCAATATCCGGTGTTTTGGGTCTTTAGAAAATGAAGATCAAAATCAGTTACAATCCTCCAAAAACAGCGAAGATGTGAGTTTTGGAGGCCGCATATGAGGCTAAGCCTTATATGTCATATAATACCCATTATTTTTATGTGCGCGCGCGCATCATATGTTGTTTGGAGTCGGTTATCTTATGCTAATAGCCGGATTCAGATAGATTGGGATTCAGGTTAGTTTATGTTTGTTTGGGATGCATATGGTTGTATCAAGAATGTTCTGAAACCATTGAATTTGTAACGATTAGCCCAAGGGTCAAATAGTGATGTATTCACTTGAGTTTTGGTATGATGATCATAAATGATATGTAAAACATATCCAATTTTGTTAAAATAAAAATAATAATGTATATGTCCGTCAACGAGGGAAATTTTCTTGTGTTGATAGTAGACACACACAGAGAATAATGGCCATCATATGACATATGGGGCTTAGCCTCGTATACGCCTCCAAAACTCACAGCTCTGTTATTTTTTTGTTATTTTTTGGATGATCAGAATCTTTCATTTCGATCTACATATTTTAAATCCTAAAACACCGAATATGGAATGAAGCCAAGGGGTTTTGTCCATACATCTATTTGCTATAAATTTAATGGTTTTGCATTGCTATAACTTCTGCTATGGGTAGATAAACGGGTAAAACCCCTTGGGTTCACCCGATATCCGATGTTTTGGTTCTTTAGAATATGAAGATCAAAATCAGTTCCAATCCTCCAAAAATAGCGAAGATGTGAGTTTTGGAGTCCGCATATGAGGCTAAGCCTTATGTGTCATATGATACCCATTATTTTTATATGTGTGCGCGCGTGCATCATATGTTGTTCGGAGTCAGTTATTATGCTAATAGCCGGATTCAGATAGATTGGGATTCGGGTTAGACTATGTTTGGTTGGGATGCATATGGTTGTATCAAGAATGTTCTTGGTTTGGCTATATCTGCAGTGGAGGTACAAGCTCTTTAGTCAGATTTACTAAACTTTCCTGCATATCTTGGGGCCTGTGAATCCTTTGAGATATATTGCTCTTTGTTAGTACATGAATTACTGATATCGGTATAGTATTTATACCCTATGTTTTTATCGGTTAATGTTGAGTTGTACGGCTAATTACTTTAAGTTGAGAGTCTAAATCATCCTTTTATTTGGGTGACATAAACTTGTCCTTGAATATTTTGATGAATATTATGATATATATTTGTCGGTATCGGTGTATATACAAAGTTTAAACTTAATGCTTTAACAGTTGAAGTTTAATGTTCATCACCGCCATTTGCAAACTTTGAAATATGACCTTACTAGTCATAACCCATGCCCTAAGGGCACGGTTCATTAAAAATACCCCCCCAAAATATTGGATCCCCTAATTTTAAACGAACAATAATTAAATCATAATAATTGTTATTTAGTTTTCCCAAAAATTTTATTTCCACCGGAAATTTAGTTCTACATAGAGCATTTAGTTCCCCCCAAAAATTTTAGTTCTCTCCAAAATAAATTTTTGGTCCCCCAAAATTTAGTTTCATCCAGAGAATTTAGTTCACCAAAATTTTTAATTCACTCTAAAATTTAGCTCACTCTTGATTTAACCAGTGCCCTAAGTTTACGGTTTATTTAAAATATCACCCTCTCAAAATTTTGGATTCCCCGATTTTAAACGAACAGCAATAATTGTTATTTATCTCCCCAAATTTTTAGTTCCCTCCAAAATTTATTTCACGCGTTCATTTAAAATATTCACTCCTCAAAATCTTGGATCCCTTAATTTTAAACAAATAATAATAATTAAAGCAGAATAATTGTTATTTAGTTTCCTCCAAAACAAACAGCAACAACCTCGTTAGTGTGTTTCAGTTAAAAAGTTCTTAATTCCAATTCCATGATCCCACTGAAGCAACTAACATGAAATCATTCTCCAAATAGATATTTCATAGTTATCTAATGAACTTCTTTGAATCTATTCATCAGCTAAAGAATAATGGAATTTATTTGAATGAATAATTATATGCATATGAATGATTGAAAGCAAGTACCACGATGTCATCTTTTGCAGATAAATTGATCGAGGTAAAATGTTCCTTAGTGCGCAGTGGTGCTCATCTCACAGTGTAACACCCCAGGAGCGGGTAACGTTACACTCACAATAATTTGCAGGTCTTGCATGTACCAGTGAAGTCAATATAGTTTAAACAGGAAATATTCTAAGGACAAAGATAAAGGAAATACTCTTTTATTAAACCTTAAAAGGGAATTACATTGTCTAGGCAACAACGACAACTATAACTCAAATAAAGCAAAGCTGAAAATAAAACGACTAAGAGAAAAACTAACTCTCCTGATGACACAGTAGCTCAGAAGTCTGCGTCCTCAACAGGAAAATCGGACTCCTCGTACTGCGGAGCCTCCTTCGAGCTGAGTATGACCTGATGGATTTGAACCACCATTAATAAAGTAGATTGCAAACCGTATTAAACATTTAATTAATTATTTTGCAGGAATTTAGAAAGATACCGAAAACTGTAAAAGAAAAGTTACTGACTTGTCATGATTTGAGTAGCATTAAGGAAAGGAACATTTAACCAAAAAGGAATGTTGTTGTGTTGTGACTTATATAAGGAGGGCACGATGTGCAACGTGAAGTCCACCTTGGACCGCGGGGTGCTATCCCGGGCCGAGTATAAGGACAAACTGTACCGAGAACTCAGGATCCATAAAAGAAATCCTCCCAGATAAGGGGCCATAAGCATGGCTTCAATCGCTCCCGCACCCTCTCAATTTATAAGTTACCCCATACCCGTGTTGTCATGTGTAGTTGTTCTAGCTTGTTCTCGAAATTGTTCTCTAAATTATATATTTAGATAGCTATGCAAACTCTATGTCCAGGTTGTCATGTTTGGAGGGAGAAAATCAGGCGTTCCAATATTATCATATAATTTCGTTGCATAACTCCTAAATATACAATTTAGTGGAATTGGCAATTAGATATGCATGTTCAATAAAAAAAAACTTTTAAAGCGCATAGTTAAATGACGAAATGTAAAAGGCAGAAGTAGCAAGAAGAAATGCAATGTATATGGAAAAGTAATTGGAAAGATAAAGTAAAACTATGAATGAATCAGATTCATGTTGGCACCTTTAGGGGTTGTGGTCTACCTGCCTAGAGGGGTTGCTCGGTTCCGGATTTGTTTAAAAGGCTACTGATCTGGCTCAAATTTGTTGCAATGAAGGAGGTACAGATTCCCAGCTTTTAAGATAAACTTATACGAGGAACAAAAAAAAGGAATTTTTTTTCTTAAAGGAAGACCGAAACTTGATTTATAAAAGGAAACTGAAAATAAATTTATTAAGGAAACTGAAAATCCATTTATACAAAAAAACTGGAAATTGATTTGTAAGGGAAATGACTGAAATTGATTTGTAAAGGAAAGGACGGTAAGTTTAATTTATAAAAGAACTGAGACTGTTTTCCAGGTATCTGAAACTTAATTTAACAAACCTAAAGTAATATTGAACCGAAATTTAAAAGAACTAAAACTAAATTTCTTTAAAGGGTCATCATTATCTGAATATTTAAAAGGGCTGAAACTTAATATTTGAAAGCACAGAACAGGAGGAAACTAGAACAGAAAACTGAAGCTTTTATATTCTAAGAGAACAGAATCGTACCGCACTTAACATAGGAAAGAACAGCAGCCCAAGGAAAAACAGACATAAGATAAGTATATTCCCAAAGAAAAAAAAACTGAATATGTGAAAGTCAACGCAAACAAAACCTAAACCGTGCCTTCCACCTCGGCGGCCGACCACAACATACAATTCTACGCAAGGGTCTAACGGCGGACAACGGCAAAAATGCCGTGAATCTAATGCAGGTGCCAAAAATATTCATGGAGGAGTTTCCTCTCTAAGAATTCTACATGAATCATCATATTCATTCTGAAAATAAATAATTAGGAGCTTAATAGGTTCGGAATCTACCTGAAACAAGAAACCACGCGAGAAAAATTAAGAAATCCGAAAGCCTCAAGCAAATCTGGAACCTAGGAGCAAGCCGAAAATCCCAAAAATATAACCGATCGCTCAGAAGTAAGATCCGAGCTTCCAGAGCCAAAACCGAAGTATTCCAAAGCAGCAATCAAGAACTTTTGAAGTGGAGAAATATAATTTTCGCATGCAAAAGAACCCTAGTAGATCCATTCATATAAGTAAAGAAGAGAGAGAGAGAAGAGATCTTATCGCTTGAGATTGAAGCCGAAGACGTCGAGATCTCCTCACGAGAAAATCGGGCGGTTGGAGATCAGATTAGGGTTTTGAAAACCCTCTTTTTGCCGCGGGTTGTTGTCGCTCACGAGGGAAACGAGCGAGAAAGACTCGCCTGGGCTCGAGTCGAAGAGAGAGAGAGAGAGAGAGAGAGAGAGAGAGAGAGAGAGAGAGAGAGAGAGAGAGAGAGAGAGAGAGAGAGAGAGAGAGAGAGAGAGAAATGGGTCGGGGTTGGGTTCGCCGAGAGAGAGAGGGCACGTCGGGGTTGGGTTCGCCGCGAGAGAGAGGGCACGGGGTCGAGGGGGTTTTTTTGCTGCTGGGCTTTGGGCGCGTGAGAAAATGAGAGAGGAGGAGAGAGAATAAGTGGGGGTTGGGGTTTATTAAGAAAAGAAGTGGGCCCGGGTTTGGGCCTTTACACCTTATACACCTTCAAAGAAATTCCGTTCTCAGAATTCAAAGAAAACACTAAACGGTGAAAATGTACGGATATCGCTCCTTCATCTCTTCTTCTCGCTCCCAGGTAGCCTTTCCTGGCGAGTCACGATGCCACATTACTTTAACCAAATTCACAGTCTTGTTTCTGAGAGCTCTCTGTCGACGATCAATTATCTCCACTGGCTGCTGCTCATAACTCAAATCTGGCCTCACTGTGATCTCTGAATGATCAACCACATGGGTTGGGTCTCCCACATACTTTCGCAGCTGAGATATATGGAACACATTATGCACACCCTCCAAAGATGGAGGCAGTGCAAGTCTGTATGCTACCTCGCCCACACGCTCGAGTATCTTAAAAGGTCCAATAAACCGTGGGCTAAGCTTTCCTCTGCGACCAAAACGAATCATGTCTCTATTAGGTGAAATCTTGAGAAAGACATGGTCCCCAGGCTGAAATTCCAAATGCCGCCTCTTTGCATCTGCCCCAGTGCTTGTAACGGTCTTGTGCCACCTGTAGTCTCTCTCTGATAGTCCGTACAACATCCACTGCCTCTACAATCATCTCTGGCCCAACCAGTTCTCTGTCTCCAACATCGTCCCAGCTCAAAGGAGAACGACACTTTCTTCCATACAAAGCAGCAAAAGGAGCCATTCCAATACTCGCCTGATGACTATTATTATAAGCAAACTCCACGAGATGTAGATGGTCTTCCCATGACCCCTTAAAATCCAGCATGCACGCTCGCAGCATGTCCTCCAAAATCTGTATAGTACGCTCTGATTGTCCGTCTGTCTGATGATGATAAGCCGTACTGAACTTCAGCTGCGTACCCAACTTTTCCTGTAGACTCTTCCAGAAGTGTGAAGTAAACCGGGTGTCCCTATCAGAAACAATACTCACTGGGACCCCATGTAGCTTCACAATCTCCTCCATGTATCTCTTGGCAAGAGTCTCTGTAGACTGTCCAACCCTGAAGGGGATAAAATGAGCCGACTTGGTCAATCGATCAACGATCACCCAAACGGCGTCATGTTGCTTCTTGCTCTTTGGAAGTCCCGTCACGAAATCCATCGTGATATGCTGCCATTTCCACTCGGGGATGGGCAGGGGCTGTAACAGACCGGCAACGCGGTGATGCTCAGCCTTCACCTGCTGACACACCATACATCTGGCCACACTTTGCGCTACGCTTCTCTTCATTCCATGCCACCAGTAATTTCGTCGTAAATCTTGGTACATCTTGGTGCCTCCTGGGTGGATGGAGTACGGGGAACTGTGTGCTTCTTTTAATAATTCATCCCTGACATCTCCTGATGGTACACATATTCTGCTGCCATATCTCAATGAACCATCTGTATGTATCTGAAATTCTGGTCTCTGTCCTGCCAATGCCATGTTTCTGATCCGCTAAAGCTTTGCATCTCTTGTCTGAGCAGCCTTGATTCTGTCTACCAGCGTCGACTGTATCTCCATATTCATAAATGACGAGGTCAGCCTGGGTAACACCACGTCTATTTCCATGTCGCGGATCTCCTGATGCAGTCTCCACTGCGTCGTAAGTGTCATCACTCCTGGAAGCCGACTCAAAGCGTCAGGTACCATGTTAACCTTTCCAGGGTGATACTGAAGATCAATGTCGTAATCCGCCATGAGCTCGATCCATCTCCGTTGTCGCTGGTTCAGGTCCTTCTGCGTGAGGATGTATGTCAAGCTCTTATGATCCGTATATACCTTCACGCGCTCCCCAAGTAGAAAGTGCCTCCAGATCTTCAAGGCAAATATTACGGCCGCCAACTCAAGATCATGAGTGTGGTAATTCTTCTCATGATTCTTCAATTGCCTTGATGCATATGCAACAACGCGTCCGTGCTGATGGAGCACACACCCAAGACCTTTGCCAGACGCGTCACAGAACACCTCAAAATCTCCCATGCAATCTGGAATAATCAATATCGGCGCCGTCGTCAACCGCTTCTTCAATTCTTGGAAGGCATCGTTACACGCCCTCGACCAAACATACATCACGTCCTTCCTTGTCAACTGTGTCATGGGCTCGGCGATCCTCGAAAAATCCTTGATGAATCTCCTATAGTAACCAGCTAATCCCAAAAAGCTTCGAATCTCTGACACTGTCTTAGGGACTGGCCAATTCTGAACTGCTGCAACCTTTTCTGGGTTCACAGAGATTCCTTCTCCCGAAATCACGTGGCCTAGAAACACCACCTTATCCAACCAAAACTCACACTTACTGTACTTAGCGTATAGCTTGCTCCGCCTCAAGGTCTCTAGTACTGTCCTCAAATGTCCAGCGTGCTCCTGTGCATTCTTCGAGTACACCAATATATCATCCAGATACACCACCACGAACTTGTCTAAATATTCGTATAATACTTTGTGCATGAGATTCATGAATATCGTCGGTGCATTAGTCACACCAAACGGCATCACTAGAAACTCATAGTGTCCGTATCTAGTGTTGAATGCTGTCTTGTGCACGTCTTCTTTCTTGACTCTCAACTGATGATAGCCAGTCTTCAAGTCCAGTTTAGAAAAGACACTTGTTCCTCCAAGCTGATTAAATAAGTCGTCGATACGGGGAATATGATACTTGTTCTTCACCGTAAGCTTGTTCAATTCCCTGTAATCGACGCACATCCGTTTGGATCCATCTTTCTTCTTCACCAATAATATTGGAGCGCCCCAAAGAGACACACTGGGACGTATCCACCCTTTCTTCAAGAGGTCATCCAACTGCATCCGCACTTCAAACAACTCGGATGGTGACATGCGGTAAGGCTGTCTAGAATAAGGCTGGGCACCAGGCATCAGCTCGATCGCAAACTCAACTCCGTGGTCTGGAGGTAACCCAGTAAGTTCATCCGGAAACACATCCGGGAAATCTCGGACTACCTCCAGCTTCTCTATCTCAATCTCCATGGCAGTCGCTGCTGTTGGTTTAGCTCTGTACCTTGCTGGTCTCTCTGTTCTGAACCTGGATTGGTTTGGCATGTCAAACACTACTCTTCCTTTACGACAATCAATCGTGGCATAATGTACCGCCAACCAATCCATTCCGAGGATGACGTCAAAATTTGGCATGTTGATGACGATGAAATCTGTTGGTATTTTGTGTCCACATATATCCACAGGATACGAAAGACATGCACTAGTCGTTGTCAGTACCCCACTGCCCGTGTTAACGTCCCAACAAGAATCTAGGGGAGAAACAGGAATGGTGTGCTGGTCGACGAAACGCTTGGACATAAAACAATGTGAAGCTCCCGAGTCGAATAGGGCGAGGACGGGTCTATTGGCAACTATTATAATACCTACGGTCATGGATACTAAGTCTAAGCATACATATAACATTGTATGAAAACATAATTAAATGGATAAATAAGCAGTAAACTGTAAACTACATACCAGTGATAACTTGGCCGGTGGCCTCTGCCTCCTCCGCGGTCATAGTGAAGATCTGGCGCTTAGCTGGTGGAGCCTGAGTCCTCGCTTGCTGATACACCTTTTGCTGAGGTGGAAGTGGAGCTCTACGTTGATTGCCTCTTGTCGGGGCTGGGGTTGGAGCTGGAGCGGTAGGCTGAGCTGGGACAGCTGGTCTCTGTACCCTATGCGGGCAATCTCTCGCAGTGTGGTCCTTGGCACCACAAACCAGGCACAAATTTAGATAAAGTCGGCACTCTGGCTTGATGTGACCCGTTTTGTTGCAGTAGTGGCAGATAGGAGTGGGTCGCCTGAGTTGTGACTGCTGCGGTGGCTGGGGTGGTACAGGCCTCTTAAACTGTGTCTGGTGCATAGGCCTGTGAAGCTGTCTGGTAGGAGCAGGTGGCTGTCTGTGATGCCCTGGAGGAGCTGTCGAAGAAGGAGGTGGTCGTCGTGGGGCAGCCACCTGATGCTCTCGTGCTCGCTCCCGCTGTACATACTCGTACTCTCGAGCAGTGGAGAGCACGTCAGCATGGGTCTTCAGTTTGAACCCGACCAGCTTATCACGGATGTCGATGTTCAGGCCATTCTGGAATCTCTTGGCTCGAGCCAGAGGAGTGGACACCACGTCCTTAGCAAACCTGGAGTTTACAGGTCGTTAGAAAAAGAAATCATGTATTCGGAATAATTAACGGTATGGGTTAAAATACGTACCTGCTGAGCTTAGAGAACTCAGCATCGTATTCTTCCACAGTCATGAAACCTTGCTTCAGTTCCATAAACCGTTCCTCGAGCTCCATCTGCGCCTCAGGTGAAAAGAATTGGGCATCGAATGCCTCCTTAAATGCATCCCAAGAGATCGGCTGCGGTAAACGGTCCTCCACAGAATCCCACCATAACATGGCATCCTTGGTCAACTGTAGCCTTGCCATATCGACCCAAGAATCCACAGGAGCTCGTACCGCCTTCAGCATATGAGTAATAGACCGCAGCCATTCCTCTGCAGCTAGAGGGTCCTCCCGTCCGGTGAAGATCGGTGGACGCAGTGACCGGAACTCTTGTACTCCTCCTTCTCGCTTTGATTCCTGTCGCACCGGTTCCTGCCGCATGGCTTGAACCATTTCTCGCAGTGCTCGATCAGATATCTGGTGCACCATCGGAGGTTGTTCAGTATCAGCACTGCCATCATTGCTAGCACCGTTTCCATTGAGGCCAGCTTCTGGATTGATATTATTGGCGGGACCCTCATTGATGGGGATATGATTCCCATTCCCGTTCATCTCCATCTCTGTGTTGACAATATCAGGATTTGATCCGACGGTGGTACGTGTACGTCGGTTATACACATTCGACATTCTGTAATTCAAGGATGGTTGTCAGTTTAATAATTCGAGTATCTTATAATATTTCCTGTTTATCCTATACTGTTCACGAGGTGGTTGCGCGGACCTGCATGGGCCACCACTTGTAACGCCCCAGGAGCGGGTAACGTTACACTCACAATAATTTGCAGGTCTTGCATGTACCAGTGAAGTCAATATAGTTTAAACAGGAAATATTCTAAGGACAAAGATAAAGGAAATACTCTTTTATTAAACCTTAAAAGGGAATTACATTGTCTAGGCAACAACGACAACTACAACTCAAATAAAGCAAAGCTGAAAATAAAACGACTAAGAGAAAAACTAACTCTCCTGATGACACAGTAGCTCAGAAGTCTGCGTCCTCAACAGGAAAATCGGACTCCTCGTACTGCGGAGCCTCCTCTTCGAGCTGAGTATTACCTGATGGATTTGAACCACCATTAATAAAGTAGATTGCAAACCGTATTAAACATTTAATTAATTATTTTGCAGGAATTTAGAAAGATACCGAAAACTGTAAAGGAAAAGTTACTGACCTGTCATGATTTGAGTAGCATTAAGGAAAGGAACATTTAACCAAAAAGGAATGTTGTTGTGTTGTGACTTATATAAGGAGGGCACGATGTGCAACGTGAAGTCCACCTTGGACCGCGGGTGCTACCCCGGGCCGAGTATAAGGACAAACTGTACCGAGAACTCAGGATCCATAAAGGAAATCCTCCCAGATAGGGGCCATAAGCATGGCTTCAATCGCTCCCGCACCCTCTCAATTTATAAGTTACCCCATACCCGTGTTGTCATGTGTAGTTGTTCTAGTACTAGGATGTCAAGTGTCTTGTTCTCGAAATTGTTCTCTAAATTATATATTTAGATAGCTATGCAAACTCTATGTCCAGGTTGTCATGTTTGGAGGGAGAAAATCAGGCGTTCCAATATTATCATATAATTTCGTTGCATAACTCCTAAATATACAATTTAGTGGAATTGGCAATTAGATATGCATGTTCAATAAAAAAAACTTTTAAAGCGCATAGTTAAATGACGAAATGTAAAAGGCAGAAGTAGCAAGAAGAAATGCAATGTATATGGAAAAGTAATTGGAAAGATAAAGTAAAACTATGAATGAATCAGATTCATGTTGGCACCTTTAGGGGTTGTGGTCTACCTGCCTAGAGGGGTTGCTCGGTTCCGGATTTGTTTAAAAGGCTACTGATCTGGCTCAAATTTGTTGCAATGAAGGAGGTACAGATTCCCAGCTTTTAAGATAAACTTATACGAGGAACAAAAAAAGGAATTTTTTTTCTTAAAGGAAGACCGAAACTTGATTTATAAAAGGAAACTGAAAATAAATTTATTAAGGAAACTGAAAATCCATTTATAAAAAAAAATGGAAATTGATTTGTAAAGGAAATGACTGAAATTGATTTGTAAAGGAAAGGACGTTAAGTTTAATTTATAAAAGAACTGAGACTGGTTTTCCAGGTATCTGAAACTTAATTTAACAAACCTAAAGTAATATTGAACTGAAATTTAAAAGAACTAAAACTATATTTCTTTAAAGGGTCATCATTATCTGAATATTTAAAAGGGCTGAAACTTAATATTTGAAAGCACAGAACATGAGGAAACTAGACCAGAAAACTGAAGCTTTTATATTCTAAGAGAACAGAACCGTACCGCACTTAACATAGGAAAGAACAGCAGCCCAAGGAAAAACAGACATAAGATAAGTATATTCCCAAAGAAAAAAAAACTGAATATGTGAAAGTCAACGCAAACAAAACCTAAACCGTGCCTTCCACCTCGGCGGCCGATCACAACATACAATTCTACGCAAGGGTCTAACGGCGGACAACGGCAAAAATGCCGTGAATCTAATGCAGGTGCCAAAAATATTCATGGAGGAGTTTCCTCTCTAAGAATTCTACATGAATCATCATATTCATTCTGAAAATAAATAATTAGGAGCTTAATATGTTCGGAATCTACCTGAAACAAGAAACCACGCGAGAAAAATTAAGAAATCCGAAAGCCTCAAGCAAATCTGGAACCTAGGAGCAAGCCGAAAATCCCAAAAATATAACCGATCGCTCTGAAGCAAGATCCGAGCTTTCAGAGCCAAAACCAAAGTATTCCAAAGCAGCAATCGAGAACTTTTGAAGTGGAGAAATATAATTTTTGCATGCAAAAGAACCTTAGTAGATCCATTCATATAAGTAGAGAAGAGAGAGAAGAGATCTTATCGCTTGAAGATTGAAGCCGAAGACGTCGAGATCTCCTCACGAGAAAATCGGGCGGTTGGAGATCGGATTAGGGTTTTGAAAACCCTCTTTTCGCCGCGGGTTGTTGTCGCTCACGAGGGGGCGAGCGAGAAAGACTCGCCTGGGCTCGAGTCGAAGAGAGAGAGAGAGAGAGAGAGAGAGAGAGAGAGAGAGAGAGAGAGAGAGAGAGAGAGAAATGGGTCGGGGTTGGGTTCGCCGAGAGAGAGAGGGCACGGGGTCGAGGGGGGTTTTTTTTGCTGCTGGGCTTTGGGCGCGTGAGAAAATGAGAGAGGAGGAGAGAGAATAAGTGGGGGTTGGGGTTTATTAAGAAAAGAAGTGGGCCCGGGTTTGGGCCTTTACACACAGAATTAATCAACGACAAATACTCCAAAGCAAAAAAATATCAATGAATGTTGCAACCATCCACAAATTGAACAACTTAAATAAATAAAGAAAGAAATCACCAAGAACGAATTTTGATTTATAGCCCATTATCATTTAATTCACACTTAAACAACCCACAACCATCCAGAAACTAAACCACTCATTTTTTTAAAAAAAAGACAAAAGAAAAAAGAATCTTTGGGTATAATTAAGAAAAAAGCAAAGTCGAGCTCACATAAAATCATAGACGTGGAGATGGCCTCCATCACTACTCCATTTCTTAGTGTGTAAATAATACTTTATGGCTTCAAGTCATTCATTGTCTGGCATGCTGTAAATTTGTAATCCACAGATCAGTACATCAATATGCATCCATAAATATTAGATGAGATTTTTATACGCACAAAATAAGGTTTAGTCCGATACACTAATATTCAAGTTTTTCTAGCATTGCTAGGATGTAAAGAATAATGCTCCCAAAACATAAATAAAAAGAAAGTGGAAAGAATTGTGGTTTATAAAATTCATTCCAATTGTGAACAAAAAAAATACTTTTCTGCTGGTTCCTCAAAAAAAAAAAAATACTTTAGCCTGCGGAGACTTCATCCTTGATCTTCATTACAACTCCATCCTTCTCCGCAACAATCACCTACCATTAAAAATATGGCAGATTCCTAATACATGTTAGAAATTAAAATTCCCCAAAATAAAAATGATTAAAATCAAATCTTTCATCCATCCTACCATAATTAGCTTAAAAAAGAAAAAGATACATCCTTTAGCCCGCAAAGACTCCATCTTTGATCTTCATAACAAATCTGTCCTTCCCCTCAATAATCACCTCCGAAGCCATCCCCATAAACATCACATGCTCCACATCCCTAACGATATTAGAATCTCATTGCTAATCTCATTCAATTCCCCTTCTCTCCCCGTCTCAAAGTACAAATCCAAAATATAATTAAGATTATCCATCACAAATATCTCAAAGTACAAATAAAACAATATCTAGAAAATGAGACTACCTGATGCATGGTGTGTAGGGAAAGGCCTTCCAGTGTCAAAGATTGATAAATATTCTCTCCACAGCATCCAAAGCACAACATCGGTTCTCTTTCTTAAGGTAGCTCTTCTCTCTTTCTTAATGTTGCTCTTCTCTGAGACAACAACATCATTAGCCTCAACCTAAGTAAATGAGAACAAAATTGAGAGAGTCAATAACAATCATATAAAAATATCAGGTACAACTAAGAATATGCACTAAATTAGATATCCAAGAATATGTGCTTAAAAGAATCACTTAAAATTTGAAATATCGAACTTTTATCATAGAATCACTTCTTTTAAAGGAAGTTCGATCCTATAGCAGCTAACTGAATTCTAAAGTGCAAAAGACATGAACTTCTAGGGTGAACACCGTCTCTAACGGTGGGTATAAGCTAGAAGTGCAAATGATGTGGGCATCTTGATCATATATATTTTTTAGTAATGCTTTTCTGGAACCATCATCACTGGAGCACAACAAACCCCTTGAAACATATAAAAATTTGGAGCGTTTTACAAAGGAATTTAGAATTGTGATGTGGATTCAAGAACACCTCTAGCTAGAAAATTGAAATTTCATGAGCAACATTATAAATTATATAAATATTTCCAATGCAATGTTATAAATGTCTCTGGATCTTAACAGAGTAATTCTCATGGGCAAGTAAACAAATGCTTGAAAGGGCTGAAACTGAATACACTATACATTATCCTCAAAGTTTTTAAATTTTTGCCCAAAAATTGTTGGAAATTTCAGAAAAATTAATTAAACTTCCAATTGATGGTGGCCAAACAACGGAATTGAATTAAAAATTTAACTTCAAGATCGATTGGCAACGGTTGTCATGATCAAGGACAATGACTCCAGTTTTATCCTTACCATTATCCATTGAAAGTGTAAAACTTGAATTGGCTCCTTGAAACAAAATAAAATTTGATTAATAGCTGTTCATGTTCATGAATATCTGAAGCTTTAAGATCTAAGCTGTGTTTGCTTTAATAACGAAAATGAATGCATTAATTAATTTCTTAACCTTGACTTAAACCGTACACTCACTCCACAAATTTTTTTTCTTTGTATGCGTACCATGGAATAGATGTGATCGGATTTCGACGATGATCCCCTACACTGACAGCCCAAGCACTACTGATGTCGGCAATGGTGGGCTCGAGATCCTTTACAGCCAGCTCGCATATCAAGACGAAAACTTAAGAGACGATTTACAACCGTTATACCTAGTCATGTAAAAGAAAAATAAAAAACTGATTAAAGAACTTCGGTTGCCCAATGCATAATTCTGATCGAGTCAAGCTTATGAGAATAATAATGAACATGCAAATTTAAACAAACAAACGTTATTGTGCGATGCATCATTAGATAAGAAATTACCTCAATTCTTGTGAAAATGAGCCAGAAGTTCGATTACAAATCAACAGAAGAAGAAGAAGAATTTCAAGAAGAATTTCCACTCGAAATCTTAGGAAATAGGTCAATCTTACGATAATCGAGCAAGATTTTTTAGTGAGAGAGTGTAATTTGCTGCCATCTCAGGATTTTTAGTGATTCTGTTTGAAATTATCCTGGAATAGAAATTTCCATGCCGCATGCAATTAACAGAAACATAAATCTATGTTTAAGATTCGAAATCCATATCTAATTTTTCAATCACTTAAAATTTATGTTTGAAAAATCGAACCTTTCTCGCGGCCATCTCAGGATAATTATCCTGGAAAAGGGACATGATGCAGTTAAGATCAGTCACCTTGATGATCTCCATCACCTGAAATCTCCATCGAAGGAACCATTTGAGCTTCTCGTCGTCGCGGATGAACTTGAGGATGAGGATGCAGTTGAAATGATCTTGCTGATGTAGCCTTGTGATCTGATCTGAGGTAGTGGTGAGAAGCAAGGCAAGAGCTTCCTGTAGCCTTGCGATCTTTTGTGAAATCGTGCTCTTTTGCGAAATCTTTTGGTTGAAATGATCTTGCTGCCATCTTCTTATTTTGGGAAAGAGCAAGAGCCGATTTTGGGGAAGCTCTCAGCATGCAAACGCATGTTGATCTCCCCCAAAAATGCCTCTTAATCTCAGCCAGGTCACGCAACCAGCAAAATGGGACCCACAATCAAATGAGGGGGCCATTTTCCAAGCAAAGCTATCTCTAAAATACAAACCCTTCCATCTTAAAGCTTCATCTAAACCGTTCATTCCATAAGATTTAATCATGTCCGTCTTTCTATCAACCCTTTTGTCCTAGTTAGCTTGTCCTAGTCAGCAAGGCAATTCAAATAAGTTGTCAAATGTAATATAGATATTTCTTTTATAGGACTATTTTCAACGTAATATTAACTGTTGCATTATGGGAGGTGAAAGGCTGCTAGATCACCAGGGGCACACGGGGATTTTGTCTCGGGTACTAGGCCTTCTCAGAATTAGTTTACTACTGTGGGCATGACATGCATAAGTGCACTATGTCCTACAACAGTAGTTATGCCAGCAATGATTCTTTGTCATGAGGTATCTCATCCTCGTCTACTAGCCAGATGTACCTGACTTTGCCATTATAGGGATAATGTATCACACTCCTGTAAATGGGTCTCGCTTACCGGTGATAATGTGTTAGGATTGAGGCTATATTTTGGGGAAAAATTAGGATTTTAGGGCAAAATATGGGATTTTAGGGTCAAGATTGGATTTTGGGAAGAACGATGATATTTTTATTGATTTTGAATGGGAATACAAGATAATTGGCCTCAATTCGAGAGGACGCTCTCCCAATGGCCTCAATTCGAGAGGAAGGCTACTCTCCAATAAACTAATCTAAACTAATAATTAATATCAATTCTCTCACAATATTCTTCATAATCTCCATCTAATCTTCTTCCTTATTTATAATAAAACTCCACCTAATGAGCTGTCATCTCGTAATTATCGAAATGCCCTGCCCTAGGGTTTTCTGGCTTGAAATTACAAAACCGTCACTGGCTGCTCTGTAATTACGAGACTACCATTGTCATTCAATTACAGAACTGTCATTGCCTTGTAATTATTGAACTGACATCCCCGCTAAGGTTTGTTGCCACCACCGCTCATTGACTCCCCTTTTGCTGACATCTCGCATTCGATCGTATCATTATTCCGCTCCTAAAAAGACACCTTGTCATCAAAGTGAGATTTTGAAAAGAAGTGTTGGATTGTCCGCACCTTTGTCGAAGCCTCCACTGTCGTCGTCGAAGCATCGCCGACCTCACCTGCCATCGTCGAAGCATCGCCGGTCTCCCTCGGCCTTGCTGTTGCCTCCCCACGCATCGTTGTGTGCGGATCTGGCCAGATTTGGCCGGATCCTTAGCCGGAGCGGTCTCGCCATCTCAAATCTATTGTTTGGTTGGATCTCCTCTTCAAAGGTGAGAACTTTTTTCTTACTATGCTCCAAAGATTTCACCTTTTGGCTTGGATCTTTGTCATTGACCTCTTTTTTGTTCAGATCCCTAGTCGTGGCCACCATCGTGGAAGGAAGTTAGCCATTCATCTCCAATATTTGCTTGATCATGACTTCCATCAACGAATTCATTCATGATTCCATATGACAATCTTGCCTCCATCGCTTGATGATGTTCCTTCGTTCTCTTGAGGACCTCCACCTTTCTCGTTAGTTTTCCTCCAAAGTATCCAACCTTTTTGTCATCGTCGCCATTGATTCCAGAATCAAACGTTCTGATACTAATTTATTAGGATTGGAGCTAGATTTTTGGTAAAAGATAGAATTTTTAGGGCAAAAGATGGGATTTTTCAGGGCTAAAAATTGGATTTTGGAAAGAAAGATGATATTTTTATTGATTTTGAATGGAAATACAAGATAATTGACCTCAATTTGAGAGGAGGGTTGCTTCAAATGGCCTCAATTCGAGAGGAAGGCCACTCTCCAATAAACTAATATAAACTAATAACTAATATCAATTCTCTCACAATATTCTTCATGATCTCCCTCTATTCTTCACCCTGTATATAATTAAACTCCACCTAATGAGCCATCACTCCATAATTATGAAAATGCCCTTGACATAGGGTTTCTGTCCTGAAATTACAAAACAGACACTGGCCTCCCAGTAATTATGAGACTGCCACTGGCCATCTTGTAATTACAGAACTGTCATTGCCCTGCAATTACAGAATTGCCATCTCATCCAAGGTTTTTACCGCCACCGCTCCTTGACTCTCCTTTTACCACCGCCTCTTGCATGCGATCGCGATCATATCGTAATGCAACTTTTGTTATACTATTTTAACTTTGTGCTTATAATGACTATTGTGTTGTGAGAAGGGTTGAAGGCTAGGAAACCCCTAGCCTCATATATATATTATTCAATGTGGGTGGATACCTAATATGCCCATTAGGCCCAACTCATAACACTTTCCCTTATCCAACCATCGTTGTATACTCAATATATGAATACTGTAGGATCCATAGTGCTTATGAGTATCATAAGGGGTGGATACTTCAGATCCTAAGTTAGGGATAACTGCATCGTTAAAAATCTTTAGCTATGAAAACCCCAGTGGGAAAAACCAATAGCCAAGGGGAAAGAGTACAGTTCTCCATAACTTCCCCTAATTAGTGGAAGTATTTAAGGGTGGATACTCATGTATCCAGAATCAATTAGGTTGCCTCGTTAAAAACTTTAGCTATGGAAAACTCAGTGGAAAAAGCCAATAGCTAAGGAAAAAGAGTACAACACTCATTTGACTCCCTCTGATCTGTACAACCTGCAGGCTTGCAGATCTCCTAGGCAACTATATATCAATCTCTTACAATATTCTGAGAATAAGTACAAAGTACAAGACATCGATCATCTATACAAGTATCGCTCATCTATACACGTATCATTCATATATGGCAGCTACTGAATCTGAGGGAGCTCTTCTGAAGAGTAGTGGTCTGCAGACTCGGTATGTAGCATAACGTCTCTGACCCAGTCGTCACTGTGTCTGCGAGGTACTGCAGGACCTGACTGTGCATACTTATGATTTGCTTCTTGGATGAGGAGCCTCTCGGGATGGTGGGATTGATGTTGCCTTGGAAGCGTGCTTTGCTGGTCTCCAGGAGTTGGTCATTCCTTTGTTGTAGTCATCGCGATGATCTGTAACCTGTATTTGCAAATACATTTAACATGTAGGATGATCCTTGACCATTACAGGTAGCACATAAGCTATATATCTTTGGTCTAGTGGTGCGCTGCAGGCGCTGCACTGTATCTGGCTAACAGATTTACTGCCAATGTGCTCTCTAGAGTCGCTTGTAGTTGGCCAGATAAAGGAGTGTACCAAAAACACTCAAGTAAGGCACTTCAGGACATAGGATATCCTTCCCCTCTTCCAGCGAACGGAGGGGGACTAAATGTGCATCAATACAACCAATATGTGTATTGATGGATTGCAATTGTCCATGTTTCTTCAACTTCGGGTGTATGAAGTTTAATGTCACATGTTATTCATCTTCGGGATGATAATTTCATCTTCGGGATGATAATTCATCTTCTTGATGATGGTGTCATCTTCATGATGATTATTCATCTTCAGGATGATAATGTCATCTTCTAGATGATTATTCATCTTCAGGATGACGGTTTCATCTTCAGGATGATAATTCATCTTCTGGATGGTTTCATCTTCAGGATGATAATTTCATCTTCTGGATGATAATTCATCTTTTGGATGATTATTCATCTCCTGGATGATGGTTTCATCTTTAGGATGGTGGTTTCATCCAAAGTTTTAAAACGTGAAGGTGTGACGACGTGAGGTGTTTTTTCGACCCGTGACGCGAGGTGTAAGCCTCAACACGTAAGGCGTAAGCCTTCAGCGTGTTGTGAGGCGTAACACTTTATAACCACATAATTATGAAATATAGATGTCAAAACATAGATTTAAGTTCCAAACCATCATTAAAGTATCAAAATATTAAAATAACACTCCAAAGACAAATACAAAACATCCAAAAATAGATCAGAGTATTTGAGTTGCAAAATCAGAGTCTAGAATGTAAATCTACTCTTCCACATCATCAAATGCAGAATCTTCACTTAAGCCATCTTCCTCTCCAAAACTTCTCAGGCTACTAACATCATCTTCATCTCCAACTCCAACCTCCTTATTTTCATAGACACGTGGAGCTTTGTCCTTGCCCTAATCATTGCACTGGGAGTTCCATTTTCAATACCACCTAGATATACAACAATTATGCACAAAGTTACCACCTTTCTTTGCTTTTTCTCTTTCTTTTGCCTTATTATACCCTGGAAATAAATAAAAAATAAAAAAATTGCAAAAACCCGCACCTGGGTTAAGGCGTGAAAAAACTAACGCCTCCGCGGCGCCTCTGAGTACGCTTCACGCGTTTTTACGCCTTCGAACGCCTCTGTAAGGGGTTTTTGCGCCTTCGCTGTTTTCGCGCCTCCTCCTTCGCGCCTCGGGCGCTGGAGGTATGCCTCGCCTTGAGGCGCGTCTTGAGGCGTACGCCTTCTACGCTTTTAAAAACATTGGTTTCATCTTCAGCATGATATTTCATAGGGAAGATGTCCCAAAAATCTATCCATGCAAATAAGGAGAAAATCCGTAATGGTATGTTATCACATCATCCATAGCAACATAGCCTAAAATTTCCTTTGCCAATCGCATGGTTTTCACAACTATGACCAGGGAGCCTGATGCATCAGTTTATAAAATTTTGTAAGTGAGTCAAGCTCATCTTACTTGATTACTTCCTGGTTTTAGCGAAATAAACCTCTAAGCTATAACGCATTGCTTATAGCATACGATTTTATTTTTTTATTTTTACACAATACTCGGTTTGCCCACAGGTTTGAGATCTTTTGATATCAGGACTTCAGGTCCAAACACTTCACATTTCATAAGTGAGTCCAGCTCAACTTATTATTGCCTCGTTCCACATTATTGGCCACTCTCTACGTTTGCTTCAGTAAACAGAGTGTGGAACGATATTTATCATTTAAATGAAAAAAATGAAATGTTAGTGATTGTCGACAAGTGTATTTTTATCCAAACACCTCCCCCTGTACATACATTATTCAATTTATTCTAGATTCATCTCTTCTAGGAGTTTTGAATAGTGAGAGGAAATGCGGATGTAGCCAATCCGCTAGAATTGGGCATAACATAAATACCCAACAATTCGATTGTTGCGTCTTCTTTTGCCGAGAAGGGACCGAAAGCTCACTTTCTTGTGGTGGTATTGCTTTAGGGTCTCTAGGAGTTATTTTGTCGCTTTGGAGCCTTGTGGTATGTCCTCTCATCCATTGAGGACATCCACTTCTGCTACTGGTGGATTGCATCCATTATATTTGGTATGTTAATCCTAGCTGGATTTTTAGCAGCAGGGATGTGTGAATTTAACAATATTTATATTGTCAGTAACTATGTCTGATAACTGTTTAACAGTTTCATAATTGTGGATCTTCAGGTTTTTATCACTATTTATGATAATCAGATCATATGTATTAATGTTTGAAATGGTAAATTGAGCTTCAGGCTTATGGATGATTAATTACTTCTGTTGAACCTAATGCTATGAAATTAAATAAGTCTGAATGTGAAGGATCTTCCTGATCTAATCTTCACTATCGATTCTTTATATGATGACCCATCAATGGCACAATTAATTAGATGTGCTCTAAATGCTTTTCTCCTGTTCGGAGTGCTCGGAATCTATTTATCTGGGGGTAATTACTTCCGATAAATAGTTTTAAGACTGCATTTTGATGGTTTATAGTGGTGATATGGGGATGTATACTCATCATGGCACAATATATAAGATGTGCTCTAAACGCTTCTCCCGTTAGGGGTTCTCGAAAACTGTTTATATGAGGTGATCAGGCTCATATAAATAGGTTTCGAGGAGGCATTTTGATGGGTTGCATTGTAATTACATGTTCCCATGTAGTCACCTACAACTGGATTTTTAATGGATAAGTAATCCTGTTTAAATCATTTTAATGATTTATTTATATTACCCATTTTTAGGTGTGAACACAAACTTCAGGGTGTTCGACATTATTCCGGTTGTAAATATTATTTGATTTTCCAGTGTTATTCGCCATTAATTAACATGTCCTATATGCTTGGTAAAAGCTGGACCGCGGTTAGATAATAGGTTTGATAATGACCCTTTTTAGAGGATATATGGATGAGTACTCTAAAGTACATCATCAGTCCTATGCAGGGAGTGGATAAGTCCACTTTTATCCCTCAAATACTCTCAGAGACCTAAAGATCTTATTATGTTAATGATGATAGTAAATATATCATCTCAAATTCTTTTGAGGAAGTGACGAGAGTCAATGTCCACGTGAATGGAGATGATCTCGTAATCATTTTTCCATTTTGAATGGGACAATAAAAGTTTCACCCTTTTTGAAGAATCTTCGTGTTCGTCAGATTTACAGGATTGACTAATGATGTCTTGCATCATCAATCCAGGGTGACATCATTCCAAAGTTGGTCGATTCTGGACACTTCTGGTGTTCCAAATTAATTCCTCTTTTCGAATTTATGTGGGACTTTTGAAAGTCCATTAAAATGCTCAATTTAATTTTGTCCAGTAATAGGTGAACCGTGTTCTGACTGTGAAGGATTATATCTTCACATTGACTATTATACAGATCATAGTGGGACAAAGCTTCAGGATTTATTGATTTCTTGAGTCATTACGGATTTTGTTTTGACGAATATCCTTTGAAACTTTATAAGTTTCAGAGAGTACATGTCATCCTCATTTTATGTTTTAGGAGTATTCAGGATAACAAATCATTTGCAGTAAAATAAAATGCATAAACAGCATGAAATTCATCAATAAGAAATATTGTGATAATGCATTTATGGACATATATACTGCAAGAAAATATTACTGATAATTATGTTATGGCAACAAGTTTTATATTTTGATGTGTGCTCTTGAAAGCATACGTCTATAATTATGCTCATTAAGACTTATGTTATGACAACAGATTAAATTTGTTTTCAAAGTTTATTTTCCTCGGGGAGTAGCTAAATATACATAAGGTCAATTTGACATTCATCGTTTGGACTAGATATGTATATATTTTTATATGGCATAAGTTAATGCCCATTCATGTTGCAAAAGCATTATGGGTCTTATCATAACTTCTGGTCTGATATTAGTTTGCCATTACTTACTCCATGTCGAAGTATATCATATCTTCCCTTTCTCATTTTATTCAAGACTTCCACTGTTTTCAATTTTCTTTATTGTTATTTATTAGGAAGAATGAACATTAGTCTTATTAAGTAGATATATACAAGGGAAATGCGTTAGTTTCTATATTTTCACTTTTCTAATTTATGAGAGACTTTTAAAAGTCTATTTGAATTCTCAAGTATGGTCTACATGCCATTTTTATCGAGTCATTCAAGTATTATGTGGATAGAGAATCATGCTCAAGGGGAAACAAATACGTGGCTACGAAATTTATAATTTCTCTCTTATCTATTAAGACACGACTTCGAGCGTACACTTAAAATTAAGGCTAGATTCAAGAATCATACATTTTATAGTGAGATTACTATAATAGAGTTTAGCGATGTTATGACAACTGCTGGTATCAATATTGGTTTATATAAACCATAGATCTGGGAGATCTATTTACCGCAAAATGTGTATCTTTTAAAAAGATCGCGTAAATGGTTTTCGCATGATTCATCGTATTTGGTAATTTTTATTTTATTTGAGTAAAAGGGTGTTGACTTTTGATTTAATTTGAACTTCAGGTTCAATTTGTCAAAGTGGATATGCTGTTAAACTTTTTGAAATTATTGTTGGTTTGTTGTCATAAAACGATGTTCATATTATGAGCATGAGCATATAAGTGTGCAATATGTAACATTTAATGATTTATCATGCACATAATATAAAGCTTGTAAGCTTAAAAGGTACGCTCATTAAAATAGTTGAAAGAAACTAAATTATCCATGCAAACAATATCAATCATGTGAGCTAAAAATGTATGCTCAGTTAAGATGAATTGAAACATATATGATGTATACACATGTTATTTATATGTTGAAGGTATATAAATAATTTCATCTCAGACATATATTTATGCTACATGCATTAAAAATATATCATAGAGATTTTAGCATGCTAAATAAAATGTGGATCACAGAACATTAAATATGCGGCATGCATATTATTTTCTACACATGCATGTAGTTATGCAACATGCATTTGTTTATTCATCACAAGCATGTAATATGTTTAAGTGCAAATTCATGCTACGTGCAATGAAAATATGCAACATCTTAGGCATGTAATATGTTTAAGCGCAAATTCATGCCACAGACAATGAAAATATGCAACATCACATGCATTTTAATGGAATAAAATATTTTTGTTTAATAATTAATTGGACCACGTGAAAACGTCATTACCCGTTAGTTTAGTTGATTAACGACAGAGCGGTCTCGGGATCCTCATAATTATTAAACGTAAAAATAATCAAATAATCCAAAAAATGCGATTAATGATGATTTACACAGATGATGAATCAAAATTATTTAGGAAAAAGTTTTGATCAAGAAATCCTAATTAATTTCTAAAAATAGCCTTTGTTAAAAAATTTCGGAAAAACCCTAGTAAGGGTATTGTTGTGACGGCCGCGAACGACGGCGCGCGCGGGGCGACTTTTGGTCGCGGCGGCGTGTGCGGTGGGCACGCGTGGGGAACGCATGCGACGAGGGGCGCGCGGGAGGCGCGCGTTCGGCGGCGATGCGCGCGCGCGGGGGAGGCGCGCGGGAGGCGGTGATGCCCGCGCGGGAGGCGCGGGATGCAGGCGCGCGCTCGGCGGCGATGCGCGTGTGGCAAGCTCGCGCTCGGGCGGTGACTGGCCGCCCGGCGAGGCGCGCGTGTGCGCGGCAGGAGCGCGCGGGCGGCGGCTGGCCGCCCGACGAGGCGCGCGCGCAAAGTCGGCTGCAGGGGGTGCACGCGCGGTGGGAGAGGTGCCAAGCCCTCTAGATTCATGGATTTCGGAGGAAAACATAGGTTTTTATTGTAAAAATACAATTTTTAATCTTTGAATCAATGATTTTTACCGTTAAAATTTGATTTTTTAGCATAAAAACGTTAAATTTTCATCCAAAAATGATTTAAAACTCTTTTTAAATAGAGATCTATGTTAAAAATGTGATTTTTTCATACAGATCTAAGTAAAGAAAATCGATCTAATAAAGGAAATCACAGATCCATCATCATGCGCATGAGAATTTTAGATCTAGGGGATATGTCCGACCCGTCGGATCTAGCGACGTTTGG
The DNA here is from genome assembly GCA_030789695.1 of Scilla litardierei. NCBI lineage: Eukaryota > Viridiplantae > Streptophyta > Magnoliopsida > Asparagales > Asparagaceae > Scilla > Scilla litardierei. The sequence goes on from CM061142.1 coordinate 70,531,687, forward strand.
TGAAGGAAGCCCTTTCGCGACGCGATTCGTCTGTTGGCAGAGGTTCCGCTCAGCTGACGAGCGTGCTGATAACGTGTTGTGAGAAATGTTGACGGCTAGGAAACCCCTAGCCTTATATATATTATTCAATGCGGGTGGAAACCCAATAGGCCCATTAGGCCCAACTTATTGACTTTTTTGCACTAATTACTTTTGAAAACATGGCAGGCACTGTGATTCATTCAGTAGAGGATGGTATTTCTCAAAATCAATCTACTCCATGCCATCTTCCAAGCTCTGGCTCTGAATGGGTGGAGTTGATTGTAAGAGAAATGTCTCATTCTTCAAATATGGATGATGCCAGAGCGCGTGCATCCAGCGTTTTGGAGGGACTAGAGAAGTCGATTGTTGTACGAGCTAGTGCTGAAGCAGCTCAAAACTTTCATCAGGTGCGCGCTCATGTCTCATAGCTTAGTATTTACTTGTATGTCAATTGTTAAATTCAAATAATTCAATCTTTGTAAAGCAAATTACTTCATAATGCTGTAAAATGTTGTAAAACTAGGAAAATGTGATGCTGAAGGAACAAGTCCAGAAGTTGATACAGGAGAATGATATTTGGAAGCGAGGGTTCAAAAGCTTGCATGGGCAAAAGGAGGAGTTTGACAGGAGCTGCCAGGAGCTGCAGCAATTGAGGCATATGGTATCTCAACGTGATGAGCAGCTAAAAAAGCTCCAGGTAACTTTTAGTCTCTCTCTGCACACGCGTGAGAGATGTTGGTCCCTCTACTGAAGAATAACTTTTAGTCTCCCCCCCCTTCTCTGTGTGTGCGTGTGTATGCGCGCGCGCTGTTGGTCTCTCTAAGAATATTTCGAAAAGAGTCTCTCAAATCATTAGAATATCAATTTGGTCCCTTATTCTGAATAACATTTTAGAAATTAGTCCATCTAGTTAATTTTTCAGAAGGAAGGATACCCTGTTGAACTCGGTGGAATATCCTCCTCCTTTCTTCTCTTCTCAGACTCCCTTCCCTCTCCTCTGAACGCCGGCCATTGGTATCAGCTTCTTCTTCTTCGGCAACTCACTAACCTCCATTATTTACCAATCTATCTTTAGGAAAAAAGAGAATATTGAAAAATAAAAAAAATTCCGCCTTTCTCATCTTGGTAATCCACCAATCTTTCTTTTAGAAAACAAAATCCAAGAGGAAAAAAAGAGAGAGTCTGTATGGGTCTAAACCACCTCCCAACATTATGCCCCTTTCCTTCCACTTCTTGTCCACTCCTCTCCTGAAATTATGACACCAACAAAATCAAAAACATCCAACATTCCTTCAACAGTAATCACCTTCCCATATTGATATGTGTATGTATGTGCTAATCTACATGAAATACTTGCCATCCTCGCGTTTTAGTAGCATGTTCCATCAAAACCAACCCATCCCTGATTGGAAGCTGCAATGCTGCTAATTGCTAGCCTCATTTAATGCTTTCAGCAAATTAAAGGAAAAGATCAGCGTGTCGTCCTGTTCCACCTCGTGACCTCCTCCATCTCCTCAATCCCTTCCCGCTCAATCCCATGTTCTCCTTCTTTGAGCACCTCGTCAAGCAGGCCCATTTCCCATTAGCCATTCCTGCCCAGATGTGCATACTGTCAGTGGAGAGCACGGCGGACACAACCTCCCAATCTCTCCATCCCCAAGCTCCCCCTTATCTTCGAGTTAAATATTTGATTTATAATAAGTAATTCAAATTAAGGGGCCAAATTGATATTCGGATGACTTGAGGGACTCTTTTCGAAATGTTTATCTAGAGGGGCCAATATCTAAAACCCCATATTTCCAAATGTATATTGGCGGAACTTATTCTGTTTCGTTGTATTACTCTGCAGATAGAGAACTATGATCTGAAACTGCGTCTGGTGCGGGAGCAGCAGAACAGCCCCATGCCTGGAAGGTTTCATCCTGACATATTTGGATGAGGTATCAAAAAGCGAAATTTAAAGAGATGACAATGCCTAGTGATTGTTGATGTTCTTCATAATTTAAGTTTCCGATTGGATCAATTTATTGTCTTCAGACGAGAAAATTAACCTGCCCTGGATGCCAATAACAATTGAATAATCTATAAATCTTTTTTCTTCTTCTCTTTCAATGAAATGGCTGTGATTGTTCGTGTTTAGCGAAAACTAAATGTGTGCTTGCAACTTTGGATTTCCTTATGATTAAGATTCGCAGAATGAATGTAAATTGTGGAATCCAAATGTTACGTCAGTGTGTGTTAATGATGGGTTCGTTCATATTTTTTTCGGTGATGCGTGGCCTTTCTTTTATTCTAGATATTTATTCTTTATTTTTACAGGGAGATTGAATATTTCAGTTGATATGAAGCATTGCCCCTCCTTTAAAGCATGACTCTTTATAATGTTTGCATTTCAAATAACTTCCAAATGTTACGAGTGAGGGAGGTCTTTGGCCTCTTCACCACTTTATCCCTCTATAACTCCCCATTTAGTTAGCATAATGGGGACCTTTGAAATTACATGCCCTTCGGTATTCCATATGAATGAATAAATAGAGGACTGTAACCTTGAGCCATGGTTACTCTTTCTTTTGAGTTCCAACACGTTATCAGCACGCTTATTAGCTGAGCCGCATACCTGTCGACGGACGAATTGGTGCCGACAGACGAATCGGTGCCGCTGGACGAATTGCGAGGACGCGGATATGGCTTTCTTTTCCGAACTTCGCTAGATCCGGAGGATATGATCTAGAGGTAAATTCTTAGAAATCACTAGATCAATATTCTTACATGCGCATGTTGTGATATTATTTTCTAAGAGATCTATAGCATTATCTATAGCAAGAAAACCAATTTTCAAAACACAGATTTACTGTTAAAAACACATTTAAATCTATTTTTAATAGATTATTTATTTAAAAAAAATTCTTCTTTTAAGAATCAAATCTTTGAACATTGTCACTTCTCTTCTTCATCAAGTGAATAAAAAATCATCGAACAACAGATGAACAATATTGGGAAAGTAGATATCAACATGTTCATCTCTTGTCGCCTAAAATATGTGGAATTGGTCAGCAACCGAAGCAATTCCCCTGAAAAAAATAGAAAAAACAATGTTGGGCAGAAGCATCGCCGGACTCCCGGCGTGCCTCCGATACGCCACCCCCCCCCCCCCCCCGTCGAGGGGGACTACCGGCGTTGCCCCCTCGATGGAGGGGGCATTCGATCTGCCGCCCCCCAGTCGGTGGGGCCGTCGGTGAACGTCGAGGGGGACTCGGGCCGTCGGAGATCGTCGCCCCCCCTGTCGGGGGGCTCCTGCCTGCGTCGGATTCGATGCCCCCTCCTCTCGCGGGGGGGGGGGGGGGGGGGAGGGGGCTGTTCCGGCCCCCTGCCAAAATAAAATTGGAAGGAGAGGGGGCGCTGTTCCAACCCCTCTTCCTGTTGGTTTCAAAGAGGAACATGAAAAAAATGTGAGGAGGCTTTTGGTTTCCTGGCGGCTTACCCTCCCCAACCCCCCTCCCCCTATTAAAGCCCTAATTAGGGTACTAATTAGGGTAAGGGGAGAAGTGGCATGAGCCTTCCTTGATGGGCCTTGAGCCCAGTAAAATAACAGAGTTGAAAAAAGTGTATTTTTTGGCTAAAGGGCATGCAGTCTGCAGACAGCCCGCAGGCCTCTCGCCTGCAAGCTAAATTTATTTTAAATTCAGATAATACCCTATTTAACTCTGAAAATTCCAGAAAATTCTGGAAAAATCGGAAAAAATCCTGGAAAATTCTGTAAAAATTATGAAAAACCAAATTATTAATTTTTACAACTTTTTGGTCGATTTACTTAATACTTTTAATTATTTTATATTATGTTAAATTCAACAAAATGCATATTAATTGGATAAATTTTTTCCCTTCACGATTTAATAATTACAAAGACAATGAGACTGCTCTGTCGTTAGTTACCTAACCTAACAGGTAATGACGTTTCCCCATGGTCCAAGTAATTATTAAACGTAATTTTAATATAAACTGTTTGTTGTGTTGAATTTACATTTTTTGACTGTAGCATATGTAAAACTGCGTGGATGTTGTAAATAATTCAGTCTTGTGGTTTGGGATCGGCCATTTTGAGATACACCTTTTTTTATATTCCTCGTTTTCTTTTTCTGTTTTGAGAGGAATTGTAGTGATGTTATAATGTAAAATGCCAAAAGACCGGAGCTCAGCCAAATTGAAGACGAAGATGAAATCTGAAAATTATGCTTCGACCAAAATGGGTTTCCAAGTTGTATTTTTCATTTCTTTTGTATTTCATTTTTATGGACTGTATTCGGACATTTTTGGACATTTTGTTTCTAAGGGTATCTGGCCGATCCCCACATGACTGTTTATTTACTTTGCGTGAATTTATTTTTCACAAATATTAATTCATGCGTATTTATTTGCATAGATAAATGGCAAAATTGGCTAGCGTCGATTTCGAGGTCCTTGACGCAGCATGAAAGAACTACCTGAGCTGGCAAGTGGACCTGAAGTTCCACTTGCGTTCAATGACACTCCTTCACTCAATTCTGGCCTCCGCAACAGCCGAGACAACTGCTAGTAAGGCCCATGCAGCGGCCCAGCCAGCTGGCAGTTCTACTACCATTGTCTCCAACATGGATAAGGCGAAAGCCATTATCTATATCAGGAGACACATAGATCGGACCTTAAAGGCCGAATACTTAACGATAGAAGACCCTCTTGAGTTGTGGACAGCGCTAGAGGCACGTTATAGGCATCAAATTGATGTCATACTACCACGTGCTAGTTATGAGTGTGAAAATCTCCGTCTTCAGGACTGTAAGTCTGTTGATGAGTACAACTCAGCACTTCATAATATCACCTCACGCCTGAAGTTGTGTGGTGAAGAAGTCTCAGAGCATCGCATGTTGGAAAAGACATTTACCTCGTTCCACGAGAAAGATGCATTCCTCATGCAACAGTACTGTGAACGCAACTTCACGAAGTTCTTCGATTTGCTCTCTTGCCTTCTTAGGGCAGAGCAGAATAGAGACTTACTACTTGCCACTCATAATCTGCGCCCTACTGGTGATGCCACTCTCCCTGAAGCCCACCATGTTTCTCCCCAGAAGTGGAAAAACAAGAAGAATGCTAGAAATAACAAAGGGAAAGTTGCAATGAAGTCAGCAAGAGCACCACCCCAGAACAACAACAAGGGGAAGAAAAACTTCACATGGGAGCGTAAGAACACTGGTCCAGTGCCAATTCCAAAGAAGAACTGGGAGGTCAAATGACATAGATGTGGCATGACTGAACATTGGTCCAGAAACTGTCGCACTCCTCACCACCTCCAGGACCTGTATCAGGCGAGCCTGAGGCTTCCCCCTGAAACAAACCTAGCAGATATTCATGCTCCGACCAAGTTCACTGCACAAGACTTCGAGAATGATGATCTGCTCGATTGAGCTTTATCTTCTGTTTTTCTATGTTAAAATAAATGTAGCTTCATCTATAGTTTGCTTTGAATGAACTTTAATTTGAATGTCAATTTTCATTACTCAAATAAATTTTCACTTTGGTTAATATAGATGAAGTGTGAGTGCCTAGTGGACAGTGCTTCGACGCACACCATCCATCGCGATCCATGCTATTTTTATAGCTTAAACAAATATGACGGTCCTGTTATCACAATTTCAGGACTGTCCAATATAATCTAATGATCTGGTGAAGAAGCAATCATATTGCTCCTAAATAACACAAGACTCAAAATACAAAATGCACTTTTCTCTCCAAAATCCATTAGGAATCTCATAAGTTTCAAGGATATTCGTTTTAACGGGTATCACTTAGAAACTAGAGATGAAGAAAACATTGAATATATGTATGTGACTCGTCAAAAAGATGGCCAAAATACCATCTACGAACGATTTAAGGGACTCCCGTCGGGTCTCTACCACACATATATTCACCCTATAGAAGCCAATATGACTGAGCACCAGAAGTGCCTTTTATTGCCCGAATTTCAACTCTGGCACAATAGACTTGGTCACCCTGGATCAGCTATGTTGCGTCGCATCATCACTGAATCCCGTGGACATAATTTGAAGAACCAGAGGATTCTTCAAAATGGTGAATTTTCTTGTCCTCCTTGTTTTAAGGGAAAACTAATAACGAGACCATCCCTCCTAAAAGTGGGATTAGAGTCTCCAGGCTTCTTATAGAGAATTCATGGCGACATTTGCGGGCCTATTTACCCTGCAAGTGGCCCATTTCGATACTTCATGGTACTGATTGATGCATCCACAAAATGGTCTTATGTGTGCCTATTATCCACCTGCAACCTAGCTTTCCCAAAGCTATTGGCACAAATAATTAGGTTGCGGGCTCATTTCCCTGACAACCACATCAAGAAATTACGTCTTGATAATGCAGGCGAATTCACTTCTCAAGTCTTCGAAGACTATTACCGGGCAACGGGTATCGAAGTTGAACATCCTGTAGCACATGTTCACACCCAGAATGGATTAGCAGAGTCTCTTATAAAGAGACTCCAATGGATTGCACATCTATTGCTCATGCAATCCCAGTTGCCTGTGGATGCTTGGGGCATGCTATACTGCATGCCGCATCGCTTATTAGGATAAGGCCCTCTGGTGGCCATATATTATCTCCGATGCAACTAGTATATGGTGCACCACCAGATATCTCTCATTTGAGAGTGTTTGGTTGTGTGATATATGTCCCAATAGCACCACCTCAGAGGACCAAAATGGGTCATCATCGTCGTCTGGGTATCTATATTGGGTTTGATTCACCCTCTAGTATTAGATACCTGGAACCTCTCACGGGAGACGTATTTAAGGCATGTTTTGATGACTGTGAATTCGATGAGAAAACTTTTCCAAAATTAGGCACACAGTCTAAGAAGCCCGACGCTTCTGAGACCATTTCTTGGGACAACAAGGCTTTGTCTCTATATAATCCGCATACTAATCTGTGTGAAGATGAGATCCTGAAGATCCTTCACATTCAGAACACAGTACATTTACTACCGGATAAATTTACGGACAACCAGAAGATTGTTCGTTCACACGTCCCTGCTGCTAACACGCCAGCTAGGATTAACATCCCTAAAGATAGATGCAATCCACCGGCAACAGAATTGGCTGTACCTCAATTGAAAAGAGGACGACCGCCAGGTTCAAAAGATAAAGTTCCTCGAAAAAGGAAGATTCCTGGAGATATTACGATGATCTCTCCACAGGATGCTGAGCTTAGACCGGCAACCTCTCCCCTCCTTATTTCCCCTGCATAGGAATCGATAGGAGAAACATCATTAAATTACGTACGTACTGGAGAGGTACTGGACAGATATAGCACAGTCGACGACGACGATTTTGCATTTGCTATTGCTGTTCACGTAGCTGAATACGACAATGACGTCTAACCACGATCTCTAGCGGAATGTAAACGCAGAGTAGATTGGCCAAAGTGGGACGATGCAATAAGAGTAGAGCTGGACTCCCTCTTGAAATGCAAAGTCTTTGGACCAGTAGTCCAAACACCTGTAGGTGTTAAACCTGTGGGATATAAGTGGGTCTTCATTAGCAAAAGAAATGAAAAAAATGTGATCGTACGCTACAAGGCGTGAAATGTGATCGTACGCTACAAGGCACGCCTTGTAGCGTAGGGATTTTTCCAAAGGCCAGGGATTGATTATGAAGATACTTATTCCCCGGTCATGGATGCGATCACTTTCGGATTCTTGCTTAGCCTATCATCTCTGGAAAGCCTAGAAATGCAGCTCATGGACGTTGTGACTGCATATCTATATGGCGATATAGATAAAGAAATATATATGAGACTTCCAAATGTGTTTAATTTACCCCCAGAGATGAAAGAGAGACCTCGATACGTCTTCTCTGTAAAGCTTCAAAGATCATTATATGGTCTTAAGCAATAAGGAAAAATGTGGTATAACAGACTAAGTGTTTTTCTTGCACATCAAGGATTCACAAACAATGAAGTCTGTCCGTGTATTTTTATCAAAAGAACGGGTACATGATTTGTCATCGTCGCAGTATATGTGGACGACTTAAATCTCATAGGATCTCTTGCAGAGATCAATGAGATATCTGAAAGCCTAAAGCATACCTTCGAAATGAAAGACCTAGGCAAAACGAGGTACTGTCTTGGCTTACAGATTGAACACTTACGAGGTGGAATCCTTTTACACCAATCAGACTATACAAGGAAACTTCTAAGCAAGTTTCGAATGGAACAATGTCATCCTTTAAGTACTCTTATGATCGTGAGATCACTGGATGTTCATAAGGACCCCTTCCGGCCGCTGGAAGAGGGAGAGGAGTTACTGGGTCATGAAGTACCCTACTTCAGTGCCATTGGAGCACTTCTATATCTGGCAAACTGCATGCGTCCCGATATAGCGTTCGCAGTTAATCTTCTTGCCAGGAACAGTGTCGCGCCTAAAAGCACCACTGAAATGGAGTAAAGCATCTTCTACGCTACCTCCAGGGTTCTATAGATCTGGGGCTATACTACTAGAGAGGTGCCTCCTCCCAGTTACTTGGTTATGCTGCTGCAGGTTACCTATCGGATCCCCATACATCAAAATCATAGACTGGTTTTGTGTTTACCTACGGAGGAACTGCTATCTTATGGAGATCGGTAAAGCAAACCACAACAGCAACATCATCCAATCACTCTGAAATCATTGCGATCCACGAAGCAAGCAAAGAGTGTTTTTGGCTTCGCTCCGTCGTCTAACACACCTTGATACCACTGGCCTGAAGACTGGCGATCTTGAGCCCATTGTCTTGTTTGAAGACAACACTGCATGCATTGCACAACTCAAAAAGGGCTACATCAAAGGCGACAAAACGAAACACATATCTCCTAAATTCTTCTGGACGCACGATCTACAAAAGAACGAGGAGGTCAAAGTTTAGCAGATCTAGTCCTGCAACAACTTAGCTGATTTTTTTACTAAGTCTTTACCGAGATGTATTTTTGTAAAACTTGTAAAAGGAATCGGTATGAGACAGCTGAAAGACCTACAAGCCTGAAGCTTGTACGAATCAGGAGGAGTAACCTGTGGGTTGCACTCTTTTTCCTTAAGCTGTTGGATTTTCCACAGCTAAGGTTTTAACGAGGCAAACACGATTACTCTGGATCCAGAAGTATACACCCTCTTAGTTTTATACGCTAAGACCAAATTAATGGATGGATAAGGGAAAGTGTTATGAGTGAGGGAGGCCTTTGGCCTCCCCACCACTTTATCCCTCCATTACTCCCCATTTAGTTATAGCATAATGTAGACCTTTGGAATTACATGCACTTTGGTATTCCATATGAATGAATAAATAGAGGACCATGGCCTTGAGCCATGGTTACTCTTTCTTTTGAGATCCAACACCAAAGATATTTCAAAAAAGGCTAAATTTTAAAAAAATATTTTCAACTTTGCTCCATTTTTAAACACCCAATTATTTTTGTCTTTTTCATTTAGGGCCCGTTTCTTTGTGTGATGGTGGGTTGGAATTACTGTTGTGAATATAAATTCATGTTGGAGTCTTGAGGAGAGAGAAGTAGAGTTTTGTGTTTCTTTTGGAGGAAAGTGGGTTGGAAAGTTGGTTTGGGATTTGTTTGTGGGTTCCACATTAAAGTTTTGTGTTTCTTTGGTTTAAAGTGAGATTGGGATTGTTGGATGATGATAGTTGAGAGTTGGTTATGGTGTTATGAGGTGAGAATACCCCCATCCACATATGAAGTAGAAAAATATGTAGCCAATGATTTAATTAACTATTAGTTAACTAACTATTAACTATTAAATAAATATCTATTAAATACACATAATTAAATCGCATTACTAAAAAATAAATATTAAAATACCGAATTTAATAATAAAAAGAATTAATTAATTGCATTTTGGGCTATTAAATATAAACGAAGGCAAGCCAGGCAACGCAAGTAATAGAACAATGTAGATCATTTCATATACATTATTCATAAATTATAAATATATTAAATGAAAGACATAGAACGCATCAACAGATATCACAATCCCATTTAACATACCATATTAATCCAGCAAATACAAAATACTTCTAGTATCCATAAGACAATCTCATTTTGCATAACCAACAAACAGTAATAAAGTGTTACATTGTAGCCAGCCTAACATCAAACACTCTTGTTTATAATCAATAATAACAATACTAACATCAAACCTAGGAGCGTAAACAAAACCAACTTCATGTTGTCCATTTTCACCGTGGTCCGCTCAAATCGCCCCACGAGCGTGGCCAACCGGCCATCTATCTCTAAAAGCCGCCGATCAGAACGCTGTGGAAGATGAAGCATTGGTGGGGCCTCATTCAATCTCATCCAGCAACTGCAGTATCACATATATGGACCAGTCCGAGTGTGGTGGATCCTTCCATTCGTAGAATTTGCATTTATTCACGCGGGATGGACAACTCCAAAATCGCCTGCCGGGATTTTTTCGTGTCCATGATGTCCTCCTGACAACCCTCAGCCCACAGTTTCAAAACATGCAGTCATCTTCATCGGCAGCCAACTCACCACCTGCAGCAACTCTGGGTCTGGATTGAATAGAAGAGCTGGACCCGGTGCTCATTTGACCCTAGCAAGAATTCAAAACAATTAGAATGAATAATGATTTAAAGAGATAAGATAATTAAATAGAGGGAAAATGGTTTAAGAAGCGTACCTACGAACAGTTACAACACCCGCGAAAATTGAAATCATTTAGATTAAATCAGAAGTAAAAGAGAAAAGAAAATACCGTAACATAGACAACACAGAAACCCAAACAAAGCAAAGATAAAGAAGGAATCAAGAAGAGAATTAAAATATTACTAAATTAAAGCCCTCAGGTAAACATATTTTTTAGCATTAAGTATGTATTAGGCAGTTGCTCATTGTGAATGAACCTTCTCGCCAAATACCACTTTTTTCTTCATAACTGAGGGACAAATTGATCATTATATGTTCATCATCATAGGGCTATATGAACAAATCCAACTGATAACTAACCAACGTCCACAGTAGGAACATGATACATTTGTAAAGTTCTCCAATGCCAAGTCCTTTAACTGAACATGAAACATTGGGCTGAAACATATGGGCATGGCTCCTTGGTTCAGATTTTGGGGCATGGCTCCTTGTTGCTGGGTGTGTGTTTTAGACACATAAGCCCTCAGGAAGAAATTTATTTTATCAAGTAAAAAATTTTGATAATAGGCAGTTGCTCCATCACATATCACCCCCTCATTTCACTTTCACCTATCTCATATACTGATACATACAGTCCATATCAATTCATATGATTTTCAAAGTATCTCACTTAAATACATCATTGGGGAGTAACGGAACCATCAAGCCTAATACCAACTATTTATGCATAACCAAGGGACAAAGGGATCAAATAATTATCTTCATCTTTGGGCTATATGTAACCAGCAACAAGGAGACATCCCCCAAAAACTGAAACTAGGAGCCATGCCCATATATGACAACCAGCAACAAGGAGCCATGCCACACAAACTGAAACAATGAGCCATGCCCATACTTTCACAAAAACACAACCAGCAACTAGGAGCCATGCCCCAAAACCTGAACCAAGGAGCCATGCCCATAGGTCTCACAAAAACACAACCAGCAACAAGGAGCCATGCCCCAAAAACTGAACCAAGGAGCATGCCCATATGTTTCAAAACACACACCCAGTAACAAGGAGCCATGCCCCCAAAACCTGAACCAATGAGCCATGCACATATGTTTCAAAAAAAACACACCCAGTAACAAGGAGCCATGCCACAAAACCTGAACCCAGGAGCCATGCACATAAGTTTCACAAAAACACAAACAACAACAAGGAGCCATGCCCCAAAACATGAACCAATGAGCCATGCCCATAAGTTTCACAAAAACACAAACATCATCAAGAACCACGCCCCAAAACCTGAACCAATGAGCCATACCCATATGTTTCACAAAAACACAAACATCAACAAGGAGGCATGCCCCAAAACCTGAACCAAGGATCCATGCCCATATGTTTCACAAAAACACAAACAGCAACAAGGAGGCATGCCCCAAAACCTGAACCAAGGATCCATGCCCATATGTTTCACAAAAACAAAAACAAAAACAAGGAGCCATGCCCCCCCAAAACCTGAACCAAGGAGCCATGCCCATATGTTTCACAAAAACACAAACAGCAACAAGGAGCCATGCCCCAAAACCTGAACCCAGGAGCCATACCCATATGTTTCAAAAAAACACAAACAGCAACAAGGAGCCATGCCCCAAAACCTAAACCCAGGAGCCATGCCCCAAAACCTAAACCCAGGAGCCATGCCCATATGTTTCAAAAAAACACAAACAACAACAAGAAGACATGCCCCAAAACCTGAACCAAGGAGCCATGCACATAAGTTTCACGAAAACATAAACAACAACAAGGAGCCATGCCCCCAAAACCTGAACCAATGAGTCATGCCCACAAGTTTCACAAAAACACAAACAACAACAAGGAGCCATGCCCCAAAACCTGAACCAATGAGCCATGCCCATATGTTTCACAAAAACACAAACAATAACAAGGAGCCATGCCCCCAAAACTTGAACCAATAAGCCATGCCCATAAGTTTCACAAAAACACAAACAGCAACAAGGAGCCATGCCCCAAAACCTGAACCAATGATCCATGCCCATATGTTTCACAAAAACACAAACAGAAACAAGGAGCCATGCCCCCAAAACCTGAACCAAGGAGCCATGCCCATATGTTTCACAAAAACACAAGCAGTAACAAGGTGCCATGCCCCAAAACCTGAATATATACAACAACATAGTCTCTGTTTGTGACCCTTAAAATTATACTCATAACATCAACTTAGAAAAAGGCTAAACCTACCTCATTAACATCCACATCCCAACATAATACCCTTACCCAACCAACCGTAACACCTTCACCAACCCACCAGAATCCCTTCCCCACAACACCACCATACAATAACATATTACCCCTCCATACAACACATCCCCAACCCAACCAATACTCATCACCACCCGACCAAAATGCCATAAGGCCCACCCATCCTCGTAGCTTTCCTTTGCGATATCCTTTTGCATAACCTGCTTCATGCAAGTTCCTATCCATCTCAGCAATTAACACCTCAAGCGTAAGCTTCCGACCCGATTGTGGCATGGCCAAAAATTGTTGACCCACCATCTCATTCATGCTTAGGTCTTTAAACAACTTCAACAATAGGTCGGAAGGATACTCTGTAAACTCGTACACACGTTGTGCAAGCGTTTCTGTCCAGTGGGAGTATGCGCTCCGTATAGCATCCGCGACCTCTTTCACATTAGCGGCTATATCCCGCATTACGTCTGTATCTTTCCTCAAGGAGCGTCGCCGTTGTTTCTTTTTCCCCAGCGATGGCGGGGTAGCATTTCTTGTCCCCCCTTGTGGACAGTCTCCTGTCGACGCTTGTGTGGGTATGTCCTCAGGGACATAGTGGGGGTGGAAAAGGAATATGTGTCGAATCAGGTGTTACGGGCTCTCCTTCCCCTCCAGAAAATGGGCCACCAAAGCTATCAAACAAGGACCTTGACAAATCCCCCCATGCAGCATCATCCCCAATGATGACAACTAGATCGTCAAACCATTGTATGGGATGGTTCACATAAGCGCGCTTCCGATGGTTTGCCGGAACGATTAGCAGAGCATATATGAACATACCGTTCATAGCTATATTTAATGTACTAGCACATATCCTATATATAAGATAGAAGTAATTACTGTCGACCACATTGCATAAGTTTTCGGATCCAGCTTAATTATCTTTCTCTCCGCATCCCATCCCGTCCCGCTCATTTCCATGCACTTGTAAACATCCTTGAGACGAGTCTTCAAAGCTTTCATGTGATTTTTCACATTACCACTTGTGAACGTCGTCCCATGAGTGTTATTGATTTCGGCTGCAGCGGCATTGAATGCGGCCCCTTTAAATGTCGTATCCACTTTAAGGCTCTGCCGTGCAAGTTCAGCTAGGAATGTAATAAGGGTGTCATCGTGCTCGGGCTTCCATAGTTTGTTGTGTTGTGAAGATGAGAAAGGTTGCGTTTGCTTTTTATTAGGACTTGATACAGACCCATCGTCATCCTCGCTACGTCGGCTCGACTTCCTAGAGGAGTCACTGCCAGGAGTTCTTTCATTGCCACTTGATGGCATTGGCATAGCGAAGGCACCATGAGACGAGGGACTTCTGAAAGTGGGTAGTTCTCCCCCTTGGAGCATATTCATATACCCATGGCCACTATACGCTGGCATTAACATTGGCATTTGCATTGGCAAGTTGAAATTGCCATATTGTGGATATGTCATTCCATGCCCACCAGCTTGGAATCTATGCATGTGGTTGGGGATAAGAGGCATCCTTATGGGAATTGGTCGGTTGAGAAGGGGATCACCCCTTCTTTCTGCTTCTCCACGTCGTGTCCCATATACATTTTATAAATCGATGCATTGGATCACTCCCATCCCGGTATGGATCAACCCCATGCCCTGCTTTTGAAGATCCTTCCATACCTACAACATCAATATTATGATAATGAAAATGCATAATTTTAAAATAAACATCCAACCATCATATTATATGAAACTATACCGCATGGGTTATAAAAATACAGAATTGTAAAGTATTGAAAGGATAAGCTAGTGTATGAAAATATTGTCATACTTAACACAGCAAACATAATGCAATAATCAAGGTACAAGGTTAAAATGTTCAGACTTAGTATGCAATTACTGTAGGAGAATATATGCCCATAAGGCAATTTATCCAAAAGTATACGTCTTGTTCATACTGTATATGGTACCTATTATTCTAAGTATAAATAGTTCGTATTAATATACTTAGATAATATCCATAGACTTATTGTTAGGTCCTTACGTATCTAGATGAGATCTCGATTATGAGTAAGTAAGCGACTGAATATAAACATAAGTCTTAAACGGTTCGTGGTCATAGATGTGTCGAGAACTGGATATCGACACATCGGATAGACCATTGTGTCTTAATCTTACCTTAGGGTAATGATGATCTTATAGTCATTCGATTTGGTGAAGTCGGAGACGAGACACAGGTGCTCATTAGAGAATGAGTTCACTGAACGACCACATAAGAGTTATTAAATGGTTGACTTTAACTGAACTGTCTTTAATAACTCTAGGGTGATGATAGGTTAGCTGGTCCTTAAGACCTGAAGTCATTTGTACAAATCTGTGAGTGAACGGTGTAGCTTAGACCTATGATCTAGCTTCGAGGCTAGGCCTGCTGAAAGATCTTAGGTTGAGCTGCACCTGAAGCTCTCGAGGCGAGTAGATGACTAAGATGGGATTCGTCACTTCCGTTAAAGGGAAGTTAGTGTTACAGGCTCCATACTGTCTTTATGTTAATCCTCGGCCGGGGTGCGTTGTAAGAAGTACAACGTGTATACAATAAAGACTGGCGTATACTGACCAATGTTGTCTAATAGGGTTGACAGTAAACCATACCTTAGGCCAACAAGAACACAGTCTTGACGAAGGGACTACGGCTAACGAAGTTCATCACTGACACAGCCAATGTAAACCCAATGATACTTTTGTCAAAGGGTCGATCACGTTATGATGATTCTGAAACAGGGACGACAGCTACTGCTCGTAGTGACCGTCGTCTAGGGGTTCCGAGCCCCAACCTGTAGTAAGGTCAGGCTGTAGGGTCTCACACCAAGTAGTGTTCGTGTCTTAGTAATAAGAAGATAGAATAGAGAGAGATATCATTTGATGATATTCACCAAGCTTGTTGTGAAAGTTAGTCGCAATAATAATAGGGACAAACGTCGCATTTGATGCAAACTATGATTAAACGTGCCATAAATTGGTTACGACAAATTTAGTAGGAACAAATATATTGGAAGGGGTTACCTGGATGACGGGATCGTCCCGATCTAAACACAGGTTCAAACCGTGTCCAAATCGGAGCTCAAACGAGCCCGGAAACGCGAAAACAGTCCAAGGCGAAGTGGATTAGACCCACTGGGCTAATAAGCCCATAGGCAAAGGCAAACGGGCGCTGGCCCGCTGGCTGCAGCGGGCGTGCGGCCCGCCCTTGCCCCCTTGGGCGGGCGCGCCCGCTAAGCTTAGCGGGCGCACCCGCAACTTAAGTCAATTTAGGGTTTTTTGAAACCCCAAATGACAGCTACGAATTTTGATAATTTGCTCAACTTTGGGCAATTGTTTGAGGGGTCAAACGAAGTCGAAATTCGTCGCCGTCGGTTCCTACGCGTTCACCATTCGAAGCTCTTCGGATTGATAGCTTGTTTGGTGTCTAAGGTTTAATGTGCAATGAGAATTAATTAGTTAAAGTTTGCTTTTATGAAAAGCTCACTTAAACTAGAAATTAAGCCAAATTGGCTTAATTGATTTTTCTCCGAATTTGCGAATGTCCCACATTGCTCGCAACGAAGGAGTGAGTGCCGACTCCCTATATAAATATGGGTGCACTCTCTTCGTTGAAAAACACACCAAGTCATCGATCGAGTAGCTCCAGAATTTTAGAGCAAGCTCGATCGGCGACTAAATTATTCTCTATCTCTCTCTTCCTGTTCTCCGGAGTAGTCCTAGCAAGACTACGAAGGGGGTTTGGATTTTGATCCGGACATCTAAGACGCGGGTTCTTCTCAAGTGAAACTCTCTACCGTGTGTGATCGGCTCGGAGGCGAAAGTTGGCTCGGGCGGATCGGTGCGAGGGTGCGAGGCGGCTCAGGTGGATCGAGTCAAAGTGGCTCAGCTACGAGGAGCTTCTGAAGATGGTGCGGTACATCTTGCTTGCTCCAGGGCCAAGATTCCGGGTATGTGATTAAGTATTTTTTAGTGTAGTTTTAATTAGTCGCTTTAGAGTAGATCCCTCTTGGGATGGTCAGATCCACCCCAAGTTGGCATAGATCGGGCTAGGTTCTAGCTCACTCAGAGCCTAGCTAAATAGTTTAGCTAGTCTAGAAATTTTTGATTTTCTATTTTTGCTGCGTTTTTGTGCCTCTGTGGTCCGTCCGACTTAGGACGGACACAGATCCGAGCTCTGGGGGTCCGCCAAAACCCCAACAATTATTACGACCCCCTCATAGACCATGCTCTACTGTATTCTCGTTATTATTTATGTTACAGTAGTCTACCCACATATCCCAAGCTATCTGCTCCCTGTGCATTTTCCAGCAATCCCGTTGTTTGGTTTATTCACGAACGGTCACCTGTTGGGATAGATCAATAACATCGTCATCCTGATCATCGATACCATCTACATCCTCCTCAAACCCATCACCATCTTCAGTTAGGAGGGGGTCATGAGGATCTGCAATTTGGATGTAATTATGCAAAACAATGCAAGATAGTACGGTATCGACCTGACTTTTCAATGAGTAGTGAGGCTTGGATGTCAATGTTTTAAACTTGTTCTTTAGGATACCAAATGTCGACTCGATCTTTGATCTTAATGTAGAAAGGCGTAGGTTGAATAGCTCTCGTCGATTTTGAGGAACCCTTTGGCCATAACAAGAAGTATGGTCCTTCAAATGGTATCTAACGCCCCTGTATGGAGATATGAATCCTGGCATTGTAGTATATCCAGCATCGCAAAGGTAATATTTACCTACATTCGAACAAATAAACCACGTTTATGATCCAACGCTTTCTGAGATACGTAATTATAAATTATATGTAAATTTATGCATATTACCTTCATACACTCGAAGCCCCAGTGGGGGGGGGGGGTAAAGACAATGTATCTTTCAAGACCGTAAAATCATTTGCGGAACCTTTCCACCCGACCAGTACATATGTGAATCTTTTATTTGGAGTAATAGCTGCTAGAACATTTTGTGTAACCCCTTTACGCCCTCTAAAGCGGGGTACGAGCCTTGCTGGTAGCATGGCATCCATGTGCGTCCCGTCAATGAGACCGATGCAGTCCTACAACGTATTAAATGAGACCAATTTGCAATCCCCATTACGATACTTATTATACTGACACATATACAGATAATCACACATACCTTTAAAAATGGGAACCAATTAGGATTATTGACTATCTCCAGTGGTGTCTCATTAGGAGCTTGCTTGACGAACATATCCCGAAGTGCACACAGTCCCGCCATCACTTTGTTAAAATAATGGCTACTGTCTCCCCGTCCCTTATAAAATCCACTTGTATGACTTTATTTTTTGACGTGTGCCCTACAATATGCAGGAACATGGCCACCTGCTCCTCAATGGATACATGAATAGTGTCCTTGAGACGATTGTTGATTATTGGTGTTTCATACCAATGTTATTTTGATAATGATCACAACATTATGTTGCTGCTGATGACTATCTTGTTTTAGTCGCTTAGTTACATTTCAAGAATATCATTTTTGGAGACTAAACACTTGGTTCAAGGATGTACATCAGGTGAAGAAGGGCCAAAGCTTGGACTCAAGGGGCGCCAAAGCTTGGAGATGATGGGGAACATCAATGCATCAAGATTGAAGCCATAGACTCTAAGGAAAACAATGTAATCCATGTAATATTTTATTTATTGCTTTTCTCCTTTTTGAGTCTAGGTTTAATGTAATGCCCTGATAGATGGTCTACTCATTCATGCATATGCATTTAACCATCTTAGAGAGCCTTAGGATTATCATAGAATCCAACCCAATAGGATCATCATGCCCAAAGACTCATTTGGAGTCCCTGGCTCTCCAACAGTCGCCTGATGAAGGTTTTACAGTCGACTGGATGATTTCCAGTCGCCTGTCGAGCCTTCTACAGTCGACTGTAGTGCACTGCTCAAGTCAACTTTTTATTGACTCTACTTGAGCTTTTCGCATCAGTCGACTGATGAATTATTTACAGTCGACTGTATATTTACAGTCGCCTGTAAAATGGTCAATAGTCGTCTGAAAGGCGTAAGTGCGAAAGTTGAAACTCTCTATTTATTTCCATCCTCTGCAGCAGTCGACTGATGAAGGATAAACATTCGCCTGTCTATTTTACAGTCGATTGTCATTTGTTCATCAGTTGCCTGTATGCATACTGGGAGTAAGTTACAACTCTCTGTTTTATTTCATCCCCAGCAGCAGTCGCCTGAAGAAGGATATACAGTCGACTGTCATGGCTCAGATTATAGCCGTTGGGAATTATTTAGCCGTTGGACAGTCGACTGTCATTTGTTCTTCAGTCGACTGTCGCTGACGTTCAGCCCAGAATCTAGCCGTCGCAGCTTTTTGTTTTTGGCTGTTTTCTTGGTTTTGAGAGTTCCTATAGGGTTCCTATATATATGAGAGGGCTGAGTTTATTAGAACTTCTTGGATCTATTGCAACTCATTAGAGATTGATTAAGCCACTCTCAAACTCTCTCATTTCCCTCTTAGAGCTCTAAATCTCCTTCATGCATTGAAGTCAAGCTCAAGAAAAATCATCCAAGTGCATTTCTAGCAAATCTCATCACTTGAAAATCCTCTTCCATGCCTTGCATTCATTTATGAGTAAGTTCATCTCTAGCATACGTAAGAGTATTTGTTTTACTTTGTTAGTTCCTTCAAACCCTAGCTTTTTGTGTGAGAGTTAGTTACTCTCTGTGTGAGAGTATAACCTTTTGTGTGAGGGTTGGTTGAGATCTCTCTGTGTGAGAGTTTGAGTCTCTCTGTATGAAAGCATAAGTCTTTCTGTGTGAAAGCAATGATATCTCTTTGTGGGAATCCTAAATCCTCTGTTTGATGTCTCTCTGTGTGAGAGCAATGATTTCTCTGTGTGAGGATCCAAATCCTCTGTATGAGGTATCTCTGTGTGAGATTGTATTCACTTCTCTGTGTGAGAATTATAGTGGATATTGGTGTGGCTGGACGTACCCAAGTTTGGGGAACCAGGGTAATGTCTTGTGTTTGCGTTTAGATTGTTGTGGTGTTTAAATTCCTCTTGCATTTATAATTCCGCATTTGCAAGTTTAATTTTTAAATACGTAATTTGTCCCATTACACTATTCACCCCCTTAATGTGTTGTTGTTAGTATTGCAAGGGTAAGGTGATCCTTACAATTGGTATCAAAGCGAGGTTATAGCATACTGCAACGATGGAATTCAACGCAACATGCGCGTCTTATGAAGAAGGTCCTTCTACCGTTCGACCCTCGCTCTTCAATGGAACTAACTACCCTAGTTGGTGTAGGAGAATGATGCCCTCCAGGCTATTTATCTCTGTGTGAATAGCACAAACGTCTTGTTCGAAATAACAGTAAGCTGTTTGGTAATAATTTATCTAAGTTATATTGTAATGTAGTTAACATTAGATATTAACTTAGGTAAAGTCCTGAGACTTTATGCGAGGTCAAACAGGTATCGAGATGAGTATCTCGATCATGGAGAAATGTTTGACCGTCTGTAGCATAAATCTAAAAGGGTTCGTGGTCGTAGATGTTTCGAGACGAGGATATCGAAACATCGGACATACCATTGTGTCTTAGTCTTCACCATTAAGCGGTGGCGATGATCTCATGATCGTTCGACTTGGCGAAGTCGGAGACAAGACACAGGTGCTCATTAGAGAATGAGTTCACTGAACGATCCACAAGAGTTATCATATGGTTACATTGACCAATCTGTCAATGATAACTCTTAGTGATGATAGGCTAGTTGGTCTTTTGACTTGAGGTCATTTGATGAACCTGTGTGTGAACGGTGCCACTTAGATCAACTGACCTAGCTTCGAGGCAAGGCCTGTCGAAAGGTCTTTTGATTGGGTGTCACTTGAAACGTACGAGGCAAGTAATGACCAAGAGAGGATTCGTCTCTCCCGGTCAATGGGAGTTAGTGTCGTAGAGTTAGTTCCGTCTTTAGTATAATCTCTGCGCAGAGTATGTTGGAAGAAGTCCAACATTAGTTGACTAAAGATTGATAGAAACTAACCGGAGTCAAGTTATTAGGTTTGACAGTTTGACCGTACCCTAGACTTGATCTACACGACATAGTTAAGACGAAAAGAATATAACTGCGGAATTCATCACGGACACAGTCAGAGTGGTCCCGATAAGACTCATGTCAATGAGTCAACCACATAATGATGATTCCTGAAGCAGGGACGACAACCACTGCTCGTGGTCACTGCCGTATAGGGCTTCGAGCCCAACCTGTTGTAAGGGTCAGGCTGTAGGGTCTCACACAGAGTGTGACCTTCGTCTAGTAATAGGTAGAAATTAGTTAGGGAGAATATTTTGCATTTTGATGCAAGGGATGGAATAATTGCATTTGATGCAATATGATAATTTAAGCTTAGATAGGGACTATTTTGCATTTGATACAAAAGTGATTAAATGTGTTTTAAATTGTTTAAAACAATATTTAATGATTTAAACGCAAGAAAAAGTTCACAGGTAAGACGGGAATGTCCCGGTCTAAACCCAGGTTCGAACGGTGTCCAAATCAAACACCAAATGCTCAAGTTAGAGCCAAAACAGCCAAAAGAAGCCTAAATGGGTCAGCCCAACTTGTTGGGCTGAACCCTGCTTGGAAACAGGCGCGGGCGCCCGCTAGGAGCGGGCGCAGGCCCGCGCCCGCTTCAGCCGCAGCAGGCGCCCGCTGGGGAACGGGCGCAGGCTCGCGCCCGCTCCAGCGGGCGCGGGCACCCGCCAGAAGCGGGCGCCGACCCGCGCCTGCTTTCCAGCGGGCGCGGGCGCCTGTGCGCCTGCTGGGCGCGTGCAGCGCACGCGCCTCGAGGCGCGTGCGCTGCACGCACTTGGCGCACTGCACGCACTTGGCGCACTGCAGGCTGCACGCAGCCCTAGGGCTGCGTGCTTTTGCGGCGGCTGGGTTTGTGCTTTTGGTAAGGTTCTTGGCTGATCTTTGAACGGTCAATTGGAGGGTCAAACGACCTCCGATTGACGAACGGTTTTTCCTATGCGTTCACCATTGAACGCCCTTCGTATTGATAGGTTGTATCAATCATGAAGCTCAACGGTGAGTGAGTTAAAATTCACGAAAGTTTGCACTTTGTGAAGTGCAAACTAACTTGATTTTAATTAACCCAATTAATAGTCCCACATCGGATTTTGAGATAAGGGGAGCAGTCAGCCGCCTATATAAATAGGGGTCTGCTCTCTTCCTCAAAACTCGTCCCAAGCTCTAGATCTGAGCGGCTCTCGTAAATGTTGGAGCACGCTCGGATCTAGGCTTAAATTAATATTTCTCATCCCCCTATAAATTTCTGCCTTGCTCCTGAGGGCTCTAGCAAAGCCGCAAAGGAGTTCAGATTCAGATCCGAAATCTAGGCGGAGGTTTCACTCGCGTGAAACTTTCTTCGGCGGTTGGTTGGCTCGGCGACATGGGATTGTTCGCCTCGGGATGCGGAGCGGTTCGAGGAGCGGTTCGGGGAGCAGTTCGAGGAGCAGCTCGGAGTGGGACGGGGAGCGGCTCGGAAGACGGTGCGGAACATCTCGCCTGCTCCAGGGTTGAGATTCCGGGTATGTGTTTAAGCATTAGTTTAATTTAATCGCAGTAGGCTAGATCCTTCTTGGTATGGTCAGACCCATGCCAAGTTGGCATAGATGTTGGCTAAGGGTCTTGGACCTTAGGGCTAAGTTAAAATTGTTTTTGACTGCATGTTAATTAGATTAGCAAGTTTTTCTTCCGCGGCAATTTTTTTCTGTCTATGTTCCGTCCGACTTAGGTCGGGACTAGAGTTTTTGTGCCCTAAGGGTACCACAAAACCCTTCAGTGGTATCAGAGCGTAGGTCTGCGTAACGATCTAGCATGCGATTTTATTAAACTTTAAAATGCCTTTAAGTACTTTTAAAAAATGTTTTTAAAGTTATGAGATAATTTTTTTTTCAAAAGTGTTTTAGATGTTCAAATATTCTATTTGATAAATTTTGAACTTGAAAATTTTTAAATGACGTTTTAAAATTTATGTGATAAGTTTAAAGTGCCTAAAATTTTATATGATAAATTTTTAAGCATGAAAGTTTTTTTTAAAATGATGTTTTAATTTTATGAGATATTTTAAAACTGATTTTAAAGGTTAAAATTTTTATGCGATAAATTTTTAAAAGTAGCATGCAAATTTGTGATTTTAAAAAACAAGTTTTTATGAGATAAAAATAAAATATTTTAAAATCATATTTTAAATTTAAATGTTAAATTTATGTATGCATGCTAAAATTGTTTATGCGATAAACTTAGTCTATTTAATTGTTAAATAGATGTGCACTATCTTTATGCGATAAATTAGTGTAGCTTTATTTTAATGGCTAGCTCTTCTTGTCCCTTATTTGATAACACAAGACAACCCTTTAGGTTAGCCATTAAAAATGATTAAAATTTATTACTTGAATTTTAATGACATGCTATGTTTTTAATAAAACATTAACACCACTCCAAGACCTAATTCCTGATTAGGGTAGTCCTTTTAATGAATCTTAATTCTAATTGTTATAATTAATTCTCATTAAAGGACTTCGCTTTTGGCGTTGTTAATAAAGTTTATTAAAATCCTAATAACAATTAGGATAGCACGTAAACCTTATAGTTGATAAGGACTTAATAAAAGTTATTAAACAAATCCTAAAATTTTGAATTTAAGGATTCAACTAGTTGATAGGATTAATTAGTTGTTAACAAAAGCTGTTTAGTCTATGGCACACATACAAAAATGACAAGCTTCATTCAATGGACCATGATCCAGTCAATGTGCTTGGCTAAGAGTTCTGGATCACCCTTTAAGGGATAGTGATCCTGGTTTAGTCAATTCCCTGGCTGAGTTCCGCTGGACCGCAATGTCGCGAATCATGACTGTATGACACCCTGGACTATATCTAAGTCAAATACGTTAATGCTCTTTTTCAAGATTAGCCGTAGCCCTCCTTGTTTTTAGGGGTTAGCAACTATAGGGCCCGTGTTACAGTTGTTGAGATACACTCAAGCTGTGACATGGCAACCCTGTAGAAACCGACTCCTTAAATACATAAGCTGAAATCTTGACTGACCCAAACCGTCGTCTCGTACCCCGAGCACCGGTGTAAGTTAAGTCAACGATGTAGTCTGACTTGATGTAGTCTAAGACCTGACCCAAACCGACGTGTCGTGAATACACCGAGCGGCGGGGCAAGTCAGGCTAGACACGAAAACAAGGGTCCGACTAGACTAGACATTGTGATTTGGATGAGCACACTCATGATCACAAATGGCTAGGGGCAAAAACCGAATAAGAGGGTCATATCCGATATGATCGATGAAGAGTCATCTTCCGATCGCAGAGTCAAGCAACTTGTTGAGCTACACTCAAGATTGTTAGGCTCAAGGTGATTGGACCTCTTACCCATTAATTTTTAATTCGATTAAATCGTTCGTTATTAAGCTTTGAAACGATCGTAAAAATAGTGGGAGGATATAGATAGATAAAAGCCATTCTACCTATATTTAATATTGAACGTATGCTAAACTAGGGCAAGACTATGTTTACGGAAGGAATCAACTTATAATATTGGAATAAGTTAACTGGTCAAATAGGTTGATTAATTGAATATCAAATTAAATTCTAATTGATAGAATTAAAACTATATTCTCGTTGACATTAAATGACCTTCTAAAGAACAACTTAAGAAATATGATTTCATTAAGTTCGGGGTCCAACAAATAAATTCACGCTACATGCCACTCGTCTCTATATGAGGCAGCTTGAACACATAGGATATTCGAAATATGTTCCTCCCTACAACTTGTCGAGCTACCCTCAAGGTTGTATGGACAAACAATTTTGATCCGCAAAGATCGAGAATTCGATCAAACCGTTTGAGTCGAATACGAGTGCATGAGTGGTGCAAGACCATGTATCACAATCGGATCTTGAGACAAGCAACTTCTTGAGCTACACTCAAGATTGCAACTCTCAGGCGTTTGGATACATGAGATGCTTGCATAGCTATTTATTTTTATTGGGCTATTTAATATCTAAATGTGATTTAGAAAAGGAAGAAGGCACTCTGGAAAGTCAATTGAGAAAGTTAGTTTAATTTATCATTAGTAAAGGCATAAGGAGGAGGAAATGAAAATGTGACATATTCTGATGTCACGATTTCATAATTATTGTTATACAAAAGGTTAACACATTTTGACGAATGTCGTCACATTGCTTCTGAAGCAATGAGCAATATGTATAACGATAATATATATATATTAAATGTTAATATATAAATACACAAGATATTAGCTAACTTATATGGCAAAATAGACTAGGCTGTATCGAGAGACTAAGCTTCACAAGTCACATAAAGAGGGGTCTGACCTCTCGTATTATGAAGTCTACGGACACTTGTGAGTCTTATTCTCTTAGATATAATGGCCGAACCCATCTGTAAGACAGTGGGAGAATGAGTTGTCGAACTCAGTCTGGTACATACTGATGTATCCGAGTCTAGATTAACCAAAATAAGTTATTCGTATATTTTATTAAGACACGTGTTCTTGATGAAACACAAGTTAGATAAAATAAATAACGAAATGACAAGTATTTAAACTGATTCGATTAGATCGAATGGTCAAATACTTAGCTACATAAAATCTTGCGAAAATATGATTTTCTCTCAAGTCAAGTCTGTTAACACATCGGTGTGTTAAAAGGTATGAATCACACTTAGTTAGACTTGGTGTGATCCATTGTAAGTGACTTTGAGTTAAGTCCTCCCTCTGGGTTAAGTCCCAGATAGTAATGCCTAGGTTTTGATAATGTTCTGTGAGGACATTATCAATAAGATATTCATTAAATCAATCATTAGGAAGTTGTATAATTACTCGAATTTCGTGAGACGAAGGGTCGAGTTAAACATCATAACTGATGATGACTTAGTCAACTTCCGGGATGAAATTCGGAGTAGTAACTCCGATTTAAAACTTGATGCAATCAGAATATGTCCGTGTGCGTAAATAAATTTTGGAATTTAGTTTACGTGCCCAAGGAAAATGTTTCCTCACTTTCTACAAGTAAATCTTTAAGTTGAAAGATTGGTGCAGAAAGGAAATTAGTGAAGTGCAATCATGTTGATCGAGAACTGTTTTCATCCTAATACCTATAAAATGGATTACGTTGAAACCATCTCGCCAGCAGATGTGTACGAATCTACTCGGACCAAACTCGATGTAAACGCTTGAGTTGACCATGAAAATTGGAGCATTCACTTATAAATTCGTTTTTCTAAATGTGATTTAGACAGACCAACTTATATGAATTAGCCAGATAGCTTTCATAGTCAGTTGGAGCGTATAAACTACATGCGAGGCATCAAAGAAATGGAACGTATATTTTGACAAAGTTATCAAAAAGTTTGATACTTTATCCGAAATAAATATGAGCCATTTGAAATGACCATTAACAAATTTAAATGATTATCGTAAGGTACGATGAACTGGATGAGATCCAAGGAAATAAAATATTATAGATTCCGTAAGACCAAGTGAATTATTTGAATAAGATTCAAATGGTTGGTCTAGCATGAACATAGAAACCCCTTTAAGTCTATAGTGTAGACGGTTTTAGCAGATCCACTCACGAAGGCTCTACCACATGAAGTCGGGAAAACTTATGTGTAAAACGGTATAAGATACCAAGATAAATTGGCCTGAGTGCAAGTGGGAGATGTAGGAGAATGATGCCATCCAGGCTATTTATCTCTGTGTGAATAGCACAAACGTCTTGTTCGAAATAACAGTAAGCTGTTTGGTAATAATTTATCTAAGTTATAGTGTAATGTAGTTAACATTAGATATTAACTTAGGTAAATTCCTGAGACTTTATGCGAGGTCAAACAGGTATCGAGATGAGTATATCTATCATGGAGAAATGTTTGACCGTCTGTAGCATAAGTCTAAAAGGGTTCGTGGTCGTAGATGTTTCGAGACGAGGATAGCGAAACATCGGATAGACCATTGTGTCTTAGTCTTCACCGTTAAGCGGTGGCGATGATCTCATGATCGTTCGACTTGGCGAAGTCGGAGACAAGACACGGGTGCTCATTAGAGAATGAGTTCACTGGACGATCCACAAGAGTTATCATATGGTTACATTGACCAATCTGTCAATGATAACTCTTAGTGATGATAGGCTAGTTGGTCTTTTGACTTGAGGTCATTTGACGAACCTGTGCGTGAACGGTGCCACTTAGATCAACTGACCTAGCTTCGAGGCAAGGCATGTCGAAAGGTCTTTTGATTGGGTGTCACTTGAAACGTACGAGGCAAGTAATGACCAAGAGAGGATTCGTCTCTCCCGGTCAATGGAAGTTAGTGTCGTAGAGTTACTTCCGTCTTTAGTATAATCTCTGCGCAGAGTATGTTGGAATAAGTCCAACATTAGTTGACTAAAGATCGATAGAAACTAACCGGAGTCAAGTTATTGGGGTTGACAGTTTGACCGTACCCTAGACTTGATCTACACGACATAGTTAAGACGAAAAGACTATAACCGCGGAATTCATCACAGACACAGTCAGAGTGGTCCCGACAAGACTCATGTCAATGAGTCAACCACATAATGATGATTCCTGAAGCAGGGACGGCAACCACTGCTCGTGGTCACTGCCGTATAGGGCTTCGAGCCCAACCTGTTGTAAGGGTCAGGCTGTAGGGTCTCACACAGAGTGTGACCTTCGTCTAGTAATAGGTAGAAATTAGTTAGGGAGAATATTTTGCATTTTGATGCAAGGGATGGAATAATTGCATTTGATGCAATATGATAATTTAAGCTTAGATAGGGACTATTTTGCATTTGATACAAAAGTGATTAAATGTGTTTTAAATTGTTTAAAACAATATTTAATGATTTAAACGCAAGGAAAAGTTCACAGGTAAGACGGGAATGTCCCGGTCTAAACCCAGGTTCGAACGGTGTCCAAAGCAGACACCAAATGCTCAAGTTAGAGCCAAAACAGCCAAAAGAAGCCTAAATGGGTCAGCCCAACTTGTTGGGCTGAACCCTGCTTGGAAACAGGCACGGGCGCCCGCTAGGAGCGGGCGCAGGCCCGCGCCCGCTTCAGCCACAGCGGGCGCCCGCTGGAGAACGGGCGCAAGCCCGCGCCCGCTCCAGCGGGCACGGGCGCCCGCCAGAAGCGGGCGCCGACCCGCACCCGCTTTCCAGCGGGCGCGGGCGCCTGTGCGCCCGCTGGGAACGTGTGCGCCCGCTGGGCACATGCGCCGCACGCGACCAGGCAGGCGTGTGCAGCGCACGCGCCTCGAGGCACGTGCACTGCACGCGCCTGGCGCACTGCAGGCTGCACGCAGCCCTAGGGCTGCGTGCTTTTGCGGCGGCTGGGTTTGTGCTTTTGGTAGGGTTCTTGGCTGATCTTTGAACGGTCAATTGGTGGGTCAAACGACCTCCGATTGACGAACAGTTTTTCCTATGCGTTCACCGTTGAACGCCCTTCGTATTGATAGGTTGTATCAATCATGAAGCTCAACGGTGAGTGAGTTAAAATTCACGAAAGTTTGCACTTTGTGAAGTGCAAACTGACTTGATTTTAATTAACCCAATTAATAGTCCCACATCGGATTTTGAGAGAAGGGGAGCAGTCAGCCGCCTATATAAATAGGGGTCTGCTCTCTTCCTCAAAACTCGTCCCAAGCTCTAGATCTGAGCGGCTCTCGTAAATGTTGGAGCACGCTCGGATCTAGGCTTAAATTAATATTTCTCCTCTCCCTATAAATTTCTGCCTTGCTCCTGAGGGCTCTAGCAAAGCCGCAAAGGAGTTCATATTCAGATCCGAAATCTAGGCGGAGGTTTCACTCGCGTGAAACTTTCTTCGACGGTTGGTTGGCTCGGCGACACGGGATTGTTCGCCTCGGGATGCGAAGCGGTTCGAGGAGCGGTTCGGGGAGCGGTTCGAGGAGCAGCTCGGCGTGGGACGAGGAGCGGCTCAGAAGACGGTGCGAAACATCTCGCCTGCTCCAGGGTTGAGATTCCGGGTATGTGTTTAAGCATTAGTTTAATTTAATCGCAGTAGGCTAGATCCTTCTTGGGATGGTTAGACCCATCCCAAGTTGGCATAGATCTTGGCTAAGGGTCTTGGACCTTAGGGCTAAGTTAAAATTGTTTTTGACTGCATGTTAATTAGATTAACAAGTTTTTCTTCCGCTGCAATTGTTTTTCTGTCTATGTTCCGTCCGACTTAGGACGTGACTAGAGTTTTTGTGCCCTAAGGGTACCGCAAAACCCTTCAGTTGGAAGATCAGGATGATGATCTACATGAAGGGTCAAGACCTATGGGACATCACGGAGTTGTCATTTGAGGAACCAACTTCACCCGCGGCTTCAAGAACTAAGGCGGAGAAGGACTCGATCAAAGTCAATGCGAGGGCTATGAATGCATTCCATTGCGCCCTCACTTCAAATGAGTTCAACCGCATCTCCATATGCAAAACGGCCAACGAAATTTGGCATACATTGGAGATTTCTCATAAAAGGACTTCGAAGGTAAAGAAATCTAAACAATGCGCATTTAGATCTAAATATGAGTTGTTTAAGAGGCAGGAAGGTGAGAACATCTCGGAGATGTTCAAAATGTTCACTGATATCGTGAAAACATTGGAAGGACTTGGGAAAGTGATTTCCCAAGAGAATCGTGTGGACAAGATCCTTGACTCGCTTACATCTCAATGGGAGTCAAAGGCCAACGAGATTTTGAAGTCAAATGACTTGTCTAAATACACCATTGAGGAGTGCATTGTGAATCTCATGGCGATGAAGTGAAACTTCAACACAAGAAAGAGATTCAACCAACCAAGCCCGAGAAGCAAAAAGGGGGTTGCATTCCATGCCGAGAAGGAGCCAATCAAGTGGAGGAAGAAATTCCATCGGGAAGCTTCGAGTGAAGATGATGGAGAAGATGATGTTAGCGATTATGAATACATCGAGCTTGCCAAGCAATTCAAGGCATTCCTCAAGGGCAAGCAAGTTAAATCGTTATCGAAGTTTGCCTCCAAGTCTAACAATTCTATTTGTTTCAATTGTAGAGGAAAAGGTCATATTTCTACCGAATGCCCTTCCAAACCCGACAAAGAAGATTACAAAGGGAAAGGAAAGAAGCATTGGAATGGCAAGTCCAAGTTCAAGAACCAAAAGAAGGGACTTGTCGGCACATTTGATGACTCCGATGAGGACACATCAAGTGATGAAGAAGAGGATGACAAGGAGCGAGGTCACGTGTGCTTCGTGGCTTTTGATGATTCTTCATCAATCTCCTCTAGCTCAAGCGATGAAGAGGTAGAGGCATGGCTCAACCCCAACGAGGAAATGTGCTTCATGGCAAAGGAGGATGGGTCTTCGTCAAGCTCTAGCAAAGAGGAAAGCGATGAGGAAGTTGAGGAGGAGAAGCTATCCTACGAGGAGCTCGAAAACCGCTTCAATGTGGCCTCCAATGTGGCAAGTAAGTGCATCGACTCATATGACAAATTGAAAGCAAAATTTAAAAATACTATGAGTAGGTTGCATGAATTTGAGTCTGTTGGATCTGGATCTAAGCCTAAGGGGGGGGGGGGGGGGGTGAATAGGCTTATAAAAATTCTCGTGCAACCCACGAGAAATCACACGCAGTTATAGCCACAGTCAATGTAAACAATAATCAACCACAGATACACAGCAGATTTTACCCTGGTTCGATCGCACCCACGACCTACGTCCAGCCCCAAAAGCAATACTAGATTATTAAAGTTTACCGGTACAACCTGTAGCTAGAGCACCAACCCTACACTCACCTGGCCCTCAGTACCTGCACTCACCAAAGTGCCCAAACAATAACAATACTAGTAAAGCTCTCTCTCTTGGCTAGTCCCAACTAGCCAAGTCCCCAAACAAATAATAAAATAGTTTCACAGAGATCACACCACCAAATCACAAATAAAGTAAAGTTAAGAGTTTAGAATCGCTCAGTTGTGAAGGCGTTGATGTCTCTGTCGTTCAGCGCGTGGTCAGATCAGTCTGACAGATAGTAGTCCCCTTTGTAGTCCCAACACCTCTGTATAGGATCAGAAAATTTCGGCCTTCATGGAAATTCGCAGTTAAGATTTGTGCAACCTTGAGATTTGCAAGGAAGACGTCTTTGGCCTGCTGCTGCTCTTGAAATTTTGTGAGAGGAGATCGGCCTGTCAAATCAAAGGGACAAGAGGAAAGTTACGGCATGTTTGATAATCAAAAAATAATAATAGTAAGCATGTGGATATGATATTTGCTGAGAGGGAATAATCATTGCATCCTGGGCTTTGAGATTCTCAAGAAGAGAACGAAGATCACTTTAGCCTGAAACGTGCGGACTGTGGAATTCTCATATTTGTGCGGCTTCTCAAATTTTTGTTGTTGATGGAATCAAGAAATTGATTGCTGACGTTCTCTGAAATTCGCAACAAAAAATGACCTGTACTCTTGAAACAAAAAAAATTAGTGCGGCTTAATCTTTAGACTTGCGGCTCTTGGAACCCTCTGAAAACGTGCGGCAGCTAAGGGATTTTTTTGTGTAGAGGATTTTCAGGGGGGGTGGGTTGTTGATGTATTCAATGAATAAAAAAAACCTTACTGCTCTTCAAGATTTTCTGAGGAAAAAAAACGCCACCCTTGTATTTGATTTTGATGAACTTTTGTGCACAAAGAGGAGGCTGCGGCTTCTAAAAAACAAAACCCTCTCAAAGTTGGAAAAAAAATGTCGGCTGCTTATATACCCTTAGGGTTTTTGCTCTCATTTTTTTTTCAAATGGGATAGGATTCTTTTTTTATTAAAGGCCGGCCTGGGAATTGCAAGGGTGTGGCCGTTTTGTGTGTGTAGACTTTTTGAATAGCTCTCATAAAAAAACTCCTCTGGCCCCTTTTTAGTTGCGGCTAACCTAGTTTTTTTTTAAAAAACTATGACCTCTTCAAAAAAATCCCATCTAGGTTACAGCTCCTTTGGGTAAATGAATTTTTTGGGACTCTCTTTAAAAAAACGGGCCTACCCTCTGTATTTGATTTTCTTTGACCCATTTGTCTTCGTACCCTTCTTCCATCATATTGGCCACATCACACAATGAGTCTCTCCAAGCTTTGTCTTTCCTGAAACACTTAACACTCACGTTAAAAACGCTCACACACGTTTGTTATCATCAAACACGAAGTTCATAGATCGTTGCTATCAACAATCTCCCCCTTTTGATGATAACAAACTAGGTATAAGATTTGCACATTAAGTTTCCAAATATTGTGTGTGAAAGTGTGGCGATATTGGGTGACATGCAATAATATTAAATGATGTGCGAACAATAATGTGTAAAGTTTAGCAATAAGCATGCTCCCTCTATTTTTGTACTTCCCCAATATTCATTAATGCTCCCCCTTAATCAAACAATCATATATTTGTGAGCATTACAAAGATAATACCAGATGCCAAATACCAAGCACACTGCCAAATACCATCTTCACCAAGTAACTACCAAATATTTGCGAGCATTACAAAGATAATACCAGATGCCAAATACCAAGCACACTGCCAAATACCAGACACACCAAGTAAATACCAAATCTTCACCAAGTAACCACCAAATCTTCCCAAATTTTTCTTCCCCTTTGTTATCATCAAAAGTCATCACACGAAGTCAAAATCATATATCATGCACAAAGAGAGTATTATTAACCATTACCAACAATTGCATGCATACAATCATAGAATAATCAAGTCAAAATCCAATCAAATTAAACAACTACGACTTCAACACCAACGTGTACGTGCGATGATTAAAATTGAAGCACATAAGGAGAATCATTAAGAAAGTCAACCAGAGCCAATCCACACTTTCCAAAATAACAGTCTATCACCTAGGATTGAATTTTCCCACCTCATTTAACAATGAGTTCAAGGTACCACACCCCAAAACATAGCCTATAAGGACTCTTAGATGTGGGGGTGGCATTGCTTGACGAGTAAGTACACCAACGCTAAAGTTTACCCATAAAGCTTATATTGGATACTCGTGTGTAATACCGTTGCCAAGGATTGTATCCATTTTTCATACAGAGCAATTAACCTTCTTTTTCATTTTTATACTTGTAGTATCATCATTTTTCTTAATGCTCAATTTTTATCCATGGCAAGGTATATCATATCCCTTAGATTATCAGTTAAGTTTTCCTCCGATATTCACATTTCCAATTTCAAAAACGATATCTCCAAATGTGCAACAATAATAATATATGTGGAAGTGAAGTAGGTGGTGTAGAAATCAAGTTATTTTCAGTCATTGAACATGCCATGAATATTTAGAAGGATGGACATGCGCATGTAGCAAAAGAAATAATACAACAATTTCTACACAGATATGAGAATCATTCATGAATACTTCTTTTAATGAATCAAAGAGAAAGATACACATTGAAGCACCATTTTTTTTGTTTTTGTTTTTCATTTTTTTGTTTTGTTTTGTTTGTTTGTTTGTTTGTTTGTTTGTTTGTTTGTTTTTTTTTGAGTGCATGAGATACTAAAGCAAACATGAGATGCAATCACACAAATAAAAATAAAATCATGCACACATAACAATGCAACTACTAGCACACAAACAAAAAGGTTCAAGCACACAAGAAAGCATAAAATCGCGTTCTAAGTTTTATCAATAAAAGAGGAACGAGTGCGTATACCTGCCGTAGGTTCACCTATAATCAAGTCTGATGGGTGGTTTGGATTGAACCTTAGCTCTCCTCCGGTAACTGCTACTTCTTGTATTTCTCCCGTGCCAGTTTCAGTTTCCTCTTGCCTTTCAGATTGATCCTCATTATTCCTTGGAAAGCATTGTTGTTCTTCATTTTCCTCTTCTTCGTTATTCCTGCAAACCAAAGGAAGTATATCAGATTCATCAAATTTAACATGTATGGATTCAATAATAGTGAGAGTGCATTTATTATATATCCTGTATGCTCTCCTCCTCGCTGAATAGCCCACGAACACTCCTTCATCTGATTTGGATTCGAATGTGCCACGTCGATCTCCTGTATTTAATATATAGCACCTGCATCCAAAAACTCTAAAGTAAGAAATATTCGGAGTATTGCCATGCCATAGTTCATATGAGGTTTTATTTAATAAAGGTCGAAGCATAACTCTATTGCATACATGGCATGCCGTATTAATGGCCTCAGCCCAAAAGGACATAGGCACTCTATATTTATAAAGCATACTCCTAGCCATCTCCTTTAGTGTACGATTCTTTCTTTCGACCACCCCATTTTGTTGAGGTGTTCTAGGAGAAGAGAATTCATGTAAGATTCCTTTTTCAATACAAAATTTTTCAAACATAGCGTTTTCAAACTCACCTCCATGATCACTTCTAATTTTTATAGTGGAAGAATTTTTCTCATTAGAAACTTGTATGTAAAAGTTTTGAAAATTATTAAATGAGTCTGATTTGTTGGCTAGGAAGTAAACCCATGTATATCTAGAAAAATCATCAACCAATACTAAACAATACTTTTTACCTCCTAGGCTAGCAATGTCTGTGGGACCAAATAGATCCATGTGCACCAATTCCAATATGCGTGTGGTGGCAACTTCATTAATGCCGGAGAAAGTAGATCTAGTTTGCTTACCTTTTGTGCATGCCACGCACAACTTACCATTCACATATGTTTGATGCGGTAATCTTATTACCAGATTTTTGCTTTCCAGTTTCTTTATCAATCTCATGCTTGCATGTGCTAATCGTCTATGACATAGTGTGGCCTCTTCTTCACCTACAAGCAGACATTTAGAAACAGTTAGTTCTTCATTCATAAGAGTATAAAAATTATTCTTTCTATTTGCAGTAATAATAATGTCACCTGTGGAGCTATCAATGATTTTACAAAGTTTTGCATCAAATTCAACTTTCATACCTTTGTCGCACAGCTGACTCATAGAAATGAGGTTATATTTCAACTTTTCAACCAATAGGACATCTGTAAGCTGAAAGGTGTCGTTACCTACAACACCTTTACCAATTACCTTGCATTTTCCATTGTCCCCTAAAGTAATACTTCCTCCTTCATGCTTTGCAAGGCTAAGGAACCTTTCTCTTTCACCTGTCATGTGTCTTGAGCAGCCAGAGTCTAAGTACCACTCACACTTTTGTCCCTTAGCCGTGCCATGTACCTACACATAAGAAGAGCATGATATGTGTGACCTAGGAATCCAAATAGGTCCACTAGTGTTAGTCACTTTATTTTTTGGAACCCAAATTTGCTTAAATTTGATGTTGGTATTCCTATACTTGCAATTATAATAAGCATGACCAA
The DNA here is from genome assembly GCA_030789695.1 of Scilla litardierei. Taxonomy (NCBI): domain Eukaryota; kingdom Viridiplantae; phylum Streptophyta; class Magnoliopsida; order Asparagales; family Asparagaceae; genus Scilla; species Scilla litardierei. The sequence goes on from CM061142.1 coordinate 70,567,070, forward strand.
CACCACCACATGTATAACATTTAGCAAACATGCTTCTTCCTACACCAGTTTCTTTTTGATTCTTTCTATTAGTTCTAGTCCTCTCATCAATTTTATTTCCATATCCCAAACCACGCCTGTTATTTCCTTGTATCTGATTACCTAGAATAATGTCTAATGAATGCTTTCCAACCCCAAATTTTTTAATAGACAATTCAAGATCAGATATTTTAGACTTTAAAAACATGTTCTCATTAACAAGCATGGTACATTTACTAATGAAGGCCTTCTTGTTCTCTTCTTCACTCTTTTTCAGATTAGCCATCTTCTTTTCTAGCTCTTTGTTTTCATTTATTAGCATGCAAATCTTCTCATTTAGCGATTCATTTTCTACTTCTACCTTGATCATATTTAGTTTAAACATGCTAATATCTTTAAGTAAAGTAAAACAGTTCAGACACTCGGTTTCAGTAGGCATACAAGATTTTCCCTTTTTCAAAGAGTTAATAGTAGAATCACATGCAACAAGCTTCTCTTTAATTTCATCAACTTCTAAAGACATATTATAATTGTCTTGTTGCAATTCAAAATTAGCATTTTTAAACTTCTCTACATGGGATTCAAGTAACTCAACAGTTTATTCCAACCTTTCAATTTCATCTTGCATTTCTTTAAAGGTAGTCACAAGTTGAGCTTTAGTTAAAGATTTTACCTGATCTAGTTCTCCCATCAGACAAAGAGAGGAATGTACAACTTCCTCTTGAGATTCATCCTCGCTGTCCATATCCCATGTGAGCACCAAAGATTTTCCCTTTTGCTCCGCAGCGTTATTCTTTCCTTGAGGGCATTGCTTCATAAAATGTCCCTGCTTTTTACATTTAAAACATGTAACCGGATCAGTAGTATTCTGCTCAAAAGATTTATTATTAGAATTAAATTTAGAGCGATTAAACTTTTTCAGCATCTCTGATCTCCCGTTGCCAGTTCTGATATATTTCTTGAAGCTCCTCACCAAAAAGGCCTCCTCTTCATCTCCATCTTCATCCTCCTTAGCTTGAAGGGCTATTGCCTTTGAGGTCTTCAACTCATCTTTCTCTCTCAGTTCAATGCTCTGCAGCTCTAGCTCGTAGGGCATCAGGTTCCCTATCAGATCCTCCACTTTCATCTGCGATAAATCCCTTGCTTCCTGAATAGCTGTGATTTTGGGACGGAAGGTGCTAGGCAATGCTCTTAAGATCTTTCTGATTTGCTCCAGACTCGAGTACGGCTTTCCAAGAGAGGTAGATTTGTAAACGATGTCTGTGAACCTCGCAAACATCTCTTTAATTGACTCTGATGGAAGCATGCGGAAGCTTTCATATTCAGTGCTGAGTAGCGCAAGTCTGGACTCCTTAACCTGCGATGTACCTTCATGAGTCACCTCTAGAGTATGCCAAATTTCCTGCGTAGTTTGACATTGAGATATACGGTTAAACTCAGCGTTATCTAAAGCACAAATCAATGCATTCATAGCTTTATTATTCAATGAAAAACGCTTCTTATCAAAGTCATCCCACTTATCTTCTGTTTTTATCATTTCATTATTAGCAACATTAATGGTGGGAGGTTTATAGGCTTTTTCTACAATGCTCCATACATCATAATCAACAGCAGCTAAATAAATCCGCATCCTAGTTTTCCAATATGCAAAATCAACACCATTAAACTTAGTGGGACAAGAAATAGACTGACCCTCAGCAAAAGCAGAATCAGACATATTCATAGACATGATCAATTAGTCTAGATCCTCTAAACTGGCTCTGATACCACTTGTTGGATCTGGATCTAAGCCTAGAGGGGGGGTGAATAGGCTTATAAAAATTCTCGTGCAACCCATGAGAAATCACACGCAGTTATAGCCACAGTCAATGTAAACAATAATCAACCACAGATACACAGCAGATTTTACCCTGGTTCGGTCACACCCACGACCTACGTCCAGCCCCAAAAGCAATACTAGATTATTAAAGTTTACTGGTACAACCTGTAGCTAGAGCACCAACCCTACACTCACCTGGCCCTCAGTACATGCACTCACCAAAGTGCCCAAACAATAACAATACTAGTAAAGCTCTCTCTCTCTTGGCTAGTCCCAACTAGCCAAGTCCCCAAACAAATAATAAAATAGTTTCATAGAGATCACACCACCAAATCACAAATAAAGTAAAGTTAAGAGTTTAGAATCGCTCAGTTGTGAAGACGTTGATGTCTCTGTCGTTCAGTGCGTGGTCAGATCAATCTGACAGATAGTAGTCCCCTTTGTAGTCCCAACACCTCTGTATAGGATCAGAAAATTTCGGCCTTCATGGAAATTCGCAGTTAAGATTTGTGCAACCTTGAGATTTGCAAGGAAGACGTCTTTGACCTGCTGCTGCTCTTGAAATTTTGTGAGAGGAGATCGGCCTGTCAATTCAAAGGGACAAGAGGAAAGTTACGACATGTTTGATAATAAAAAAATAATAATAGTAAGCATGTGGATATGAGATTTGCTGAGAGGGAATAATCATTGCGTCCTGGGCTTTGAGATTCTCAAGAAGAGAACGAAGATCACTTTAGCCTGGAACGTGCGGACTGTGGAATTCTCATATTTGTGCGGCTTCTCAAATTTTTGTTGTTGATGGAATCAAGAAATTGATTGCTGACGTTCTCTGAAATTCGCAACAAAAAATGACCTGTACTCTTGAAACAAAAAAAAATTAGTGCGACTTAATCTTTAGACTTGCGGCTCTTGGAACCCTCTGAAAACGTGCGACAGCTAAGGGATTTTTTTGTGTAGAGGATTTTCAAGGGGGTGGGTTGTTGATGTATTCAATGAATAAAAAAAACCTTACTGCTCTTCAAGATTTTCTGAGGAAAAAAAACGCCACCCTTGTATTTGATTTTGATGAACTTTTGTGCACAAAGAGGAGGCTGCGGCTTCTAAAAAACAAAACCCTCTCAAAGTTGGGAAAAAAATTTCGGCTGCTTATATACTCTTAGGGTTTTTGCTCTCAATTTTTTTTCAAATGGGATATGATTCTTTTTTTATTAAAGGCCGGCCTGGGAATTGCAAGGGTGTGGCCTTTTTGTGTGTGTAGACTTTTTGAATAGCTCTCATAAAAAAACTCCTCTGCCCCTTTTTAGTTGCGGCTAACCTAGTTTTTTTAAAAAAAACTATGACCTCTTCAAAAAAAATCCCCTCTAGGTTACGGCTCCTTTGGGTAAATGAATTTTTTTGGGACTCTCTTTAAAAAAACGGGCCTACCCTCTGTATTTGATTTTCTTTGACCCATTTGTCTTCGTACCCTTCTTCCATCATATTGGCCACATCACACAATGAGTCTCTCCAAGCTTTGTCTTTCCTGAAACACTTAACACTCACGTTAAAAACGCTCACACACGTTTGTTATCATCAAACACGAAGTTCATAGATCGTTGCTATCAACAGAGTCTTCTAGTGTAAATACTAATGATGCTTTGCATATTTGTGACACTATTGAGAGAGACATACTTCTCTCTCAAGTTAAGTATTTGAGCATTTCTAATGAAAAATTATTAGCTCAAAATCTTAGCTTAGAAACACGCATTCAACAACTTACGTTGAAATGCGAAGAGGAATCCCGTAAGCTCAAAAGCTTTGTGTATTCTAGGGATTCATTCCACGGGTTGCTTGAAAAACAACATCCGGTAAACCATAGAGGAGGTTTGTGGTATATTCAAAATGTGGTATCCAAACCCACCTCTAATTCTTCTTTTGGTGCAAATTCAAGAAATATTGCTAAAGCACCTAAGAAGAATCACCATGCTTTCTTGTATAATATTAACACCAACAAGAAGCATGTAAATCACAAGGCGGTGAGGAAAAATGAAAATCCTTCATTTTTTGCTAAGAAGCAAAATCCTCATACTATGCATGCCAAGAAATCTTTTCTACACCTAAGCATGCCACATCCACCCCTCTTGCAATGGCAAAACTCTTGCCTAGGAAATCCTTGAGATTATGGATTCCCACTAAGTGTAGTGTGCAAGAGAGGGATATATACATCAACTCTTTGGTTAGGGATGTGATCACCTCATGTGATTACATTGGGAAATCAAACTTTACTTGGGTTTGGTTCCCTAATGTTTAGGTTCCTCACACATATGCATATTGCATGAGTATTGTGCTTAAATGTTTATTTTAGCATACCCATTGGTTGTTTGTGTTTCATGATTTTGAAAATGTTTTCAAATTTATTTTTCATGAAAATGGGGACCTTGGAGAATACATTGTCATGCATGCATTCTTTAATCCATATGTATGACAATGTGGGAGTTAATATGTTGTTTGTTTAAAATTATTTTAAAACATATTTTGACTCTCATTTCGGGGTGTCTTTGGGCTCATTGCTTCACAATTGGTGTCTTAATTGATTAGTTTGGTCTCAAACTAAACCCCTTGGATATTGCCAACATATTTCATGTTATATTTAGTTTTGGCAATGCCATTGTGTATCAATGAAGCTTGATTTCTTCATATCTATTGCTTTGATACACTTTAGGCCCATGGCTCCAATTATGTTTGACAATTGGTAAAGAAGATTATCTTTCAAGATTATTTTGCTACAATTGGTATTATCTCAATTGTTAGAGATTGTTTATTCTCGTACTTTACAATTGGTATTAGATCCCAAAAGTAAAAAATTTGACCATTTCTATGATCTAGGGGAAGCATGTGATAGTATTGATACCCACTAAACTTTTACAATTTGGAATCATACATTTCTTTTCTCTAGCATATTGTCACATCTTCGATTAAGATGACAAGAGGGATATTTTTGATGTCCACCTTTTTGACGATGTCAAGAGGAGAGATATATGCACTATGTAAATCTTGTATTTCATACATATGCATATTGGGAGAGAGATATATCTACGGGGATAGATAGGTGGGATTGTATAAACCATTCTTGTATGCATGAATATTTACTATTGCAATTGGTTTATATAATCCACACCTATTATATGTCACCATGACATCTCATTTTACATGTGGTGCATATAAGTAGGAGGAGCTCATTAGCATTGTGCTTTATTTCTTTATGTTTTACATAATGTGTGTCATCACCAAAAGGGGGAGATTGTTGATTATTGGTGTTTCATACCAATGTTATTTTTATGATGATCACAACATTATGTTGCTGCTAATGACTCTCTTGTTTTAGTCTCTTAGTTACATTTCAAGAATATCGTTTTTGGAGACTAAACACTTGGTGCAAGGATGGATATCAAGTGGAGAAGGGCCAAAGCTTGGACTCAAGGGGTGCCAAAGCTTGGAGATGATGGAGAGCATCAAGGCATCAAGATTGAAGCCATAGACTCTAAGGAAAGCAATGTAATCCATGTAATATTTTATTTATTACTTTTCTCCTTTTTGAGGCTAAGTTTAATGTAATGTCTTGATAAATGGTATACTCATTCATGCATATGCTTTAACCATCTTAGTGAGCCTTAGGATTATCATAGAATCCAGCCCAATAGGCTCATCGTGCCTAAAGACTCATTTGGAGTCTCTGGCTCTCCAACAGTCGCCTGATGAAGGTTTTACAGTCGACTGCCTTCTACAGTCGACTGTGGTGCACTGCTCAAGTCAACATTTTATTGACTCTACTTGAGCATTTCGTATCAGTCAACTGATGAAGTATTTACAGTCGACTGTATATTTACAGTCTCCTGTGAAATGGTCAACAATCGTCTGAAAGGCGTAAGTGCGAAAGTTGAAACTCTCTGTTTATTTCCATCCTCTGCAGCAGTCGACTGATGAAGGATAAACAGTCGCATGTCTATTTTACAGTCGACTGTCATTTGTTCATTTGTCGCATGTATGCATACTAGGAGTAAGTTACAACTCTCTGTTTTATTTCATCCCCAGCAGCAGTCGCCTGATGAAGGATATACAGTCGACTGTCATGGCTCAGATTATAGCCGTTGGAAATTATTTAGCCGTTGGACATTCGACTGTCATTTGTTCTTCAGTCGACTGTCGCTTGTTCTTCAGTCGACTATCGCTGACGTTTCAACCCAGAATCTAGCCATTGCAGCTTTTTGTTTTTGGTTGTTTTCTTGGTTTTTGAGAGTTTCTATATGGTTCCGATATATATGAGAGGGCTAAGTTTATTAGAACTTCTTGGATCTATTGCAAATCATTAGAGATTGATTAAGCCACTCTCAAACTCTCTCATTTTCCTCTTAGATCTCTAAATCTCCTTCATGCATTGAAGTCAAGCTCAAGAAAAATCAGCCAAGTGCATTTCTAGCAAATCTCATCACTTGGAGATCCTCTTCCATGCCTTACATTCATTTATGAGCAAGTTCATCTCAAGGAATATGTAAGAGTATTTGTTTTACTTTGTCATTTCCTTCAAACCCTAGCTTTCTTTGTGAGAGTTAGTTACTCTCTGTATGAGAGTATAACCTTCTGTGTGAGGGTTGGTTGAGATCTCTCTGTGTGAGAGTTTGATTCTCTCCGTGTGAGAGCATAAGTCTTTCTGTGTGAAAGCAAGGATATCTCTTTATGGGAATCCTAAATCCTCTGTTTGAGGTCTCTCTGTGTGAGAGTAATGATTTCTCCGTGTGAGAATCCAAATCCTCTGTGTGAGGTATTGATTCGGGTTCAATATTACATATTTAACCCCCCATTTAGCCCTATTTTGTGCTCATGTGATGCTACATTGTTCTCTAATTCATACGTATTTTCTACACATTTATTTATTAGAGAAAACACGCTATTTGAGCACAAAACAGCAATTAATGAAGTATTTCTGCACTTTTTATATTTTTTCTAGCATCGTCTCGATCTCACGATTCCAACGACTATTTATTTATATTTTTCTGAGATCTGTGCTAATTACTGTGTATTTTTGAATGCAGAATTCCAATTAATTGAAGAAATACAAAGAAAATACGTGCACGAATCTTGGCGCATGACGCGGCCGCCATCGGAGCCGCCACATGGCAGCATCTCCACGCTTCCCCGCCTCCATCCAACGGCGTACAGTGGATCCCGCAACGCATGCGATATGGACGACGTGGCTTTCTCGTAGCCGCACGATCGTGATCGAACGGTCAGAAGCAACCCACAGCAAGCTGCGACGCGGCGACTTATGAACCGTGCGATCTTCATCCTACGGTCTCGATTGAAGCCCGAAGGCGGATCGAAAGCGGGCGACGCGGCACGCCCTGGTCCGTCCGATCAAGATCGCACGGTCGCCATGTAACGGCCGATATTTTTAGGTATGTTGAATTGCGTGTGTGTTAGTATTTTTACTTCCGATTGTCTGAGTGTTTTTATCCGTGGAGTCGACGCGAGCGCGTCTAAATTTTTCACCGTAGTTTAATAGTTACTATAGTTATTTTAATTTACTAATTACCTTAAGTTATTTTATTACAAAATTACGATTACTAATTTAATTTACTAATTACCAATAATCTTTAATCCACCACTTGGGTTAATTAGTTAATTAATTAGTTAATTAACCCATCCACGTTTTTCTCATTCCGAGCCGGTTCCTTCCTCAAAACAGTTTCGATTCATTCCCCTAAAAATTTTTAGTCTTCCATCATTAATACTAGGTTTGAATTTTAGACGTTTCGTTTAACACGACTCTTCCTTCTTAATTGAAACCTAACCTAATCCTTGACTAAATTCTCCCACCGTTAATGAACCATGTCCCCTGCCTTTTCCTACTTCAAGGAGCACCGCTCAACTCCCCTACAATGTTCATCAGCCCCATCATACACTTCTTTCACAGTTTCATCATCTTCACCCTTCACAGAAAACATTCGCAACCCAAATCACAAAACCAAATCCATCACAACTCAAAAACCAGAAATTGAGGGGTAGAGAAACAAAAATCAAATCTGAGCTCGCCAAATTCAGATCTACATCTCCCAAATTCAGCCCCAATTCACAAACCAATTTCAGAACACAAAAATCAAAACCCTAATTTTTTATTTCCTCTTCCTCCTCCTCCTCCCTTGGCCGGCCCCCTCACCCTCTCCATCAGCCCCCAGCCGAGCCCCCGCCAGATCTCGTAGCCGCGCGCCGCCCTAGCCGCCCCCGACCCGACTCGCGCCGCCGACCCCCACCTCGCGCCGCCGTGCCCCTTGAGCCGCCGCCCCCGGCTGCTCTCCAGGCCGTCGGACCCCCGCATCGCGCCGCCGTGCGTTTCTTGGCCGCTGCCCCCTTGGCTCCTCTCCACCTGCAGGCAACAAAAAAAAGGGGAAAGAAAGACAGAACGAAGAAGAAGAGAAGACAAAGAGAAAGAAGGGGAAAGGAGACAGAGAGAGAGAAAGGTAAGTTATTATAAAGTATTATATGTTATAATAAGTTTTGCTGGTTGGGTGAGTTATTAAGCTGGTTGGGTGAGTTATCAAGAGTAAGTTGTTAATATAGCCCTACATGAAGATGTTAGTAGCAGATTATTTTTGAATACCAAGTTAAGTTTCATTTTAAGTTAATATTTAAGTTAGATGCTGGTTGTGTTAAGTTATTACATAAGTAAAAGTGATTATTAGTTATAAGTTCTAATGTTTCAGAATAGTTAATAGCTTTAAGTTATATAATTATGATTAGTTACGGGTTAGTGAATATAAAGAGTTAGTGTGTTATTATTATTATTATAAAATTGAGTAACTGACTCATTTGTAACCTATGAAACCAGGTACACCGACCGCCTTTCAAAACGCGCTTTTCCAGACAAAGCGATTTGGTAACTCATCGTACCCTAGCTATAGGGTTTAAAAGAAATATTGATGCATGCCAAAATTAGTTTCTTTTATTGGCAAAGTGTTTCACTTGAACAGTTAGCTAAACTTGATAAGTTGCACCATACCGTAAATTGAATTGGACTCTGTGACATGCTTAACCGTTGCTTAACCGTTAACTGAAAGATGTAATTGGATAAGTGAGAATGGTAATTGACTCGTAACCTGCACACACACACACACACACACACACACTGGGTTTTTGGGGTAACTTATAATTGTGGAAGTGCGGGAGCGACCAGTCCGATCTTCAGTGGATAGTACCGTTTTGATTGAACCGTATCGTGAACCGTATCGTTTTTTGAATAGTATCGTTATGATTGTACCGTACCGAATTGTTGTAACCCGGGATATCAGGTGGACTCTTGGTTGCACATCGTACTTCCCTTTATAAGTCACGTAGGCTCATGTACAACTAAAAATCTCGTAACTGGTCTTTTTAAATATTGTTATTGCTGATAGAAGTAGACTGCTATGTTACTTTTCTGCTCTATTGATCGCACTATACCTTTTAGTTTGCCATGCTAGTTTTGCCATGCTCGTTTATTGTTTTAAATATCATGCTAGAGTTACTTTGAGTTACGTCTGATCCTGGCGACCCTTCTTTTTGTGGTGGTCTCGCCAGATACAGCACTGGTTGAGGAAGTTGCACCAGGGACTGCAGACGCTGAGTTTGCTGTAGAATTTGACCAGGAGGACGCTGGTTACTAAGTGTGAGTGTGAGCGTGTTTATTTATTATATGTATCAGAGTGGCTTGCTTGGTGTGTATTTGTATTCTCGAGTTATATTTCCTTTCATGTACGCTGCTGGTTTGTAATAAGGTTTACACCACTTTCATGTATGAGTATTTTGGCGCATTTCTGCAACAGAGCCTGTATTGATCTCCTCGGTGCCTAGCAGGACTTGTGCATTTCCAAACAGTAACGGGCCCCGAGAGCGGGTCGTTACAGGTTTGGTGGCCCATGCAGGTCCGCGCTAAATACCACATGAGCAGTACAGGAAGTTCAGAATGTGCTGTATAAAATACTCAATGAAACTGATCAAACCTTATGAAAACACAGGAAGGCAATGGAAAGGAACACTTCAGGAAGCGAGGACAGTGCATTTGGATCCGGGATCAATCACCTGAATGGGGGTCCCAACCAAAATGATGCTGGCAATGGAGCTAACACCGGTCCGAATGCGACAGCATTTCCGACCGCACCATTGTCTGCAGAAGATTGCATGCGAGGCATGTATGCCCTTCATCAGCAGCTTGGACAGGCTTTGAAGCAGGCTTTGCGCAGAGAGCAGAAAGCTGACCCGAGTGTTTATCACTTTCGAGGGATGAACCCGAAGACTTTCGCTGGGACCGAGAATCATCTCCAAGCGGAAGAATGGCTCAAGAGAATCACTGATGATCTGAGAGCATCTCAGATTCGAGAAGAAGCATGGGTGGCTACCGCCAAAAGGCAACTAACTGATGGTGCTCGAGACTGGTGGCAGGCGGTAGAAGACCGCTTGGGATTACCGATTTCATGGGATGTCTTCACCAAAACGTTCAATGCTCAGTACTTTCCCCCACAGGCAAAGATCCTGATGAGGAAGACGTTCATTTACCTAAAGCAGGGTTCGATGACCGTGGATCAGTATGACGCTGAGTTCTCCAGGCTCAGCAGGTTTGCCCCAGAGATGGTTGTAGATCCATTGACTCGAGCCCAGCAGTTCCAGCAGGGGCTTAACATTGAGATTCGGAGGATGATGGTCGGTGCTAGTCCGACCACACATGCTGAAGTTTTAGCCATTGCTCGTAACCATGAGATGGTCGAAATGGAAGCAAATGAAGAGCGAAGGCTGACAGCACCTGCAAGGCCTCCACCGACCCAAGCTGGGCCAAGCAGACGGCCACAGATACACCGCCCTATTCAGCAGGTTCAGTTTAAGAAACCAGGGCAACAGCAGCAGGCCCTCCCGGTCTGCCACTATTGTGGGAAGCTTGGACACATCAGGTCTGAGTGTCGAATTCTTTTAGGCCTTTGTCTGGTTTGTGGAGAGTCAGGACACATGGCTAGGGATTGTCCGCATCGTGCTACAGCTCCAGCTCCAGCCCCAGCTCCTCGTGCTATCCCAACTGGGAACGCTCCACAGCGTCCACCTCTACCTCCACAGCAGAGGCAGTTTCAACAAGCAAGGCAGCAACCACCACCGAAACGCCAGGCTTACACCATGACCGTCGAAGAAGCTGAGGCTACCGGTGAAGTGATCACAGGTATATTTCTTGCATAGTTCATAATTCATTTCTTTCATTAGCATTGGTTGCTTAGATTAGTGTTTGGACCTAGGTGTCGTGCTAGTAGCTGGGCAACCCGCCCTCTCCTTGTTCGACTAAGGAGCATCACATTGTTTTCTGGCGAGTCGATTCGTTCGCACCCACACTGTTCCGGTCAAACCTTTAGCATCTGGGTGGAACGTCAACACGGGTGGCAGAGTGATAAAGACGACCCGTGGGTATCCTCAATGCCCAGTGGTTATTTGTGGGTGAGCGTTATTTGCTGACTTTATGATGATAGACATACCAAACTTTGATGCTGTATTCGGGATGGATTGGTTGGGGACTTTCCATGCCACCATCGACTGTAGTCGAAGGAGGGTAGTCTTCGAGATTCCTGATCATCCAAAGTTCGAGTTCAATAGTGGAAGCAGATCGGTAGGCCCAGTGGAGTACAGAGCCAAATCGACCGAAGCAATAGCAGCCGCTATGGAAGCTGAGCCTGAGATACCAGAAGTGGTTCGAGAATTCATGGATGTGTTTCCAGACGACCTTACAGGTTTGCCTCCGGATCGCACTCTCAAATTTGCCATTGAACTAATACCAGGAGCTCAACCAATATCTAAGGGACCATATCGTTTAGCACCATCTGAGCTAGAAGAATTGCGGACCCAACTAGATGAGCTTCTAAAGAAGGGATGGATACGACCCAGTATATCTCCCTGGGGATCTCCTATATTGCTGGTAAAGAAGAAAGATGGATCACTTCGTATGTGTGTTGACTACCGTGAGCTAAACAAAGTCACCGTGAAGAACAAGTACCCTCTACCGCGCATCGACGATCTTTTCGACCAGCTCGGTGGATCAAGCATCTATTCGAAGCTGGATCTGAGGACGGGATATCATCAAGTGAAGGTGAAAGACGAAGATATTCCCAAGACTGCATTCAGGACCAGATACGGACATTATGAGTACTTAGTGATGCCGTTTGGTGTGACCAATGCACCTGCGGTATTTATGAGTCTCATGAACCAAGTATTATATGAACACTTGAACAAGTTCGTAGTAGTCTACATCGACGACATTCTCATCTACTCGAAGAATGCAGTGGAGCATGCTGAGCATCTCAGGAAGGTTCTCGAGACCCTGAGAAGACACCAGCTTTATGCCAAACTTAGCAAATGCGAGTTCTGGCTGAACAAGGTGGCGTTTCTAGGCCACATAGTGTCCGGAGAAGGGATTGCTGTTGATCCTGAAAAAGTAGCAGCTGTTCAAAACTGGCCAGTTCCCCGAATGGTGACCGAAATTCGAAGTTTCTTGGGACTCGCTGGCTACTACAGGAGGTTCATCAAAGACTTCTCAAAGATCGCAGGAGCCTTGACGCGGTTGACAAGAAAGGATGTGGTTTTTGTTTGGTCGAAAGCATGTGAGGATGCTTTCCAGGAGCTGAAGAAGAGATTGACAACTGCACCTATTTTGATCATTCCAGACCGATCAGGAGGATTCGAAGTCTTCTGTGATGCATCTGGTAAAGGACTTGGATGCGTGTTACATCAGCACGGTCGAGTCGTAGCCTATGCATCCAGGCAGTTGAAGATCCATGAGAAGAACTACCCCACTCATGATCTTGAGTTGGCGGCAGTGATTTTTGCATTAAAGATTTGGAGGCACTTCCTATTGGGTGAGCATGTGAAGGTGTTCTCGGATCATAAGAGTCTGAAGTATCTCTTCACCCAGAAGGAGCTCAACATGCGTCAGAGACGATGGATAGAGCTCATGGCGGATTATGACACTGACCTTCAGTACCATCCTGGGAAAGTCAACCTGATGCACTGAGTCGTCTACCAGCAGTAATGACCCTTACGACTCAGTGGAGATTGCAGCAAGAGATCCGGGACATGGGTATAGAAGTGATTCTCCCAGGGATGTCTGCATCTTTGATGGGCATGCATATCCAATCAACCTTGGTAGAGAGAATCAAGAATGCTCAGATGGATGATGAGAAACTGCAGAAGATCAAAGATTTGGTGATAGCAGGCCAGAGGCCAGAGTTTAAGATTCATGCAGATGGATCCTTAAGGTTTGAAGACAGGATCTGTGTACCGTCTGGCGCCATCAGAGAAGAACTATTGGAGGAAGCTCACAGTTCTCCATACTCCATACATCCTGGAGGTACCAAGATGTATCAGGATCTGCGACAGCATTACTGGTGGCATGGCATGAAGAGAAGCGTCGCACGGAGCGTAGAGAAATGTATTGTGTGCCAACAGGTGAAGGCTGAACATCAGAGGACTGTCGGCTTATTACAGCCATTGCCCATTCCTAAGTGGAAGTGGCAGCACATCACGATGGACTTTGTGATTGGACTACCCAAGAGTACAAAGCAGAATGACGCTATCTGGGTGATCGTAGACCGATTGACCAAGACAGCGCACTTCATTCCTTTCCGAGTGGGCCAGTCTACAGAAGTTTTGGCCAAGAAGTACATGAATGCGATTGTGAAGCTGCATGGAGTTCCTATCAGCATTGTCTCAGACAGAGACACCAGATTCACTTCTCATTTCTGGAGGAGCCTACAAGAAAGCTTGGGAACTCACTTGAGTTTTAGTACGGCTTACCATCCGCAGACAGATGGCCAGTCAGAGCGCACTATTCAGATACTTGAAGACATGCTGCAGGCATGTATGCTAGACTTCAAAGGATCATGGGAAGACCATCTCCATTTGGTGGAGTTTGCATACAACAACAGCTATCAGTCAAGCATCGGTATGGCGCCTTTTGCGGCACTGTATGGGAGGAAGTGCCGATCCCCCTTGAGCTGGGATGATGTAGGAGATCGAGAGTTGGTTGGTCCTGAGCTAATCACAGAAGCCGTGGATGTGGTTCGAACCATCAGAGAGAAGCTGCAATTGGCTCAGGATAGGTACAAGCATTGGGCAGACGCGAAACGTCGACATCTAGAGTTTCAGCCCGGAGATCATGTTTTTCTGAAGATCTCGCCGACCCGAGGGATGATTCGTTTTAGACGGAGAGGAAAGCTTAGTCCTCGATTCATTGGACCCTTTGATATTTTGGAGCGAGTAGGAGAGGTGGCATACAAGCTTGCATTGCCCCCTGCCTTAGAGGGAGTGCACAATGTGTTTCACATCTCGCAGCTGCGTCGCTATGTGAGCGACCCTAGTCATGTTGTGGACTACTCGGAGATCGCAGTTCGTCCGGACTTGACATACGAGCAGCAGCCAGTGGAGATCCTAGATCGTCGTCAGAAGGTTTTCAGGAACAGGACTATTAATCTAGTCAGGATGATGTGGCGTCGCGACTTACCTGGTGAATCTACTTGGGAGCGAGAGAATGAGATGCGAGAACGCTACCCCTACCTTTTCCATGCCCTGTAGAGAATTCCGAGGACGGAATTATTCTAAGGAGGGTAGGATGTAACGGCCGGTATTTTTAGGTATGTTGAATTGCGTGTGTGTTAGTATTTTTACTTCCGATTGTCTGAGTGTTTTTATCCGTGGAGTCGACGCGAGCGCGTCTAAATTTTTCACCGTAGTTTAATAGTTACTATAGTTATTTTAATTTACTAATTACCTTAAGTTATTTTATTAATTACAAAATTACGATTACTAATTTAATTTACTAATTACCAATAATCTTTAATCCACCACTTGGGTTAATTAGTTAATTAATTAGTTAATTAACCCATCCACGTTTTTCTCATTCCGAGCCGGTTCCTTCCTCAAAACAGTTTCGATTCATTCCCCTAAAAAATTTTAGTCTTCCATCATTAATACTAGGTTTGAATTTTAGACGTTTCGTTTAACACGACTCTTCCTTCTTAATTGAAACCTAACCTAATCCTTGACTAAATTCTCCCACCGTTAATGAACCCTGTCCCCTGCCTTTTCCTACTTCAAAGAGCACCGCTCAACTCCCCTACAATGTTCATCAGCCCCATCATACAATTCTTTCACAGTTTCATCATCTTCACCCTTCACAGAAAACATTCGCAACCCAAATCACAAAACCAAATCCATCACAACTCAAAAACCAGAAATTGAGGGGTAGAGAAACAAAAATCAAATCTGAGCTCGCCAAATTCAGATCTACATCTCCCAAATTCAGCCCCAATTCACAAACCAATTTCAGAACACAAAAATCAAAACCCTAATTTTTTATTTCCTCTTCCTCCTCCTCCTCCCTTGGCCGGCCCCCCTCACCCTCTCCATCAGCCCGCAGCCGAGCCCCCGCCAGATCTCGTAGCCGCGCGCCGCCGCAGCCGGCCCCGCGCCGCCCTAGCCGCCCCCGACCCGACTCGCGCCGCCGACCCCTGCCTCGCGCCGCCGTGCCCCTTGAGCCGCCGCCCCCGGCTGCTCTCCAGGCCGCCGGACCCCCGTGTCGCGCCGCCGTGCGTTTCTTGGCCGCTGCCCCCTTGGCTCCTCTCCACCTGCAGGCAACAAAAAAAAGGGGAAAGAAAGACAGAACGAAGAAGAAGAGAAGACAAAGAGAAAGAAGGGGAAAGGAGACAGAGAGAGAGAGAGAAAGGTAAGTTATTATAAAGTATTATATGTTATAATAAGTTTTGCTGGTTGGGTGAGTTATTAAGCTGGTTGGGTGAGTTATCAAGAGTAAGTTGTTAATATAGCCCTACATGAAGATGTTAGTAGCAGATTATTTTTGAATACCAAGTTAAGTTTCATTTTAAGTTAATATTTAAGTTAGATGCTGGTTGTGTTAAGTTATTACATAAGTAAAAGTGATTATTAGTTATAAGTTCTAATGTTTCAGAATAGTTAATAGCTTTAAGTTATATAATTATGATTAGTTACGGGTTAGTGAATATAAAGAGTTAGTGTGTTATTATTATTATTATAAAATTGAGTAACTGACTCATTTGTAACCTATGAAACCAGGTACACCGACCGCCTTTCAAAACGCGCTTTTCCAGACAAAGCGATTTGGTAACTCATCGTACCCTAGCTATGGGGTTTAAAAGCAATATTGATGCATGCCAAAATTAGTTTCTTTTATTGGAAAGAGTTTCACTTGAACAGTTAGCTAAACTTGATAAGTTGCACCATACCGTAAATTGAATTGGACTCTGTGACATGCTTAACAATTGCTTAACCGTTAACTGAAAGATGTAATTGGAAAAGTGAGAATGGTAATTGACTCGTAACCTGCACACACACACACACTGGGGTTTTGGGGTAACTTATAATTGTGGAAGTGCGGGAGCGACCAGTCCGATCTTCAGTGGATAGTACCATTTTGATTGAACCGTATCGTGAACCGTATCGTTTTGTGAATAGTATTGTTATGATTGTACCGTACCGAATTGTTGTAACCCGGGATATCAGGTGGACTCTTGGTTGCACATCGTACTTCCCTTTATAAGTCACGTAGGCTCATGTACAACTAAAAGTCTCGTAACCGGTCATTTTAAATATTGTTATTGCTGATAAAAGTAGACAGCTATGTTACTTTTCTGCTCTATTGCTCGCACTTTACTTTTTAGTTTTCCATGTTAGTTTTGCCATGCTCATTTATTGTTTTAAATAACATGCTAAAGATACTTTGAGTTACGTCTGATCCTGGCGACCCGTCTTTTTGTGGTGGTCTCGCCAGATACAGCACAGGTTGAGGAAGTTGCACCAGGGACTGCAGACGCTGAGTTTGCTGTAGAATTTGACCAGGAGGACGCTGGTTACTAAGTGTGAGTGTGAGTGTGTTTGTTTTTATTATATGTATCAGAGTGGCTTGCTTGGTGTGTATTTGTATTCTGGAGATGTATTTTTCCTTTCATGTACGCTGTTGGTTTGTAATAAGGTTTTCACCACTTTCATATATGAGTATTTTGGCGCATTTCTGCAACAGAGCCTGTATTGATCTCATCGGTGCCTAGCAGGACTTGTGCATTTCCAAACAGTAATGGGCCCCGAGGACGGGTCGTTACACGCCATTAACCCCGACGCGTATTCGGAGAGTTAGCGAGCGGAGCGGGCTTCGCACGAAGTTTAAAGCGCCACGTGGCGCGCTGAGAACAGATCCTGCCGAGATCGACGGCCCAGATTTGTTCCGACTATTGGATCGGGTTTTAAGCGAAAACGGGTGCGGATATTGAACCCAATAAGGCTATTAAACCCGCAATGAGCCTATATAAGGTATTCCTAGGGTTTTTGGGCGTATACAAGCAGTTTGGGGCGTATTTTGGGCGTACTGGAGGCTCTAGGAGCCGTATTTTCCCCCTGAAAAATTCTGTAAAATTCCAGAGGCTTATTTTATTATTTCCAGAGGGTTTGAAGTCTTTTCAAGGAGAATTGGTGATATTTTCTTCAACTTCTATCCCGTATTTTGGTGTTTTCTATTGTATTTTGCCATGAACTTGATGTATTTGGCTATGGAACTTGTTTATTTTGATATTATGAGTAGCTAAAACTTAATTGTGCTTGGTATGGAGTGGTTAGGGGCTATGATTTGTGCTAGTTTGGTTGTATTCCTTGTGCTAAATCGTTAAAACGTCGTTAAAATTGTAATCTTTGTTCGTAAATCGACTTTTTTCAGATTCCAAAAGAATTGATTTAGTTGATGATCGCCCCAAATGGGTGAGTTTTGATCTCCCCAAAAGGGAGTTTCATACCGTAGTTTTGATCTCTCCAAAAGAGAGTTTCATATTGTATTATAATCTTAGCGACGATCTTTTTGAATATTTTGCTTGAACCCCCAAAAGGGCATCTTCCGATGAATTGCTCCCAAAAGGAGAATTCATTGAGTTATATTGGATATTTTCCCGATGAATTGCTCTCAAAAAGAGAATTCATTGTGATATATTCATCAACCAAATTAATACGAATCTTTGATCCTAATGAACCCATACCATGTGCAAACTTTTTATAGGTATTTTCATACACGAATTTCTTTGTTCGCACATCACCATCACGCACTTTCACACCATCGCCATCATTGTTGAAGTGGTTAGTTTCTTTTCGTAGGATTTCTATTTGATTTGAATTGTGGTTGCAACAGATTTCTTCCTGTGGATTCGACATCTGGACTCTTAGATTTTACTACTTGTACGGACTCTTGCACTTGAGAGAGAGCACCCTTTCGGAGCCCACCAAGTTTTTGGCGCCGTTGCCGGGGAGGAATGGTTTGTGACTACGGTTTATTTCATTTAGAGGACCTTCGGTGAGATCTTTCCACTTTACTGTACATAAACTTTTTTTTATTATTTTATTTTAATTTTTTAAAAAAATGGAGTATATGAATTTTTATTGCACAAATAATCTGTATGATGCAAGGTACGCTAATGCACACAAACATAGGATGGAAAAGCTCAAAATTGTTAATTTTAATCAAACTGACTGTGAAACTTTCTTTCAGGCCTGGAGGAGGTTCACAGATATAGTATCGAGCTATCCGCAGCATGGGTTCACAAATGAAGAGCTTATGGCGTTCTTCCTAGATGGACTACAACCGCAGCTGCAGGAATTATTGGGAGGCATGACGCCGACAGCGGCGTGGGAATACATGGAGTCTCTGCAAGAAAACGAAGAAACCGTGGAAGAGACTTCAGAGAGCGATTCAACGGAGCCTTCGTGCCTTGATCAAGAAGAGCAAAGCGTAGACGTACCTTTGCAATCCTTGAAAGAGGAAGTTCACTCGATTATTCAGACACAGGAGGCCACATCCCATCAATTCCAGGAGAATTTCCTTGCTCGGAGCCGGCAGATTCAAAATTCCATTGAAAATCTTAATTTGATTGCCGCTTGCTTAGAAGAAAATAATTATTTTAAAATTCAACTTCAAGAATCTAATACGAATTTATCTTCTATTGCAGGTATACCGAGCGAGGACACGAATATAAATATCAACATGGCAGAAAGTGTGTGCAAAAGAGAGGACGAGCTAGCAATTTTTGATGAACGAGAGGAGGAGACAGCTAGAGACAAGGGTTTTGAGATTATCACCATGGATTCAGAACCATGCCCTCCTCCAGTTTTGTCCCAAAATCATTTATCCCTCTCCCCATTAAACGAGCATCGTACAGAGAGTAGTGCAAATCTTTCAGGGAGTAGTCGTCAACTTGCGTTAATTCATTTCACTTATTTTGATGACTACGTTTGGAATAATTTTATTAAAAGGAATCTTAAATTATTTTGGACTGACATAACTCATCTCTTGCAGGACATTGGCAAACAGCTTATAGAGATGCTTGGAGTTGTGTTGCTGGGGTCCAAATTAGTTTTTGGAGGAAAAATAATCGCCGAGGAGCGCAAGGAGCAAATTGAACAACTTCCTCCACAATTAAAGATTCGGGATCCGCCATTTGATCACGGTGTGTTCTTTCCAGTAGTGTAGATTTTATATGCTTTCTAGGTTGCTTGCGTGAATAAACTCGTACCCCTCTCGACATTGAGGACAATGTCCATCTTTAGTTGGGGGGTGGTATGAGACATTAGGATTTTTTTTTGAGAAGAATAAATCACCAAATCTCATCATTTTAAAACTCATTCATATGCCTCTAATGCGGATGATTATACATTAATTGTGTTCTAAAAATTGTTTATGGCTTGATTAATTATTTTTTCTTCATGGAATTGCCGTTAATATGCTATTCATGAAAATTTTCAATCTCCATGATTAATATCTCGAAATAGTTTGAATTGATTTCATGCATGCTAATGTGATGGAAAAAGCTCAAGTATACACGATTTTTAAGAATAGTTTTCAAGTTGAAGACGAATTTGGCCTTTGTTATTAATGTTTATATTCATGTTGATGGGTTTTGAGTTGCTTACAAAAAGATGGAGAAAAGAAAAGAAAAGAAAAAATTTTGAATGAAAGAAAAAATGAATGAAGAAGTATGTCACTAATAAATAACTTGGTTGGCTCGAGTAGTACAGTCCGAGGGGTCCTTTTTGGCCTAATGCCCTATTATCGTCTGATTTGGGAGCCATTGACCGGAACCTCACTCATTTGATGGAGCGATCCAAGTTATACCTTTTTTCTGCGAATGTTGCTTGATGCGCGTTACGCGGAACGAATAAAAGAAAAGAAATGGTGAATATACTAAGCAACTTCAATACCCATGTCTTGAATGATTGTTTTGATAGGCCAATTCCTTGGAAACAAGAAAACTAGAACAAAACGACGTGTTATACTTTCGCTTGCGCAAAACGATGCTTGTATGTTATTTATTCATACTAAATTAGAGAAAATATCATGTGATTGATTTTGTTCATGGATGTGTATATTGATGGTCAAGATCATGTTGGAATGCGTATTATTGAGCCATGCCATAAGCAATCGAAAGAACTTATTATTTTATTGATCATCCGTATTAATCGCTATTTTTGCTAGAGACTAGCAAATCGCTAGTTGGGGGGTGTGATTCGGGTTCAATATTACATATTTAACCCCCCATTTAGCCCTATTTTGTGCTCATGTGATGCTACATTGTTCTCTAATTCATACGTATTTTCTACACATTTATTTATTAGAGAAAACACGCTATTTGAGCACAAAACAGCAATTAATGAAGTATTTCTGCACTTTTTATATTTTTCCTAGCATCGTCTCGATCTTACGATTCCAACGACTATTTATTTATATTTTTCTGAGATATGTGCTAATTACTGTGTATTTTTGAATGCAGAATTCCAATTAATTGAAGAAATACAAAGAAAATACGTGCACGAATCTTGGCGCATGACGCGGCCGCCATCGGAGCCGCCACGTGGCAGCATCTCCACGCTTCCCCGCCTCCATCCAACGGCGTACAGTGGATCCCGCAACGCATGCGATATGGACGACGTGGCTTTCTCGTAGCCGCACGATCGTGATCGAACGGTCAGAAGCAACCCACAGCAAGCTGCGACGCGGCGACTTATGAACCGTGCGATCTTCATCCTACGGTCCCGATTGAAGCCCGAAGGCGGATCGAAAGCGGGCGACGCGGCACGCCCTGGTCCGTCCGATCAAGATCGCACGGTCTCCATTAACCCCGACACGTATTCGGAGAGTTAGCGAGCGGAGCGGGCTTCGCACGAAGTTTAAAGCGCCACGTGGCGCGCTGAGAACAGATCCCACCGAGATCGACGGCCCAGATTTGTTCCGACTATTGGATCGGGTTTTAAGCGAAAACGGGTGCGGATATTGAACCCAATAAGGCTATTAAACCCGCAATGAGCCTATATAAGGTATTCCTAGGGTTTTGGGCGTATACAAGCAGATTGGGGCGTATTTTGGGCGTATTGGAGGCTCTAGGAGCCGTATTTTCCCCCTGAAAAATTCTGTAAAATTCCAGAGGCTTATTTTATTATTTCCAAAGAGTTTGAAGTCTTTTCAAGGAGAATTGGTGATATTTTCTTCAACTTCTATCCCGTATTTTGGTGTTTTCTATTGTATTTTGCCATGAACTTGGTGTATTTGGCTATGGAACTTATTTATTTTGATATTATGAGTAGCTAAAACTTAATTGTGCTTGGTATGGAGTAGTTAGGGGCTATGATTTGTGCTAGTTTGGTTGTATTCCTTGTGCTAAATCGTTAAAACGTCGTTAAAATTGTAATCTTTGTTCGTAAATCGACTTTTTTCAGATTCCAAAAGAATTGATTTAGTTGATGATCGCCCGAAAAGGGTGAGTTTTGATCTCCCCAAAAGGGAGTTTCATACCGTAGTTTTGATCTCTCCAAAAGAGAGTTTCATATCGTATTATAATCTTAGCGACGATCTTTTTGAATATTTTGCTTGAACCCCCAAAAGGGCATCTTCCGATGAATTGCTCCCAAAAGGAGAATTCATTGAGTTATATTGGATATTTTCCCGATGAATTGCTCTCAAAAAGAGAATTCATTGTGATATATTCATCAACCAAATTAATACGAATCTTTGATCCTAATGAACCCATACCATGTGCAAACTTTTTATAGGTATTTTCATACACGAATTTCTTTGTTCGCACATCACCATCACGCACTTTCACACCATCGCCATCATTGTTGAAGTGGTTAGTTTCTTTTCGTAGGATTTCTATTTGATTTGAATTGTGGTTGCAACAGATTTCTTCCCGTGGATTCGACATCTGGACTCCCAGATTTTACTACTTGTACGGACTCTTGCACTTGAGAGAGAGCACCCTTTCGGAGCCCACCAGGTATCACTGTATGAGATTGTATTCACTTCTCTATGTGAGAATTATAGTGGATATTGGTGTGGCTGGACGTACCCAAGTTTGGGGAACCAGTGTAATATCTTGTGTTTGTGTTTGGATTGTTGTGATGTTTAAATTTCTCTTGCATATATAATTCAGCATTTGCAAGTTTAATTTTTAAATACACAATTTATGACATTACACTATTCACCCCACCTCTAGTGTGTTGTTGTTAGTATTGCAAGGGTAAGGCGATTCTTACAAAGATCACGCTGTCGCATTAATGATGCAAGATTTTTGAAAGCATGTCTTCGCATTCGTAGGTAGTGCAAACAGCTACTTTCAGACCCGTACAAAATTCTCCGCATGTGGGATTTTCTATGCATATCCCGCATAGCTGAGGGCTCTCTGGGTATAGGGTCGGCCCTAGCGGAATTGTCAAGTTGTAAAGCTAAGATGCCAAACATTATTTCCGCCGCGGCAGAGATACATAAATCACAAGACGAATGGTCTCCTTGTATATCCATGTTCACCTTAATTGCTTCAAACATAACTTAACGCGTAAGTGATGACTGACATATAATATTACCAGAAAGTAGAGTATGCGAAAAAGATACCCGTGGCTACCCAGCATCCTATATAACTTATGGCATGAAAAAAAATTTAAACCCTTTATTACCCAAAATGAATTAAATCCATGTCATATGAAAATATGAAAAACCTATTTCATCTAAATTTGTGCATATCCAAAAATGTAGGCCTCAGAATATATGATTAATCATTTTCACAACTGGCTGCTATGCCGTTGCTCCGTCCATGTCAAACCAGAAATCAAACGTCATAAACCAAGGTAAAAAAACCCACTTCGTACAAATGCCCCAAACCCATTGTTCTTAAGTAAACAAGTGCAGAATGAAACATATACCATAAATTCTTAAATTATGTAAATGTTATTTGAAATCGCCACACATTTAAAAATTAACACAGAATCCCTTTCATTGCATAAGAATATCCAACCACGTGAAAAACTAATTGGGTAATATAAGGAGCCATCAATCAAGCCATTCAGCATATATTTTCACAACTAGTTGCTTTGTCGTTGCTCCTTCCATTTCAACCCAGAAATCAATCGGCATAAATCAAGTTTAAAACGTAACTTCATAAAAATTTTCCATCACCCATTGTTCTCAAGTAAACAAGGTCAAAGTGACACAAAAATAATACATACGAAACACCTTAAAATTAGAATGTAAACCTAAAAAAAGCCAAAATTGTGATCATTTATATTGAAATCGACACAATGTTAAAATTTCAAAACTAATCCATTTAAATTCAGAAAAATAGCAAACACTGTGATGCACAAATAGGGTATTAAATGGAACCATCAAGCAAGTCATCCAGCATATATGACTTTTGCACAGCTACGCATACCAAATTCATTTATAATTTTTCATCATTGGGCTTTTTGGAATAATGCACACATTAGGGCCTGCGTGGATTATGAGCATGTAGGTTTTGCATTATTTGTAATTGGGGATCATTCTCTAGCATCATGCACCTAATTCCAACCTCAGAAAATCAGAAATTCATCGAAGCAAAGGGGTGAGAAAGCCCAAAATTTCGAAACCCTAGCTTCGCCCACCAAATCACAACATCATAAAATCAGATAATCATCGATGCAATTGGTTGCGAAAGCCCAAAATTTCGAAACCCTAGCATCATGCACCCGATCACAACATCAGAAAATCAAATATTCATCACTGCAAAGGGGTGCGAAACTTCAGAATTTCGAAACCCTATCAACATGCACCCAATCAGAACATGTGAGCATAGCAAGAACCCGTGGCAACAAGAGAACCCATCAAAATCAAAATTAGGGCCTCAGAAATTATACCGAGGCTCACAAATCGTAGAAAAATAGCTCGAACCGCACCGATCAGCTAGGGTTCTGCTCAGAGCTTCGACAATGCCCCAAGCTTGGCACACCAACTGAAACCCGCGCAAACGAAGGAGAGAGGAGTGGTGATCTGACCAAGTTGGCCCCAAATCGGAGAGTCGAGGGTGTAATCCCCGTGAAATCCGCGGATTTCAAAAGGAGGAAAGGGGAAGACACGTAGGAGAGATGAGTCGCCGAAGGGGACGGGAGACAGCGGAGCAACTTTCGTACAAAGAAACAGACGCAAGGAAAACAAAAGAGGATTCCTCCAAAAAAAAATGTAAGAAATGACCGGCTACAATAGCCAAATTTCACTTTCCCAGCTCAAATCCATGGAAAGAAACAAGCACTTAGAAAACCTTACAAAACATCATGTGATATCGCCATGAGGTTTATTATTGTTGCTTATTTATCGACGTATTCGAGAAGCAATTAATGGATTACAAAATTCGATGCAAAATTATACGCCAGAGTTGTAAAAGATTAGACTCCAACCTGGCAAATTTCATCCTGCAAGCAACAATCTTAAAATAGAGTTAACATCAAGCTTTTTGACCGCTGATGAGACTAAAAATCAATTGCATCAACTGCATGAATCGGTAAACTGAACCATTATATATACCGAAAAAGGATTAGAATCTGCAAGTCGCTGGCTTACGGCATTTGCAGACATTTTACCATAAGCCAATGGCCTAATCTATACAGTATAGCAGCGTAGATCTCAATAAATGGTATTCCAATAAAATTTAGGGAAAATACCAAACACCAAGATTTTCAATGTACATCACCACTAACAATTTGCTTCCCAGCATCGGCGAAATACACAGAAAAAAGACAATAAAAGGAGATAAATCATAGAAAATTAACTGATTACTTTTGCAATTATAGAATTCTTCGTGATGACAAGATTCCAAGCATATATACAGAGAAATTCTGGGAGAGTCCATGCACATCCTAATATATACATACATCTGTTATTTGCTGAAAAGAGCTGAACCACAGGCTTCTCATTAGGTTTCCAAAGAAGGGTTAAAATATTTTCAGCCGTTGATGTTCATCAAGATCCTTACGTGTTGCATTCATGGAACCTGAAAATGACATAAAACCATGAGTGGCATGATGCGCAAGATTTGTGCATCAGTTTGGGCAAGGGTATGCTTAAACATCCATTCATAAACTTAACAAGAAGTGCTATCTGAGAATAATAGGTATCATATGACATATGAGGCTAAGCCTAATATGCGACCTCTACAACTCCGCCATCTGCTTTTTAAGGCTCGAACCCGTTTATTTTGGCAACAATATTCTAAAACCCCAAAATGTCGAATTTCAGGTGAACCCAAGAAATTTTGCCCGTTCACCCATCCATCGCAAAAGTTACCATCGTTAAATATGCAATCGGTTAAATATGTAATGAGCGGATTAACGTGTAAAACTCATTGGGTTCATCCTATATTAGATATTTTACGGTTTTAGGGGACACATATTTTAAGGACACATATCAAAGTGATCGATTTCGATCCTCCAAAAAAAAGTGGAGATGGAGTTTTGGAGGCGCATATGAGGCGTAGTCTCATATGTCATATGATAACATTATTCCCATATCTAATTTACCTTTGAGCAAACTATCTAGCAGCAGCAGCGCCGCCTTCTCTGAAAAGAATGTTGGCCACGGATGGCGGCAGCCACTGCGGATTGCTCTCGTTCTGCCCTTCCTGCTGCTGCGGGACTTCCCCTTTCACCGAAACATTTCCACTCCGTTTCTTCTTGCTTGATTTGCCGACGCTCTTTCCTACAAGAACTCCGAGTTTGAGTGATGTAAACAAACCCAAAGCAATCAACAGTGGTCTCACGGCCCAGTGGAAGTCCTCAAGATGCTGGTACTTCTTCACCACCCCTTCACAATTACTAAAGCTCACGGCCTCCACCTCGGACGGGTCTGCCAGAAACCCCAAGGATTCTCCAAAGCTGAACATACCCGGAAATTTCACCACGAGACAACCGTTTGGAAGAATTTGTGAGATCCTGCCGGTTGCCCAGCTGCCCCCTCTGTTTCTCGGCCACTCGAACCTTGGACTGGATACCTTTGCCTTTAGCCTCAAGAATTGGCCTACACAGTATGACTCGGCCATCTGAAGCTCAGAATAATTACCATGCCAGAGATTCTCCATTCCTATGAATCCAACGGTTACCTTTCCATCGCGATCAATGCCATGGAGGATGCCTACTGGAGAACGATGCTTCTTGTCTGCATCTTTTGCTCGTACCCAGTCGCCAGCAGCAAAGCCAAACGTCACTCTTTCTACTGTAGAGGTGTGGACTCTAAGAGGATTATGGAGTCCATGGACCCTGACAAGAACAAAACTGTTGGGGTCACCCTCAGTCTCCATGCCAACCACGGTCCCTTCAGGAATCATCATACTCTCTGGCCTGCAACAATCCTTGGGTTTTCTGGAACGAACGGTGTCACCCACCTGTAGGTGATCTTTTAAGAGAGACCAGTCAGTGATAATGAGACGGGTTGGTTTGTTCGCTAACTCACTCCAAGTGTCATCATCACTGGAAATTGCATCCCTGCAACTGGACACAAGAAGAATCAAGCTTATCATTGGTTACATCAACACCATATACCGCCTGCCGTTCAACAGCCAGGCAAGCAGGCAAGCCCGGCATGTACACTAATGCACAAGCAAGCACACGTAACACACCAATTAGAATAGAATGTAGGCAAGCATGCACCACATAACACACATGAACATGCAAAAAAGTAATTTGATTGAAGTTATTGACTGCAGTAAATTACTCAATTGATACCTAACGCCATAAATCCAAAATAATATCTAAATTAACTGCTTACCACATACAACAACAAGAGAAACATGAGAATCAACAGAGGAAAAAGAGAAATTTATCAAGAGATCAACCGTAAAGATTTTGGTTGTTCAAAATCTGCGGTTCACCGTATAAAGCCCACAGCTCTGATCCTAGCCCAGCTCATAATATTATTGAAAGGCTAGATATATCAAACAACATGCCGTCTAATTATCTTTTCAAATGGCTGGATGCGCGATATGGCTCATTCTGTTCCTGATTTCTCAACCAGGGCCATCTAATTTAACTTCAATGGCATTTAACTTCAGACCACTCCGCAGCCACCTATTTAGATACCGACCAGCAAGGAAGCTACCCTGCAGCCAATGTGCTGGGATCTGATGCTATTATTATATTATTATGGTTGTTTACGTGCATATTCTCCATATATACAGTCTTGGTCGTAGCCAAAGATCTTGTGTCATAGCACTGTTGTTGTGCTACGGTTATGTCGACCTGTGCAATTATCATGCCATAAAAGTAACCTATTACAATAACAGAAAGCAATTCGATCAGCTCCTAAGCATCCCCAGCTGCTCATTTCGTATCATTTATTATTCTATTCTATTTGGCTTAATTTACGAAAGCTACCCTTAACAGTTTAAAAAAATACTACGGTTAACTTTAGAAATTCACCAAAACCCCTCTAAACATTGTTTTTAATCAAAACTATCATAAAATATTGGAAAGTATAAGATAGTTCTACTAAATTCAACTCAAACTATAAGGTAGGTTCTATAAACAATCATAAATTTTCAGGTAATTTTGGTGAACAATGGTGTAGTTTTGATAAAAATATATTAAGAATAGTTTTGGTTTAAAAAACAAAGTCAAGGGGGGTTTGGGTGAATTTAGGGTAGTTTTTGTAAATTACGACATTTTCATCATATAATGCATACTACAGCAATGTTAGCATTGAACATATTTTCTACCAAACTTTCTTCACACCCAGTCTTCAACCTGTCTTTATTTCCATCTTATGGATCTTTCCCGTGTTCCCAATCAAGTCATGGTCACAACCCAAGTAGCCACTTCCTTGACCATAATCTGTTGTATGGGATTCCCCACTCGCTACTTTGTAATATGCAGCAAAGATAGAAAAATGATTGCCCTTATTTACCGCCAGCCATTTACTGAAATTAAGACTTGTATTTTTACTGCTCTCAGAAGACGTTGAACAAAAAAATGGTTATACATATGGGTGTCGGAAATCTTTGACAAAATATATGGGTATATTTTTGACTTGTATTTTTACATATGACTGTGAAATCTACGAAGGTTATAAAACTAGTTTGTATTTTTACAAGCTTGCATACATATGACTGGTATTTTTACTGCCACGTTATGATTGTGAAATCTACGAAGGTTATAAAACTAGTTAGAGTTTAATTTCAAGATATAAAACGTAGGGGAGGTTTGAGGCCTGACACGAATTAGTCTATGGTTTAATTTATCACCACTTTGTATATTTCTCCAAAATATGTACCATTTCTTTCCCTCAAAATTTGCCATCAAGCTTATGCAAAAAGACTACATAGTTAACCTTTGGACCTTTCTAGCAAAGCACCACATATCGCAAACAAGTAAGCTTCTATTTATGAATCTGTGTGCAACATTCAGGCAGAAGTTCATAACAGAGGCTCATGTGTATAATCACAACAGTAAATTTTGTGCACTGTGCTTGGTGACAATGAAACACTTCCTGCTCAACCATGACAATGATATATTTAACTGTCTCCCTTTTCCAAGGATCCCTGACATAATGTGACAGGATCCAAGAAAAGATCTGATTTTTATTTGATAAAACTGATAATAGATAAGATAACTGACTACAATTGAAGATGTGATCGCTCTCCCAAGACGCTAATTAAAGAGGACGTTCGTACTCTCCCGATGTAGAGGGAAGATCTTACCTCTCCTTTGAGTATTCTCTCACAAAATAGCTTAAAGAAATCCCTCCCCACCTATGGCCTATATATACTAATAAGAGAAAATACAAATTTGCAGAAAAACCAAAAAAGACTAAAAATTCCCAAAACGCCCCTAAAAATCCAAAAATTCCAACGCTCATAATGTCCCAAACCCCCCGGAATGGGCCAAAAGTACATATCTAGCATTACTCCGCTCCCGAAAACTAACGTGTCCTCAAGGTGATGCATGAAGTACACGGCGGCCCTACTCTAAGTGGAGATGTCCATCTCCCCCAGCTCTTCTTCCTACATTATATCTTTCATCGTCTTCCCCCCCGCTATGAACTGAAGCTTGCATACTTTGCAATGGTGCCCTGGGTGAACCTCTCGTCGCATCTAAAGCACAGTCCCTTCCGCCTCTTCTCCCGCATCTCCGCGTCCGTCATTCTCCTGAATTGCCCTCCATGCGATGGCCCCCCGCTCTTCTCCTGACTGAACGAATCTATCCATGTCGCCGTCCTCTGCTATCCTCCCATCGCGGGCTGGCTATGGAAAGAGGAGCCGCCTCCAGTCCCTCTAGATTTCTTCTCTTCCATAAGTCGATTCTTCACCATTTGGGCCAACTCCATGGCGTCCATCAGATCCTAGGGCCTCTGCAGGTGTAGTTCTGCGCGAATAGTGGGCTTCAGCCCCTTCATAAAACTTCACTCTAGTGTCTCATCGGAGATCACCGGACTCGTCCTGACAGCGCCTCAAATAGCTCCATATACTCCTTCACTATACCGTCT